>OY998163.1:158743232-159099878 GCA_963921995.1 Oxystoma pomonae
AATATTTTTTTACAACAAAGTGCATTTTATAAATTTTTATTGCAAAAAAGTACACATATTCATGTCAAAAATGCGCCACAGGCGAAAATTTTGAGAAAATTATACAAAAAATGCCGGTAGAGATTAACCGATCCGTCCCTTTTTTAACATAATACTTACAAAATTCTAGGTTTTCCAGAACATGTGGAAACCATATACCTAGTCTATATTCCAGTGGCGGTCGCAGCTTTCCCAAAAGAGGGGGGGGGCGTGAGGTCAAAATTTTGTAAAAGCAAAGAAAAAGTTTTATGCAAAAGATCTTAATCAAAAATTAATGTAAATTTCGACCCAATAGGGCGCCGCAGGCGAAATTTTTTTAAAAACTACAAAAATTTACTGTTCTTATGAAAAACCGGCAATTTTTAAAATAAATTCTCGAAAAAAAGAGGGGGGGCAATCGCCCCTCTCCCCCTGGGACCGCCACTGTCTATACACAGCACACACTATAGAATAATATTAAGTTATGCCTATAGTTCCTAGTAATTGGGTAGGTTCTATCACCTGTTCGGTGGATCTATACAATGCTATGGAATGTTGTCAAAAAAATACAACTCTAAACTTACCAATAAAATTTGGTAGGAAATCCTAATAGTATTTAGTTCTTGTAGTAATCCATGTTTGCAAATACGGGAGAATTAAGCTTGTCCAAAGTTATTTTTTTTGTGTGCCGAACAAAGAAAGATTAAATAAAACAATATCACTTCGCCGCGGTACTCTCGCACAGTACACTGTTAGACCTTAAGTTTTTTATTTGGGCGCAAGTCACCCTCAGAATCTCGAACTTCGCTTGCTGTGGTTGTTTGTTTACCTTGCGTACACCTACTTACGTTGAATCGTCCAGTGTAACTTATACAGACCGCTTCAAGCTACTACGAACATAGGGGGAATCAAGTCCAATTTACTCTCCGTGCCGTACGACCGAGGTGGATTCGAAGCCCGCTGCAGTGTTATCTTTTGGAAATTCATTTTGTTTTTATTATTTTGTTTTATTTCTGCCTTGCTCGAGAAACAGATGGGTAAGTTCTTAATTGAAATAATACATTTTTAAAACCAAAAATGGATGTCTACGAAGTTTCCGAAAAAGTGCAGATGGTCAAATGGTCAAATCGTCATAACCCAACACACGTTCGATATTGGTCGAGGGAAAATTTGCATTTGTATTTTGACGTAAGAACACAGTATCCCCAAAAACTAAATGTTTGGGGGGGGGTATTATAGGGGAACACGTAATTGGGCCATTTTTTATTAACGGCAATTGCAATTTGAATGGTCCTAGATACTTGGATCTACTGCAGCAGCACATTATTCCAACTGCTAGGCAGTTGTTAGGTGTAAGATTTGGTGAAACATGGTTTCAACAAGATGGTTGTTCCGCTCACAATGTTGGCCTTGTTAGGGAATATCTTGATAATGTATTTCCTAATCGGGTTATAAGTACACGGGGAACTATTTTATGGCCAGCTCGATCTCCCGATCTTGCTCCTAATGACTTCTATCTGTTTTTGAAGAAGCTTTTCAAATTATCACCCCTAACATGCTTGGAAACGTTAGAAGGGGTTTTTATAGTAGGCTCGGATATTGTCTAGCCGAGCAAGGAGGACTTTTCGAACATTTGCTTTAATTTTTTTTGACTGGGAGAATCTTTTTGGTTTTTGTATGTATTATTTTATTTTGAGAACTTGCTTTTATTTTGTTTCTCCTTATTATTTTCATTGTAACACGTCGTCACTGATAAATCTGAGCAGTTGACAATAAAACGCTCTTATTTATCAGTGACAAAAAATAAGAAAATTACGTTATAAAAATTTGCGTATTTATTGACCAAATTCCGGTTTCATTGACTATGCTCCACACGGTACCGTGGTTAGAGGCGTACTAAATACCAAAGAAAAGTCATGCAAGTGGTGATCGCAAACCTGACTATTGGTTGCTTCACTGATAGGCGTGCGGTGTCTCTGCATGTACGTACACTGGCAAATTAGACTTCTTCCGCCCTATGTTCGCAGTAGCTTGAAGCGGTCTGTATACTGCCGGTATATCGGTGAACCGAACCAGTTGGGAACACCAAAAAGACTAGACGAGTGTCCATGGAGATGTCCGAACGCATCCCAAAACATTTTTTTGTTATTTTAATTTTACAAAAATATTTAGTTGTACTACTAAGTAATCTTGTACTGAAAAACTTTTATAGCCGCAACTAGACCGCACCTTGTTGTTTTAACAGAAATTTTTTGTTAAGCCAGACAGTCTTTGTTTATTATTAAAACTTTCATTTGTACCATAACAAAGTGAACCCGTTGGAATAATTAAAACCTCAGCAACAAAACAACTTAATTATCCTAACAAAAAACATCGATTTAAAATTAAAAAAAAATTGCAGCAAAGTGTTCTTGTTCGAGCCTTTTTCTCAGTGTACCTACCAGTGATTTTCTTGGATTCCAAGACATCAACCCAGTTCTGTGGATCTGTGTGCACAGTAAAAGCTCCACTTTTACAAAAATGACACCTTACTCTGATTTTTCCAGCTTTCAAATCGTGACAGGTCGGACAATAGACATAAAAGTGAACTTTGGAGGTTTTGCTTGAGGCGTTGGAAGTTTCCAAGTCAGATGTTAAAGAATTTGATGTGTCTACATTGGATTCTTGACTCTCACTGGAAAACATTGAATCATTGAGTGACTCACAAAGTGGCTTGTTTGACAAGTTACTTTCATCACTTTCGTTGATTGTACAAGGCACATTTTTTACCTAAAATTCGGCCAATTTATAGAACACCTACATAAGACAAAAAAAAATTTATTGGTCTATTACTTTTCTTTCTGCTTTAATTTTAACTGCATGAATGACACTTTGTTGGCCCAAATCGCATTCTGAAATGGTAATGTGATCACCTAGTTCCTTGCCAGCAAATATTATCTTGACCTCCTTAACTTGGAGCCCTATTTTTGGGGCCACCACTTCTTTGACCTGCAATAAAAACACTAATATGGAAGAAGGTCATGCCAGTTTATTGGTAGAGTAGGACAGTTATTTTACATTTACTACGTTTTCATATTGAACTGAATACATTTTCAATATGATTCTCTTTTGTTTTATTCGTGAAACAAAATGATTGCAATTTAAAAATCTTTTAATTTCCTTTTTGCAGGAATATTGGAAGTGCCATATAACTATCAGTTACCTAAATGTGAAGTGCTAAAAAAAAAGTGATATTGAACTTGGGCAGGGCCAAGGAATAAAAAACTCGATTCCCTGCTTTTGAAATTTTTGTAGTTTATTTAGCACAGCACAAAATATACAAAATTGCTGCGTATACAATTAATTCTAGTAAAATTAAATTCTGCAATTTCTTTGTGTGTCGAGCAGAGGAACTATATCCCGTGTTGCTTGGTACAAAGAAAATTTAAAGAAAATAATTTCTCAAAAATAAACCTTAACTTAAAAATAGAAAATAAATAATATCTATTACAAAATAAGTACTTATGTACCAAATACAGTCTATTAACTAAATTAGACTTTGGAATTTAATAAATTTTAGGATATTTGAAATATAATTTACAGTTACAGCAGTCAATTTTAACTATAAATTGACATGTCAGTCAGTTGTGGGCACAGTAAATGGTCTAGATAAAACTTTACGACTTAGTTTAAGAAGAATGTATTCTTTAGTTCTTTGGATAAGTTTCTTTGAAGATAAACTTTTCGTTGTTTCAGGCAATTCATTATAAATTTTTGGTCCTAAATAAATAAATGTTCCTTGAGTAAAGGATAAATTAACTTTTGTTAGAAAACATTTTGTAGAGTTCTGGTTTGAAAAATTAATATAAATATTATCTTTATGGTGACGTTTAATTAATTTGCATACATTAAAACAGTACAATTTGCTGATATTAAAAATCTGCAATGACTTAAAGAATTCTTCAGTACGATGTCTGTAGCCAATTCCTTGAATGCCCCTTATAAAGCTTTTTTGTATTATTTTTAGTGGATACAAACTAGTTTCATAAATACCACCCCAGACACTAATACCATCCATAACTAATCATGGACTGTACCATAGCAAAATAAAACAATTTCTTAATTTTTAGAGTAAGAATTTCTTTAATGTAATAAAATTTTGAAAGTGTAAATTTAAGTTTTTTACTCGGTTTTTTAGTAATGCAGAGTACATACTACAGTTTGAAAGTTTGAGACAATGATGTGTTTGAAATTAACTCTGTGTTTCGGACTTCCATTGTCTATATTTTATTTATACACGACGTTTCGATCAGTACAATCTCTGATCGAAATGTCGCATATAAATAAAATATAGACAATGGTAGTCCGAAACACAGAGTTAATTTCATACATATTACAGTGTTAATCAAAAATTAATCCAAGATATTTCGTTTCTGTACTTCTTTTTATTATGGGGCATTTACAACTAGAGGTAAAGCCATGATGACCCTTAAAATAATTTTCTTAAATACCTGTTAAATGATTTTTAGATGTGCTTAAATACACTTATAGAAGGACACGTTTTTTGGTAAATTTAAAGACTGTAAAGACTTTTGATCAAAAGAAATTAATACGGCCTTATGTTTTACACACTTTATGCTTTGAAAAATTACAATTTTTGCTGTTTTTAGGATAAAAATGGCAACTGCTCAAAATGACAGACAGATGACATAAACAGAAATTTTTAGTAAACATTTGCCTTAAATTATGTCCATCTTTCTCTAAAATACTTTTTTATAGCCTGCTGTCTCTCTTCAACAACCTTAATATTTTTGCAAGTCACTAAATATTTTTTATTTTTACAGTACAAATGTTTTTTGGCAGTACTTTTTTTGAAAGCCTAAAAAACAGTTGAAACTAGAAAAATTTGAGTGTGTCATGACATAAACATATGAAAAGCATAGTAAAAATTGCTTAATCAAAAACGTTACCCTTTAAATTATGCTAAAATATTTTAAGCCTTAAATTACCATCATGGCTTTACCATAGTGGTGTCAATCTTATTTTTGTTAAATCTATTGTGTTCTTTAATGAAAAATTAATGTACGTTGTTTTCTGGTTTGAAAGTGAATTCAATTCTTAAATTTAGTGCTTAATTTTATATCTCTTATCTTTTTCCAACAGAGCATGGTAGAAAGAGACAGATATAAATAAATTTAGTGCTTAATTTTATATCTCTTATCTTTTTCCAACAGAGCATGGTAGAAAGAGACAGATATAAATAAAATTAGGCACTAAATTTAAGAATTGTGCATTAAGTTGCTGCGTAAACCTGGCCTGAATCATATTGAAAACCAGTTCTACATGAAAACTTAGTAACTAGTTGATTCTATCTTGGGTTACCTTCCCATTAGATCAGAATGGGATGGTGTAGACACATGTCCACCTCGACCTTCTCAGATCTATTGTGGTTCCCCTACCTTACCATACTAGTGTTAATTTTCGATTACCTACCTTTCTAATATCCCATGTAGGGTCTAAATCTAGAAACAGCGATTTTCCAGCGCCAGTCTTGACAAAAACACCCAAAGAATCAGTTGCTTGCCTCTTGCCAAAGTTTAAAAGACTCAACATTTTTGATATTAAATTTTTAAACAAATTTATTATAAAGCTCATTTCAAAGACCTAGAGCCATAGGTATAAACGGACAGTTTGTAAGATGATTCGCACCAAAATGTTTGGTAGAGAAAGAACAGTATGAAAATTGTTTATATTTATTTAAATTATGGTCTTATTATTATAATTTCAAGTTTTTTTTTGTTGGGCGTTGAGTGGTAAGCGGATTTACATGCAAGCGCGCAAACCATAGAAAAAAAATTGGGTTCGGTCTGGCTGGCAGCAAACAAGCAATACGCTTACGCTGCGTCCCTACTTGTATCCCATAGATGTCGCCAAAAGCACAACACGAATATCTTTATCGATAAGTTGGGGAATGAATGTCAGATGGCGCTGAAATAGATATTTTACCACTCATTGACAACAAATCTTGTGAGGTTATTAGTACTTATTAGTAGTGTTTTTGGCTACATAAAACCATAAAGTAAGTTTAATTATTTACTTTAAGATAAAACCAGGGAAAATAGAACATATAGGGAATGGTTAACACCAAAGAAAAAGTGGCAAATTTTGAAGGAGCTATTTATTCCCAATCACTCTCTATTTGTGCAACTTGTTTAGTAAGCTCGCAGAAACAAACCACAATACTCCAGGTAAAAGAATCGCTGTGAAAATGTCAAGAATCCTTAAGGGAACGACGGTAAGATGGCGCTGGGAATAACATTTGACTATTGATTAAGAACGAGAAAAGCTATTTTATATTATCCACGTGTAACACCAGTATAAACAGAAATGACAAATGACATTGGTTAGTTGAATTTTTCGAGTGCTTGGATGACTTGCAAGTATTTCCTTGTATGAAATCTGAGCCGGTATTTCAAATTGTAATTATTAGTGATGGGGGCACATCGAGAAAAAACATCGTTGTTTCTGAACATCAAGGTTGCGAGGAACATGATAATTTTGGGGGAAACATGATAATATTGATAATTAATAATGACCTATTATCAACCCCCAAATCTATGATAATTTAACAAATCCTCACATAAAACGCCATTTATTCTTATAATTAACGCAAACAGTGAATATATAATTGAGATATAAAAAAAACTACAATAATAATACCTAAGTAATCGAAGAAATTAATAGTGGTCTTTTTTTTTTGGTCACTCAAAAATAAGAATATGTAGTAATAGTATAAGTAATCCAAGATATTAATAGTCCTTTTTTTTTGGTCACTCAAAAAAAAACATACATTTTAAGCGAATGTCATACAAAAACTATGATAATTTTTCCCTAAACTTGATAATTTTTTCGATTGCAAATGATAGTTTTTTTTCCAACCTCCTGGCAACACTGCCAGCGTTGCCATGATAATTATCAGAATCTATGATAACTTTGGGTGAAATATGATAATTAATAATGACCTATTATCAACCCCCAAATCTATGATAGTTTAACAAATCTTCACATAAAACGCCATTTATTCTTATAATGCGTCCAACGCACACAGTGAAGACTTTTTTTTAAATTGATATAAAAAACTGTACAATAATAATAGTAAGTAATCTGGCTCACTTTCTCCTTTACTGCGAAACAAAAAGCACAAAAACAGTAGGTACATCTTGCGAAATTGAAATGAATAATCCATGATGTTTTTTTTTTGGCCACTCGACAATAATATTATATTTTTTTTTCGTTTCGAAAATTGTACTTTTCCGCACGATTTCTTTACTTTTCCTCACAATTTTTAATGTAATGCACGATTTTCACTTTAAAGGACAGTATTTTAATTCAAAATATACTATATCTAGGTGTACTATTTTTCAGTCAGAAAATTCATAGCCTTACCATTAAACTTAAAGAGTCACATGCAGGCACTTCACTAAAAAAATCGTTTGGAAAAGTAACTTTTTCGCACTAGTGCTAAAAATTTACTTTTCCGCACGATTTTTGTATTGTTAGAAATGAAGATATTTAGGACTAATTAAATGATTTATGTAACTATTCTATCTTATGTCATTTTGTAGCATTATTATAAAATATTTGCGTATTAAAAACATTTTTTTTGATAAATAAGATGGACAAAACACTCGTAGGAAAAATATTGTATCTAACTCTTGCGGAAAATGACAATATTTTTAAACCGTTCTTATATAAAAGCGATTTAAGAGGCCCGTATAAACAAAGTAATTGAGAGAAGGATCGTTTTCGCTTTGTAATTATGAATCCCATCTATAGGTGGCGCGTCGGGTTTTTCATTTTATCAGTTGCCAACAAGTAAACATTAACACAAAACTAGTCGAAGTTGTAGCAAAACAATAGGAAGGGTTAACCCCTAAATTAGTTTTTGGAAGGTTCCGTTATTTAAAGTACCCAGGTATTTTCTTGGGTTACTAAAGGAACCATTTGGATATTGAACTAGAACAAAGAGTTTTAATAGTAATAGGTGCGTATAAACCATCGTCACACCAAGTAGTAGTACATCGATGCGTAATAAGTATTCACATGGATGGCAACTAATCAAATGAAGACTGGCTGCGCCATCTGTTAATAGAATTCTTATTCAATAAAAAGGCCAATATTTGTCAGAATCAGTGTTACCAATAGCTTTAAGTAAAACTATGCTTCGCATCTGCGGAAATTATGCAATTTTGTTCTAAATTATGCTCCGTTGATCTTCGCGGCGGCGCAGCACGGGTCACTGCAAAATAAAACCAAAAACACTCCCCTTTTTTTTCTGGGATTCACACCCGCGATACACTGCGTAATATTCCGTCCCTTTCTATTACACGGGCAAAGAACAAGACAGCCAGTCATCATGTTGTTGGTGTCGTCGAGCGCGCGAGAATTCGTTCGGATTGTTTCCCACACAAAATCAGTAGATTATGAAAACTAACTGTGAGCGGCGCATTCACCGACTGATATGTTGGTATGGGTGTGATTATATTCTCGTATTATTCGATTTGTCCTATATTATGCCAAATTATGCTTTTTTACCCATTATGCTATCATTATGCTCCCGCCAGTGAAATTATGCCCAATCGCATAATTACGCTCCGATTGGAAACACTGGTCAGAATAGGTTCAGCAGAAACCTAAGAAATAGCGGAAAATCTTTGATTTGCCACAAGCGAATTCTTGAATATGGGGAAAAGAATCGATTACCAAACACTTCGCTTTTTAATTTTAACTATGAATACTTCATAAATGACGCAGCAAGTTTTTAACATTATCAGTTGCCAACAAATCAAACAATAAATAGAAATCTAGTACAATCGTCTGAATAGTTCATTAAACTGTTGCCGTCAGTGATGCCAGAAACTTCATAATTATCAGAATCTATAATAATTTATCAACCCCTAAATCTACATAATCTAACAAATCCTCACTTAGAGGTGGGTAAATCGATCATTTTGTACTGAACGAATCGATGAGTTTACCCCGCGCGCAAGAATTCGAATGAAAGGAACGAATGAACGAAACGATCTACCTATTTTCGACTGATTCAGTGTATCGCCACAGTGGGTCAGTCAGTCGTTGATCCATTCCGATTTGATTCACTTGTTTCATTCATTCATTCAATACTCGGAAGTGATTCGATCATAGTGAACGAATCGTTCACGAATTACTCCTCACATAAAATGCCTATTCTTAAATGCATCCAACCGACGGTGCAGACTTTTTAAAATTGATATAAAAAACAGTATTATAATCCACTATTTTAAAACAGGTGCATTGTAGTCAGGCAGCCATCCTGTTTTTTATACTTGCATAATATTGTCCTGCTCGTGACTTTTTAATACCAACCACAGATTTAAAAACAGAATGCTGTTTATTGTTAAAACAATTTTTTTTTTAATTTTTGAAAATTCGAATTAAGTAGGTGTATAATATTAGAACAGTTTTATATTAACAATAGGTGAGATGGCACATGTACAAGGATATAAGTTTATATCCTCGTTGGCATTAGCATGTCTCTTTTGTCGCAAAGTTCAAATTAAGAGGAACTAGTTTCTTGAGAAAGCCACTCCTTTTAATTTATGTTCCATCCTTGATCACAAAAAAAATAAATCCTCTTGAACAAAAAACAACTAAACTCAGGTTGTAGTTTTTGAGGTTATATCATTTATCAAAACTTTCCTCCAACCTTTGTGGTCGGTGGACAATAGGCATCGGATCCATCAGATTTAAAAACTATCAGTGAACAACATACATTTTTGTAAACTCTATTGTTGACATCGGTGGATTTAAAAACTCAGCCATCCGGTGCATGTCGTTGATAAATTTTACAAACTTCGGCCATGTCGATGGTGTAAATAAGTACATCGACGTGTAAAGAAAACTATTGCTTCTGCGACACTGTAACACATACCCTTACAGGAACGAAAGTCAGATGGCGCTGCGACACACATTTGACCATTCACTAACAACGAGGAAGACTAGTTTAATGGATTTCTATTATCAGGAACGTCACCGTAGAAAATGACGTGACATGTCACAGTATGACTTTTGGTTAGTTGGAATTTTTGGTGGGCTTGGATGTCGTGCAAGTATTTCCTTGCGTCGAGTCTGAGCCGTTTCAGTAATTTGGATTAGTGTTAGTGATGTTCGTAAAAGTCAGTAATTTTTAGGACAACGGTGATGGTGACCGTTTCTTTTTCCAGCGGTGTTACCAATTGTAGCATAATTTTAAGGGCTGTTCGGTAATCTGTAACCAAGGTTGCCAGGAATTATAATTATCAGAATTTATGATAATTTTGAGGGAAACATGATAATTTATAATGACCTATTATCAACCCCCAAATCTATGATAATTTAACAAATCTTCACATAAAACGCCATTTATTCTTATAATTAACGCAAACAGTAAGATATAAAAAAACTGTACAAGAATAATAATAATACCTAAGTAATCTAAGAATGAATGGTCAGTTTTTTGGTAATTATGCAGTATACGGTTTTCTGCCATTTTTAAAGATTTTCGAAAAATTCCTTTACAGATCGTTAATATGCCTCGCCAGAAGTACGAAACCGTTTGCGCGTCGAAAAAATTCTTTTTTTTTCAAAAGTTACAGGCATAAAAAGTTTCAAAAACAACAAACTTACGGGACAGCGGAGTGAATAGGGGTGCTGGGCGGGGCACTCCCTTCATCTAAAACACTGTAAAATATGTCAAAATGTAGGTAAAGGATCAACCTTTATGCGTCACTTTTTTGTTTTTTTTTTGAACCTCAATTTTCCGAAAAATCATCGAAAGAAAACAACACAATATTTTTGGATTTTCCAACAAAACACGACATTTAACGTCATTTCAGTGTTGCCAACCACGAAACTGCGTCATTTGCAAAGAATCATGTGTTTTGTTGGTAGGTCATCCGCACGGACATCAACTTGCCAATTTAGGCGCGTAATTTAAATTTGAAAATTTTCTTCAATTTAAAGGAAATTTAGGCGTTTGGATTTGGAAAGGCAGGGTCGGGTTGCGTTAGGTTGGGTCCGGTTGCATAAAAGAAGGGTTGGGTTGGATTGGTTTGGTTGGGTTGGGTTTGATTTCATAAAAGAAGGGTTGGGTTGGATTGGTTGGGTTGGATTGGTTTGGTTGGGTTGGGTTTGATTTCATAAAAGAAGGGTTGGGTTGGATTGGTTGGGTTGGATTGGTTTGGTTGGGTTTGATTTCATAAAAGAAGGGTTGGGTTGGATTGGTTGGGTTGGTTTGGTTGGGTTGGGTTTGATTTCATAAAAGAAGGGTTGGGTTGGCTTGGGTTAAGTTTTCGAAAGAAGGGTTTGTATAGTCTTTAGCCCAGACGTAGCGGGGGTTTTTAGTCCGTAGGCAGTCCTCTAGCGAGGCTGAATCGGGCATGCTCGGAAGACCATTTTGGCCGGCATCTTTTGAAGATTTTCCTTCGCTATAAAAAAAACAAAAAAAAAGTCTGGGCTAAAGACTATACAAACCCTTCTTTCGAAAACTTAACCCAACCCAACCCTTCTTTTATGAAATCAAACCCAACCCAACCAAACCAACCCAACCAATCCAACCCAACCCTTCTTTAATGAAATCAAACCCAACCAAACCAATCCGACCCAACCAATCCAACCCAACCCTTCTTTTATGAAATAAAACCCAACCCAACCAAACCAACCCAACCAATCCAAGCCAACCCTTCTTTTATGCAACCGGACCCAACCTAACGCAACCCGACCCTGCCTTTCCAAATCCAAACGCCTAAATTTCCTTTAAATTGAAGAAAATTTTCAAATTTAAATTACGCGCCTAAATTGGCAAGTTGATGTCCGTGCGGATGACCTACCAACAAAACACATGATTCTTTGCAAATGACGCAGTTTCGTGGTTGGCAACACTGAAATGACGTTAAATGTCGTATTTTGTTGGAAAATCCAAAAATATTGTGTTGTTTTCTTTCGATGATTTTTCGGAAAATTGAGATTCAAAAAAAAAACAAAAAAGTGACGCATAAAGGTTGATCCTTTACCTACATTTTGACATATTTTACAGTGTTTTAGATGAAGGGAGTGCCCCGCCCAGCACCCCTATTCACTCCGCTGTCCCGTAAGTTTGTTGTTTTTGAAACTTTTTATGCCTGTAACTTTTGAAAAAAAAAGAATTTTTTCGACGCGCAAACGGTTTCGTACTTCTGGCGAGGCATATTAACCATCTGTAAAGGAATTTTTCGAAAATCTTAAAAAATGGCAGAAAACCGTATACTGCATAATTACCAGTTTTTTTTTTGGTCACTCAAAAATAACCATACATTTTAAGCGAATGTCATGCAAAAACAAAAACTGATAATTTTGCCCTAAACTTGATAACTTCTCCGATTGCAAATGATAGTTTTTTCCAACCTCCTGGCAACACTGTCTGTGACTGTAGCGCCTGTACAACACCGTACTCAACTAAAAAGCCTGTTAACTCATTTTCGTTTTAGTATCCTTTGGCCTATGATCGGTGCCATATTGACACCAAACTGACAGAAAATACATGGTTTACTTGTCAATTTGGTTATAAAAATGGCAGCCACAATAGGCTAAAGGGCACTGAGGCGGCAGGAGTTAACAGGCTTTTTAGTTGAGAATGGTGTTGGCCTGTACATAGTGCAATTTAAGCACTTTAAAAATAATAGCACATTTTGTTGAATCAAAGAAAAAGCCAATTAAAAAAACAGACGAACATTATTAATGATTTCCAATTGTCCATGACTCAAGCTTGCCATGACTAGTATAGCTGCCATCTTTGTGATTTTATTTAAAGTTTAATTTTACACGTTAAATTTTTTATTCTTCATATCTTCGAAATATTTTTAGTGAAAAAAGCATTTTTTGCAAAATCGCACATTTTCAAATGACCAAGAGCACAAAATTTAAATTCATGGTTGGTAACACTGGTTGAACTGGTTCACCCTAAAATCAATTATAATTTGATTTTAATTAGAGATGTGTGATTCGTGAACGATTCGTTCACTATGATCGAATCACTTGCGAGTATTGAGTGATCGAATCATGTTTGCTCGATATGATTCAATCAGTCAAATGACCGACGAAGACAGAATGAATCAAACGAGTGAATCAAATCGGAACGGATCAACGACTGACTGACCCACTGTGGCGATACACTGAATCAGTTGGAAATAGGTCGATCGTTTCGTTCCTTTTTTTGGTCAGCAGAGTATGTCGTCGCTGCATCCTACATACACCTTTTTTTTTTTGGTCACCATTTTCTTTAATTTCAAATGATTGATTCAATGATCCATTCAAAAGATTCGATCACTCTAGAATAGAGATGTGTGATTCGTGAACGATTCGTTCATTATGATCGAATCACTTGCGAGTATTGAGTGATCGAATCATGTTTGCTCAATATGATTCAATCAGTCAAATGACCAACGAAGACAGAATGAATCAAATTAGAACGGATCAACGACTGACTGACCCACTGTGGCGATACACTGAATCAGTTGGAAATAGGTCGATCGTTTCGTTCCTTTGATTCGAATTCCTGCGCGCGGGGTAATCTCTATGAAAATATATACTTTTTGGTCAGCAGAGTATGTCGTATTTAGCTGCATCCTGCATAGATCTTTTTTTTTTTTTGGTCACCATTTCCTTTAATTTAATTTCAAATGATTGATTCAAAAGATTCGATCACTCTAGAAACGAATCACAGATCGATTCGTTCATTACAAAATGATCGATTTACCCATCTCCACTGTGGAAACGAATCACTGACCGATTCATTCGGTACAAAATGATCGATTTACCCCATCTCCAATTTTAATAAATATGGCCAGTTAATAATGGCCGCCAAAAATTGATTGTATTGTTCCATTGTCCAACGGCATTTTTAGTGCCTCAACTCATAATGCAGGTTTGGGTTATCCCACTTTAGTTAATATATCTCTTTGCTGTAAATGGTGAGACATCCAAAAAATGTTAGCGCCACCTGGTTATTTAGCTTGCAACAACTTTTAATATCATACAAAATTGTGTGGAAGAAGGTCATTCGACCGATTGGAATAACTTAATTTAGAGGAGAAAAATAGTACAGTGATTCAACATATTTTCCCAACTACCTATATAACTCGTTTATTATTAAAGATAGAAAAAAAGTTTAAATACAAGAGTTGCTTATTTTTTCACAAATTTGAAGAAAATTTAACCAAAATTTGGAAAACGTCAATGAAAATGTGAAATTTTCACATCAACTTTTTTATTTCAAATAGAACACATATTATTTCACCGGTAGGTGCAATTACATTCATTAAGTTATACCTTTAATTATAGGTAGGTGACATTTTTTTCCTGGTTCCAAAATGATGATTAGATCATCATCGGAAAGAGAAAAATTTTATATTTTCTCCATTTATATCGAAAACAACAAGGGTCCATGTTAGAAAAACTCGTATTCGAACATTTAATGCCGTAAAGTGCGTCTCTCACATTATATTGTTCAGTACCCAGGTAGACGATTTCATGCACAATTGCTTGTTGAGAGAATGCCTAAGTGCAATCTAGAAGGTCATGTTGGTCTGTACCAAAATGATGACTTTTTACTACTTTCATTATATTTCCACCCATTTTCCACCTACCTTTATCGCTTAGGTATCCAAATTTGTCCTCAACATCTCTTCCACTTATTTTTTATGATTTTGACTTTTTTTTTGACTATTGAAAACATTCACGACAGAACGCGGTCAATCCCTTCTGGCAGTGCCGGTTTCATATTTTTTTAGATTTTTTTTCACTTACACTACGTATATTTTCACACTGTATTTTTTAAAATAAAACTGGCTTATGTTACGAGTCTTTCATTTATTAAAAAAACTAACGGAAGATGGCTGTGGGACACAAAACATTTTGCACTGAAATACAAAAAACAATAATACAGGGTTCCTAAGCAAATCCTTAGGGGGCCAAGCAGCCGTGTATAAGACGCAGACAAACGGAAAAGCACATTAGGCAGAAAAGGATGGGCGATATTTTCACTACATCTTACACGTAGTAAATCCATTCCAGGTTGTTGTTTTCTAATGTTTTCCATTTTCATACCTTTAGGACTGGAATAAAAATTGTTTTTGCTCGACTTTAATACCAAACTGATGAAAGATATCGTAAAAAAAAATATTTTTCGGCTTTTCATTTTGTAACCATTGTCCTTACGCACTGTTTACAGGCTGGGGACTGAGATACATGCAAATGCCTAACCTAAAGCGTTAATACACGGCCGGAGAAATCGACTGAGATATTTCCGTAGAAACTTTATCAAGCAAATAGGACGGGTTGACGCCTTCGAACGTCCAACCCGGGTTTTGCACTTTGATTCGAAATTAAAAAGGAGGAACAGTCAGATGTGGGGCGATGCACAAATTACGTAACGGTGATTTTACCAATTTTTGACCCTCTCCCTATGTAATGTTTTGTAACGGTTTGGCACGCCACTCCCCTAATATTACGTAACGATTTCAAGACCACTACCACCCCAAAAAAAAAAACTTTTCACTTATTTTCATTCCAAATTTTCTTAGTTTCACACAAATGCAAACGCTGTCGAAAACCCCCCTCCCCCTACGTAACGTTTGGTAACCCCCCTCCCCCCTATGACCATTATGTAATTTGTGCACGGCCCCTGTAGTCCCAGTGGAGGAGGGCGAGAAAATTGATATTTTTTTCTTAAAAATTATACTCTTTAGACCTATTTCTTTGCGTTCCCGAAATTACGTAATTTTTGAAAAAAAATTGTAAGCGGCGCCATTTTTATTTCGTGCTTTGTTTTTCTAACATTTTTGCGTTCGGCTAATTTAATTGAAAAATTTTTGCCTGCGGGCCCTTTATCTTCTCACTCGAAACCAAGATCCCCCGTTTTAGGAAAACTGATCCCGTCTCTGTTTCTAAATTTTTTCGAATAAAAGTAGAGTATAACCATGGGGGAAATAATTTTTTTCTACGGTATGACGAAAATTTCGAGAAAGTTGAAGAAAAAAATAAAAAAAGTGGCAGAGTTCAAGTTTTTCGTAAAAAAAAACGTTTTTTGTAAAGAAACAGAGCAAAATAAATCTTTTCACCCCTTTTTGGGTGTTACAAATATTGGCAGCCCCTTATTTTTCGCTTTTACCCTCCCGCTAGTTTTGAAGAATTGGTTCGCTACATGTTTCGAGATCATGTCATAAAACACCTCGAAAATATCAAATGTAATGTAGGGCCAGCTTTATTTAAAATCAATAATATCGCAAGCAAAAAGCTCTGCAGGAAAAACAACGCCGTTTATTGATTTCTTTGGCTGCTAGTGCTAGCTGCATGGTTTGGCTGTTTCCGGATAGATGTCACTAGTAGAACAGAATGGAAAGAAATTTAATTAAAAGCGAAGATATTTCTTTCTAATGTTAACAACCTCACGAGTTTATCGCTCAGTATCGTAAATAATGGACCCTGCCGCCTCCTTTGAGCAAGAAAAAGCTGTGGTTTGGACCTGAAAACATCTAGTTTTTCCTCGGTCATCTCATGATGTGGCCGCCATCTAGCGGAATTTGCAGACATCTTGTCAACGGTTATTATTGCAACTATGATTTATGCTCACAATGAAAGAGTGGCGACAATTTTTTCTCATGAAAGCAGTCCGGAGATAATAACAAACTGGCACCATTGGCTGGCTCTTTTGTGCGCGCCGAACTTTCTATGCCATTTCTGTTTGATTTATTGAAATCCTATCCCTAAGGAAAATCTTAGGAACCCTGTATAAAAAGACTACTGCCCGATCAACACGAATGCATTGCATGGTTTATTACCAATCACATTTCACATGCACCTCTCTTATCACCGCCAAAAAAACAAACAGTAGGTAAACAATAAAGATACCTGAATAGATTTTAATTAACGTTTGGTTCTGAGCCAGTTAAAATAAAGTAAGGGGGCCAGTCATAAATTAAGTCACATCATTGTGGACAAATTTTGACCACCTTAAAATTACGTTACAAAAAACATATCGTCCCCTTGATTTCTAAAAAAAGAGTAGTTAAAATATTGACACACTTTTGCAAGAAATAAAAGACCGAAAAAGAATTATGATGCCATGCTACCACCGATTCCCCACTCTAATAATAAAATGGAGACCCAAAATTGGAATAAAAATAAGGAGGCGTAGATTTTATTTTGGGACGTCACTTTAGTGAAGACGGTCATCAGAAACTTAAGGATTTATGACAAGTTGAAGGGCGGGTGCCAAATTTGGCAAAAATTGTGTTTCAAATTTATGGAGTGCACTCAGAGCCATAAATTATTTCACACCATATTTGCCAACTCTTGACTCCCCCCCCCCCTGTTACAAATAAAATTCTTCCTAAATATACCAAACTTAAGATCTCCAATTTAATACATTTTACATACAATAATATATTTTTCTCTCTCTTAAGATTACCAAAATGTCAATATTTCAATGCATTATGTAGAGGGTTTATCTGAACAATCTAAAAATAAAATCATATTAATTTTTTATTCAAAGTCCAGCATATTACCAAAAATTGGTAACTCATGGGACATCAAAAACGGGCAGAGAAAAACCATGGATTTAGAAAGTGCTTTTTCTCTTAAACTAAAAGTAGTTTAAAATTAAGAGTGGCAAAATATGTTTCTTTTCGCTAGATATAATAAAATGGTATGATATTGCTTATATTTTAGTTATTGGGTGTTATTTTATGATTTGGAAAAAAGTTCTTGCGTTCTAATGAGCGTACACGTTTAAAGATACCGATTTAGTGTCCTTTTCTCCACCTTCGCCGCCATTTTCAGTCAAAAGTGACAGATAATCCATTAGTTTTCTGTCAAAATGGCGGCGAAGGTGGAGAAAAGGACACTAAAACGATAAGAGCTGATCGGCCTATGTGGAGAGGGTATTGCATCAACTAATGTTAGTAGGTAGGTACCTATCGGTGGTAGCACATTTTTTTGGACATTTATTTCTAACTCTAGAAAAAATGGTTTAAACTTTTTTAGCTGCTTTTTAATAAGGGGGTGTTTTAATTTTGTGACCTAATTTTGTGCGGATCACCAGAAACGTGACGATTTGTGAAAAGAGGAGGGAAAATATGGCCCAAAGAGTACGTGTAATATGGATGGCTCCTTTTAGTTCATTACACCTCTAAATGCCTCATGCAGTACCCAATGTTTATGCTGTTTGTTTGTTTTTTATTGTCGCGATAAGAGAGGTGTGAAATGCGATTACTAAAACCAAAGCTGTCGGGTTGATTCATGCAGTCTACTTCCAATATTACCTATTATTGAAAACACCACACGGTGCGAAATTGACCAATAAGGTGCAGGCAACGATGTGGCAACTGCGCCGAGTGGTTGGCCGCACCTGGGGTTTGAGCCCCAGAAACCTCCACTGGATGTACACGGCAGTACTAAGACCAAGGATCCAGTACGGATCCATAGTCTGGTGGCCAGCAGTGGAGAAGGTCACTACTACCCTCAAGCTTAGGAGCCTACAGGGAACCATATGCAGACGCATAACCGGCGCTATGAGGACGGCACCTATCCACTCGAAACCATTCTGGGACTGCCGCCGCTTCCGATCTGGATCAGAAAAGAAGCGATGGCGACCCACCTCCGGCTGGGAGATACAGGTCAATGGAGAGGAAGAGGGGAAGCTGCGGGGCATCTTAGGATTGCCCAAATCGCCGAGAGAGAAATCCCTATGGCAGCGATTAAAACGCAAAGACCAAAAAACCCCTGGAGATTCAACAAGAGGTACAAAGTAGTCTTCCCAGACAGGGAACTATGGCAGAGTGAAAACCTCCGCGAACAGTTCGAGGAGAACGCCGTGATTTGCTACACCGACGGGTCGAAACTGTCGGGGAGGCAAACCACAGGATCAGGGGTTTATGTGGAAGACCAGGAGGTTAGAAAAAGCTACCCGCTCGTAGAGCAAGCCATGGTCTTTCAGGTGTATGATATAATAATGACTTCAACCATGGAAGAAATAAATAACGGTAGGGAGGAGCATGTTTATATATGCTCCGACAGCCAATCAGCCCTAAAGGCACTAAGGGCGCCCAAGATCAACAACACCCTGGTGGAGGAATGTGCGGATGCACTAGAATCCTTGGGAGAGGGCAAACAAGTGACACTTATGTGGGTACCGGGACATATGGGGGTGCCGGGTAACGAGATGGCCGACGAGCTCGCCAGGATCGGGGCAAGCACCCTGTATGTAGGGCCGGAACCACTCCTAGGAACAACCAAGAGGCAATTGCAAAGTCGACTCAATAAATGATGCCATGACGACCGCTTGGAGAGGAGGAACAGGATGCAGACAGACCAAGGATTCGTGAAGGGCCCGGATGTAGGCAGACAAAAATGGCTTCTGGGGAGATCGCGAAGGGACGCTGGTCTGCTGACAGGTATCATAACAGGTCACAGCCGACTAAGGAAGCACATGACCCGGATCGCGGTGGAAAATGACTCGACCTGCCGGGCCTGCGGGCGGGCAGAAGAGACATCTCGACACATTATAGCGAACTGCGAGGATACCAGAGGACGAGATATCAGGTGTTCGGTTTCCCGACCCTGGATGAGGAGGACCTGTACATGCTCAAATGGGACAAAACACTGGACTTTGCAAAAAGAACAGTGAAACCAAATGAGCAGACTGCCAGACTAGTGGTGCAGGCGGTGGATTAGGGGCAGGCTCGGGGTAGGGCAGAAAGGACTCCGGGAGGCCTACTTGCCAGGCTTCGCGCCGCCCCTTCTCTACTACTACTACTACTACCATTATTGAAAAGTAGAAATAAAAAAAGGATAAAATATTCATTTAAAAAACTCAGTTGAAATAAAAAGCTTAAAAAATTATAAAGTGTTAAAATACAAAAGTGACAAAATAGGTACTAAAAATAAAGCTGACACCGGCTTTCAACTAATTACTATACTGGCGCGTAAGGCTGGAAAATGGTGAAAATCTTTAAAAATTGTTGCAAAAAGAGACTGTTAAGGACAAATTTGGATACCTAAAGCAATAAAGGTAGGTGGAAATATTTTGAAAAGTAGTAAAATGCCATTATTTTGGCTACAGGCCAACTTAACCTGGTAGATTGCACATGAGCATTCTCTTATGAGATTGACATAAGCAATTATGCATGAAATCGGCTACCAGTTTTCAATCCGCGTTCTATAAGCAATTATTAGAGTAGTAATTATTTTAAGATTTAATAAATTATTCGTTATTTTTCACTTACCTACCTGTTTTATTAAAATCTAAAAAATTAATCTTCCGTACAATTCAAGGCCTACTTTGTTAAAATATATTTCCTGAATGTCCGATTCGTTTTTGAGATATTTACTGTCACACTTTAAAGATATATTTTTTTTTTGAGAAATCCTCGGACACGTCGACTTTTGTTAATAGTACATTTTATCATTGTGTTTTTTCTTGTAGGATACATTCCTATACGAGAGGTAAATACAATTTGAGCTTACTTTGAAAGTAAATATCTCAAAAACGAATCGATAGATTTTGGAAATTTTTACACGATTGTCAAGACATTCAGGAGACCTTCAAAACAAGGTATCACTCGACCCACTTTCCCTATTCAAAATATAGGGGTAAAGTTTAGCCTCAAAGGGGATGCGCGCTACAAAAATTTCAAGGTAGCCAAAAAGTCTCCTTACAAACAAAATCGACGTGTTTCAGCATTTTCTCCAATTCTTTACAGTCTTTGAAAAAATCCAGGTGAACCCTTTTAAGTGGCCCACCCTGTATATCAAGTCAAAAGTTTTTTATTTTTATGAATATCGGGATTGTACTTAAATTTTCAGATGAATATTTCTATGACATCACCTTTCAACTGACATGAACAGCAAAAATCGATGTAGATACCGCATCCTGTCATGTTCCATGTCTTATTGAGAATCGGAACCAGCCTATTTGGAGGCGCGTTTCTGCGAGCTTAACATAGTTACTAATATTCTCTTTTTCTAAATGTATTCGTCTGAGAGAGACCCCCAGCATGCCAGGAACATACCGCCTGTACACCCTTCGACCCCGCTGTCTAACTACCTTTTTGAGATAGTTATCCCCTGACAGATATGCGGGATCGAAGGGCGTAAAGGCGAGTATTTTTTGTGATGGTGTAATATGCTGGATCTCTCTTAAGCATTGTGCACACCAACGCGTGCCCACCCTGCTTCAAAACACGCACCATGTGACTGGACATATATTTCCAATGGTTTTAATTGCAGAGTCACGTGATGCCATGCGTGAGCATGCAAGGACGCGAAACGACAGAAAATCTCACCTGTCACAATTCTGGAAAGTGTCGATTTTTACTTATTGCCTCATTTAAAATAAAAACACAGCGTCCTTGGTATTAGCGTAGATAGAAAATATTTTCTCTATCTACGGTATTAGGGATATTTTGGAACTCTTATTTGACACTTCGTAGTGGTAATTACTGAGTCTGCGCAATAGCTAAACGTCGTTCCGTTGTGGTAATTATAACCACTACCACTGCCGTAAGCTACGAATCCATTTCGTTGCGTTGGCGTTTGGCACAATTAATTTGAAAAATAATAAAAAATTACGAGTTTCCAATTTATAAAACACTTATTTTGTTAAATAAAGCCCAATTTTTTGTTTTTTCTGCCTCTAAATTTTTTTACCAGTGACAGTTTCTAATGTGTTCCAAAAACTGGTAAAATCGATGCGTTTTAAGCTAGGAACACACGATGCAACTTTTCCATGCATCAAATTTAGTTTTGATTGATTGATGATTGATGAATGAAAAAGATGCATCGTGTGTTCCTAGCTGCGTTGTATTAACAGCTTATAGGTAGAGCTTGTTAAACACTACCACAGCAGCTGTCAAAGTTGTCAAAATTTTACGCCGTCCAAAATTTCCCTACTTATTCATAAGAGAAACTGCCTCATTTCTTTAATAATATTTTGTAAATTTAATATTTTAATTCTGCAGGACTATTTTTACGGCGGAGCAAATAGCAAATAAGTCCTGACAAAAAAAGCAGTTAGGGTTTAGAAATCGTCAAATTTTTTGTAAGGGCGAGATTTTCTGACGGTTTTTGAAGAATCGCCACCAAAATATACGAAACTGCAATGCGAAATGAGTATAGGTACTTATTTAAGAATCGAATTAACAGATGGCGCACCTAGTTTTTTGTTCCAACAGTCGCCAACAAAATGAAGGATTTAAGAGAATTAAGTTTAACGTCTCTTTCGCAAAATATTTGGTTAAGTTGATACTATGGTTATCAGTAATTTTTGAACGGTTCGTATCAGTTCCCAAGTATTTTCTTGGGCAACTGTGGAACCCAGTGTAGATAGAGATGGGTAAATCGATCATACAGATTACCCCGCGCGCAGGAATTCGAATCCAAAGGAACGAATGTACGAAACGATCGACCTATTTCCGACAGATTCAGTGTATCGCCACAGTGGGTCAGTCAGTCGTTGATTCGTTCCGATTTGATTCATTCTGTCTTCGTCGCTCATTTCACTGATGGAATCATATCGAGCAAACATGATTCGATCACTCAATACTCGCAAGTGATTCGATCATAGTGAACGAATCGTTCACGAATCACACATCTCTAATTGTAGAGCTGGGAGATTCGTTTTAAAGATGGGTAAGTCGATCATTTAGTACTGAACGAATCAATCAGTGATTCGTTTCTAGACTGATCGAATCTTTTGAATCGATCATTGAATCAATCATTTGAAATTTAAAGAAAATGGATGACCAAAAAAAAAAGGTCTATGCAAGATGCAGCTAAATACGACATACTCTGCTGCCCAAAAAATCTATATTTTCATACAGAACGAATGAACGAAACGATCGACCTATTTCCGACTGATTCAGTGTATCGCCACAGTGGGTCAGGCAGTCGTTGATCCGTTCCGATTTGATTCCCTCGTTTGATTCATTCTGTCTTCGTCGCTCATTTGACTCATTTCACTGATGGAATCATATCGAGCAAACATGATTCGATCACTCAATACTCGCAAGTGATTCGATCATAGTGGACGAATCGTTCACGAATCACACATCTCTAATTGTAGAGCTGGGAGATTCGGTTTAGAGATGGGTAAGTCGATCATTTAGTACTGAACGAATCAATCAGTGATTCGTTTCTAGACTGATCGAATCTTTTGAATCGATCATTGAATCAATCATTTGAAATTTAAAGAAAATGGTGACCAAAAAAAAAAGGTCTATGCAAGATGCAGCTAAATACGACATACTCTGCTGCCCAAAAAATCTATATTTTCATACAGAACGAATGAACGAAACGATCGACCTATTTCCGACTGATTCAGTGTATCGCCACAGTGGGTCAGGCAGTCGTTGATCCGTTCCGATTTGATTCACTCGTTTGATTCATTCTGTCTTCGTCGGTCATTTGACTCATTTCACTGATGTGATTCGATCATAGTGAACGAATCGTTCACGAATCACACATCTCTAATTCGGTTACTTTTGAGTACTCGTACCGATGCGTTACTTTTGGATTCGATACTCGTTACTTCGGATCCGTTATTTGAGTACTCGTTCGTTTAAAAACTTTAGTATAGGTATTTTATTGGCGAGTTTTGCATTGAAACTTGAAATTAGGTACCCGTATTGGCTTTTAATGACAAACCTGGTTTGTGGTTTTAATACTTTTAATACCTATTGTATTGGTTGTGGTCTTAATTTTGAGTTTCGAGGTTTTGATATACTATCGATTAAACGGAATTGCTTGTTAAATGTTTATATAAAATAATTTTTGGCGCCTTTTTTTATAATAAATATATACTATACAGACCGCTTCAAGCTACTGCGAACATAGGGCGGAAGAAGTCTAATTTGCCAGTGTACGTACATGCAGAGACACCGCACGCCTATCAGTGAAGCAACCAACACTCAGGCTTGCGATCACCACTTGCATGACTTTCCTTTGGTATTTAGTATGCCTCTAACCACGGTGCTGTGTGGAGCGTAGTCAATGAAACCGGAATTTGGTCAATAAATACGCAAATTTTTATAACGTAATTTTCTTATTTTTTGTCACTGATAAATAAGAGCGTTTTATTGTCAACTGCTCAGATTTATCAGTGACGACGTGTTACAATGAAAATAATAAGGAGAAACAAAATAAAAGCAAGTTCTCAAAATAAAATAATACATTCTAAAAACCAAAAAGATTCTCCCAATCAAAAAAAAATTAAAGCAAATGTTCGAAAAGTCCTCTTTGCTCGCCTATACAATATCCGAGCCTACTATAAAAACCCCTTCCAACGTTTCCAAGCATGTTAGGGGTGATAATTTGAAAAGCTTCTTCAAAAACAGATAGAAGTCATTAGGAGCAAGATCGGGAGATCGAGCTGGCCATAAAATAGTTCCCCGTGTACTTATAACCCGATTAGGAAATACATTATCAAGATATTCCCTAACAAGGCCAACATTGTGAGCGGAACAACCATCTTGTTGAAACCATGTTTCACCAAATCTTACACCTAACAACTGCCTAGCAGTTGGAATAATGTGCTGCCTCAGTAGATCCAAGTATCTAGGACCATTCAAATTGCAATTGCCGTTAATAAAAAATGGCCCAATTACGTGTTCCCCTATAATACCCCCCCCCCAAACATTTAGTTTTTGGGGATACTGTGTTCTTACGTTAATATCGAACGTGTGTTGGGTTATGACGATTGGACCATTTGACCATCTGCACTTTTTCGGCAACTTCGTAGACATCCATTTTTGGTTTTAAAAATGTATTATTTCAATTAAGAACTTACCCATCTGTTTCTCGAGCAAGGCAGAAATAAAACAAAATAATAAAAACAAAATGAATTTCCAAAAGATAACACTGCAGCGTGCTTCGAATCCACCTCGGTCGTACGGCACGGAGAGTAAATTGGACTTGATTCCCCCTATGTTCGCAGTAGCTTGAAGCGGTCTGTATAGTAAACTATCAGGTTTTTATGAGCCTTAATCTATTTTTCTTAGAACAAGTCGGATTTAAAATGCTGATTCATGGGTAGTACGTTCAAGAATAACCGGTTTTTCATGCGAAACAACACGAATGCCTCCACCCACTCGTGCAATATTGCGTTAAACCAGTCGAATTCGAACGCGGTCCACACATACCGGCTTATCTTTCGCCTCTCATTTCACACGGTATAGAAAGAGACTGACATAAAAATTGTTGATTATTCAGTATAGGTATGCGGATATTTTCGTATGGATTCGAAAATCAGACCCCAGAAGGGCCATCCTTCTGTGATCGATCGAAACACGACGCGACGCGACTATCAGCCACGGGTAGTTGGTGTTGGTTTGGTATTCGGTGATCATAGTAAAGTAATCAAATCGATCGGCAATGGGTATCCGAATCCATCGCAAAGCGTAAAGTTATCGGATCGGTTCGGTCTTTCTCCAGGTATTAAAACGAGTACTCGAGTAATCGTTTTATTGTTCCGTTCAGTATTCGTTACTTCGGATCCGGGCGAGTAACGAGTACTCCCAGCTCTAGTAAATTGGCACTATTGTAAATTAGTGATGATGGGCATATCGAAAGAAAACATCGATGTCGACATCAGTGTTGCCAGGTCCATTTTTAGAATATCAATAAAAGGAACGAATGAGAGCTGGGATTCGGTTTAGAGATGGGTAAGTCGATCATTTAGTACTGAACGAATCGATCAGTGATTCGTTTCTAGACTGATCGAATCTTTTGAATCGATCATTGAATCAATCATTTGAAATTTAAAGAAAATGGTGACTAAAAAAAAAACGTCTATGCAAGATGCGAAAGAAAACATCGATGTCGACATCAGTGTTGTCAGGTCCATTTTTAGAATATCAATAACAGGAACGAATGAGAGCGGGGATTCGGTTTAGAGATGGGTAACTCGATCATTTAGTACTGAAAGAATCAATCAGTGATTCGTTTCTAGATTGATCGAATCTTTTGAATCGATCATTGAATCAATCATTTGAAATTTAAAGAAAATGGTGACCAAAGAAAAAAAACGTCTATGCAAGATGCAGCTAAATACGACATACTCTGCTACCCAAAAAATCTATATTTTCATACAGAACGAATGAACGAAACGATCGACCTATTTCCAACTGATTCTGTGTATCGCCACAGTGGGTCAGGCAGTCGTTGATCCGCTCCGATTTGATTCACTCGTTTGATTCATTCTGTCTTCGTCGGTCATTTGACTGATTGAATCATATCGCGCAGACATGATTCGATTACTCAATACTCGCAAGTGATTCGATCATAGTGAACGAATCGTTCACGAATCACACATCTCTAATCAATAATAGTAATATAGGGATGATCCGATACCCCTAAAGTATCGATACCTATTTATATAAATATATAATAATAATAATAATAAAATGCCTTTATTTAAATGAAATAACTTTTACAGATAGGCGAAGGCTAGCCATTGGGTACTCTACTTAACCTTATAAAATAAATTAAACAGATAAGAAACAATAAAAAAAAACAAATAAAAAAAAAAGGTATTATCTACTGCTATAAATACAACACAATTCAATTTAAAAGCAAATTAAAAAAAAATTACCATTAAATATGGCAAATTTAAAGGTAAATTAAAAAAAAAGCGTTAAGTATAGCAAACTCATATAAAAAAAAAGTATTAAAAAAAAATAAAAGAAAATAAAATATTTTCTTATTTCCTTCTTAAACTTTTGTATCTTTAAGAATTTTAAATCATCATGCAGCGAATTGTAAATTTTAGTGGCGTTGTATGAAAATGATCTCTTAAACATGGTGGTTTTAAATTTTGGGGTAAGGAGTCTATTCGTAAATCTCATTTCACGATTATGTGTGTTCTGTCTAAAAGTAAGTTTTTTTAATAAATAATCAGGGCAAGAGGTTCTAATGAGCTTATGGAAAAAATTTGACAGGTATATCTTGTAGACGTCTTCAACTCTTAGCCACTGCAGTTCTTTTAGTTTTTCTGACACGTGATCATACTTTCTTAACTTAAACACGAATCTACAGCAAGTGTTAATAAGTCTTTGCAGTCAGTTTCGGGTTATCATATCAAGGCAAGGAAAGTAAACAATGTTGGCGTAGTTTCGAATAGGAAATATTAAGGTTTCACAAAGTTTTTTTCTAAGCTTAAAATTAATTATGTTATTATTTAATTGTTTCCGAAACATGTTCTTTAAACCGTAACTGCTCATCAAGCAATATATACTCGCAAACATTTTTCGATACTACTCATATGAGTACCTTTGAAGTATCGATACTTACTCAGGGTTCCCACTGACCTGAAAAAGTCAGGGAATTTTGAGAGCTACCTGGAAAAGTCAGGGAATGACCAAAAAATCCTCAATAGTCAGGGAATTGGCACACAAAACCTGAAATTTCTCTATCTCAACCTATTTTTTAAACCAACTTTGTAAAAAATAGGTATTATGTGAGTTCTTCTCTGCTCACATCGTATATAAGCTCAACATCTGCGCTCAATCAGTTCCAGTCCACCTAAAATCCAAGAGCAAGAGAAAAGAGAGAGGGAAGCTTTTTTGTAGGACAAGAACCGCATCATTACCCAGGATGGCAGGTTGGGTCTATTGAATATATTTGGTTTTCGTTTCGAAATAATAAATATCACCTGGTATAATTTCTCCTTGTTCGAAGAACACATTGCTCTATCTTCTGTTACAACTTTCAAGTGTAGTCTAGCGCGTTTTTTCAATAACGACAAACAGTTTCTAATTTAGACTGGATAAGTCCTTCCATAAGTCCCAGAGTTGCAGTGTCTACAGGCTCTGAAAACCAATAAATATCAAGCATATTGTAAGCTTTGTTTAAAACATATTTAATTAAGCAATATGCGGTGTCAGGCCATCTTGAGCCATTTTAAGAGCAGTGATCATGTAAAGTATGTGGAGGCTGAAAAAAATTCAAGAAAATTGCCTTTGTTAATCAAGAAAACTGATACACCAACAGTCTTGGCCCAAAATCTACATCATCACCAACTACTGGAAGTGAATGAACCTCCGCAGGAACTGCTTTCACGGCCAAAAAGGGTTCTACTCCTTTTTTGTAATCTGCAATGCAAGGAGTTTTTAAGATTAATCCTGCTGTTGCCAATTATGTTCACATCATCTGCGAAGGCTACTAGTAGGTTGGGTCCTTCCTGGGGGCTTATTCTTGAATTTCGTAGGAAAGATCGCACGGGAACGGTCCTCTTCCTGATATCGACCAATAGTAGGCTTTGAAGCGATAACGAGTTATCCGAAACCTATCCGACCACGACCGAAGCTTACTCGATTGCCGTGTATCGAAGGAACATTCCTACACTTTCATACATCTGCCCCCGGACCATGAAAGTGTAGGAAAGTTCCTACGATATATGGCAATCGGGTGAGGTTCGG
Source organism: Oxystoma pomonae (assembly GCA_963921995.1). Taxonomy (NCBI): domain Eukaryota; kingdom Metazoa; phylum Arthropoda; class Insecta; order Coleoptera; family Brentidae; genus Oxystoma; species Oxystoma pomonae. The sequence goes on from OY998163.1 coordinate 158,771,753, forward strand.
TCGTGTTCGAATAGGTTTCGGATAACTCGTGATCGCTTCAAAGGTTTTGGTCGATAGCAGGGAGAGGACCGTTCCCCTGCGATCTTTCCTACGAAATTCAAGAATAAGCCCCCTGGTGAAATATAGCCGTTGGTGTCTCAAGTTTGGCTTTCCTAATTGGAGTTGGGGTGAAAGAGAGTCACCCAGCCCATTGTTGATACCAAAGAAATCAGAGTAGCTCTATCCCACTGTACAAGCTGTGCTTGTAAATTACGCTTGCCTAACTCGGCTTGGTTAAGCAGCGGGACAGTTTGTATTGTTTACTGCCAGAGAGTAGCCTCACTCTCTGCTGTGGCCAAGAAGGCTTGGGCACAGTAAATGTTTGAGTAATGCAACTTTTCGATGTAGGTTGAATACTGATTTATTTCGAATCTTACATTTCTTTTTATATCAATTTCGTAAAAACTAATCGTGACAAAAACTCAAAATATATAAAACAACACAAACGTGGTAACTTAATAAACTTACACCCTTACCTTGTATCCTCTGTACACATTTTTACCAGGGATATCAGCTTTTTTGAAAAGCCCAATCACTACCAGCAGATTTGTTGTTTTTAGCTTTTTTATGACTTATTGTTTCTTCATATATTAGGGCAACACCGTCTCAACTAAAAAGCCAGTCCTACCGTCTTAATGCCCTTTAGCCTAGTGTGACTGCCATTTTTATAACCAAATTGACAGGTAAAACATGGACTTTCTGTCAGTTAGGTGTCAATATGGCACCGATAGTAGGCCAAAGGATACTAAAACGAAAATGAGTTAACTGGCTTTTTAGTTGAGAACGGTGTTGGTTGGGGTTAGTATCTCTATTTCAGCTGTCAATATGCTTATGGGTATAGTATCGTTATTTACCTCTTCGTTGAGTAGTTCGCAAAAGTAGTTATTATTAATTATTTCCCCCATGGTCATACTCTACTTTTATTTGAAAAAATTTAGAAACAGAGACGGGATCAGTTTTCCTAAAACGGGGGATCGGCAAAAATTTTTCAATTAAATTAGCCGAACGCAAAAATGTTAGAAAAACAAAGCACGAAATAAAAATGGCGCCGCTTACAATTTTTTTTCAAAAATTACGTAATTTCGGGAACGCAAAGAAATAGGTCTAAAGAGTATAATTTTTAAGAAAAAAATATCAATTTTCTCGCCCTCCTCCACTGGGACTACAGGGGCCGTGCACAAATTACGTAATGGTCATAGGGGGGAAGGGGGGTTACAAAACGTTACGTAGGGGGGAGGGGGGTTTTTGACAGCGTTTGCATTTGTGTGAAACTAAGAAAATTTAGAATGAAAATAAGTGAACAGTTTTTTTTTGGGGGGGGGGGGTAGTGGTCTTGAAATCGTTACGTAATATTAGGGAAGTGGCGTGCCAAACCGTTACAAAACATTACATAGGGAGGGGGTCAAAAATTGGTAAAATCACCGTTACGTATTTTGTTTTTGATTTCGAATCAAAGTGCAAAACCCGGGTTGGACGTTCGAAGGCGTCAACCCGTCCTATTTGCTTAATAAAGTTTCTACGGAAATATCTCAGTCGATTTCTCCGGCCGTGTATGAACGCTTTAGGTTAGGCATTTGCATGTATCTCAGTCCCCAGCCTGTAAACAGCGCGTAAGGACAATGGTTACAAAATGAAAAGCCGAAAAATATTTTTTTTACGATATCTTTCATCAGTTTGGTATTAAAGTCGAGCAAAAACAATTTTTATTCTAGTCCTAAAGGTATGAAAATGGAAAACATTAGAAAACAACAACCTGGAATGGATTTACTATGTGTAAGATGTAATAACAACATCGCCCCATGCCCATCATTTTCTGCCTAATGTGCTTTTCCGTTTGTCTGCGTCTTATACACGGCTGCTTGGCCCCCTAAGGATTTGCTTAGGAACCCTGTATATGAAAAACCAATTCCAGTGAAAGTGGAAACAGCAGAATGGATTATTAAAGCAACATGTGCTCTGCATAACTGGCTCCGTAAGACCTCTAGTCGAACATAGGAAGTGCTGATATTGAAAATGGCACTATTACTCCAGGTGAATGGCGTAAATATAAGTCTGATGGAATAGTATCAATAGGAAATGTGCAAAATTTATGACAACAAAAGCGGTTCCATGGCAGTGGAAAATGATCTAAAGTGATTTGTTGTTTTTCAGTCCCTGTAATAATTTCAGTCATCTATAGGAAAATATATTACATGTGTATTATTACTCACCAAGTTTGATTGGCTTTCCCTTGAAGTAGAAACACCTCTCAAAAATGCCTCAGCCTTGGCAAACCAAAACAGTTTAGGTTTGTACAGATCATCTATTCTTGCTCCACTTTTATTAGCTTTTAGTACTTTATTGAGTTCAAGTTTGTACGTTGTCCGGATATTTTTAATTTTATTTTTAATATCGGTTACCGTTAGACCATCTATTTCCATTCCGGAACGTATATTTTCGTAACTCTGGGTTCGCAGTGATATGTTTTTATAAGCATCAGTTTTAATGTTCCATAAACACTCCTCTTTTTGGTATAACTCCATTTAAAATTAGACATTTTTAAACACAAAAATGCAAGCAAACAATAATATAACCTCAAAATACGATTAAAACATAACCCTAAAAACACATCAAGAGTCGTTCAATCCGGTTGAAACCTCGTTCTCATTGGTCAATTAAATTGAATCTATCACGTTGATGTAGGAAAAATAGAAATGGCTTCAATTTGATTGAAACTCAAATCAAAATCAATGTCATAGATTTATTGATATTGATCAACGAAATCGACTAGTGAGAATCCGGCTTAACAGAGCGGTTGACGAAATTGAAATGACGAAAAAATTAAGGCAGGCTTTGGGCTCCGAGCAGTCGGAGCGAGAGCGTGCATCAAAATCGTTTGGGCGAGTGAGACGTTGCCGTTAGTAACAAAAAATAAGCCACAGTCGGCATCAAAATCACTTTGCACGTTCGGTTAGTAACAAAAAAATAATGATTTACATTAATATTTTATTTTTCAATAAAATTTGTTAATTTTTAGAACAAATGATAGATTTTAATAGTTCATACTTACAAATTTGTGATCAGATGTTAAAAATTATAAAGTTAACATCAGGCTCCCCCTCTTCGAAGGATGAGGGATGGTTGTAACATTTAGGGCCAAATTCATAGTCGTCCTTCAAGTCTACCTTGTTCCTCAAGAGGGCCTTGAGGAAGAATTTCATATTCATATTAATTATTATGGAAAATTCCAATTTTCTTACATATTTTGAATCCTTTTTTAATTTCCTTCAAAACGATGTGCCTTTTACGAAAATTAGATAAATAGTTGTCGAGTTATTACATATTTTCCATAAATCATATGGTAGGCTGTGTGATAAAAACGGCACGACAATGCACATTATTAAAAAAATCTAGAGTGCCATGGTTGTCAATCTGAAATGATAAAAATTTGTTACGACGAAATAAAAACTACCTAGGTATTTTGCTTCTTAACGATGAGACGTCTTTTCAACGGATTTCGAAAGCGCCTCGGCCGCCGTTTCGAACACGGTTCAATATGGCGGTACTTGTCAATTTTTAGAAATAATGAAAATAGGCCAAGGTTATCTAGCGGCGACAAAAAAAAGGCTTACTTGTGGATCTAGGACATCTATTTCTAAAAATTACAAAAAAAACTTCCAAATTCAAAAAACGAGAAGCCACACAAACACAGCTGATTAATGTCATTCAATAATTGTCATTTTGCCGATCAGTGGCGATGATTCGAAACGATGACGTTGCGGTTGAAACGGTGCTACACTGACGATATAATTCTTTGCGAGAATTTATCAAGAAAAATCCCTACAACGTTAGAAATTTTAGGTTAGGAATAAGGAAAAGTAATGCGACTTCCAATAACACTTTTTTTTAAACTGTGGTTAAGGTTCAACCTAAATAAATTACGGTTTTCCCTTATTATGTTAAAACCTTATGGAGTAACGCCCAATAAGTCCCTATTTTCGCGTTCCCTTATTTTAATAAGGGAACTTATCTTTAAACGTCCCCTCAATTAACACGGATAATAGTGATGGTTTATTTTTCGACAAAACTTTTTAATATTCTTTGCGGTTTTAGTTTTTTGTTTAAAAACAAAAACAGTCTTGTGGATTTTTAAAATTTATGTGAAAAAATTAATGAATTGGAGAAACCTACAAGGTTGAGGTTCAGCTACACTGACGATATAATTCTTTTACGAGAATTTATCAGGGAAAATCCCTACAAGGTTAGAAATTTTAGGTTAGGAATAAGGAAAAGTAATGCGACTTCCAATAACACTTTTTTTAAAGTATGGTTAAGGTTCAACCTAAATAAAATACGGTTTTCCCTTATTATGGTAAAACCTCATAAACTAACGCCCAATAAGTCCCTATTATGTTTACATCTGTAATGGTTGAAAATGAAAGTCGATTATCGGATGTATCGGTCGTGGCGACACCTCCCGGAGGTATTGCACTAGCAGACTTTTTAAAAAGTTAAAATAGATGGCAGCAGCAGAAACATTTGCGTTTTCCTTCATAACGATTATGATTATTTAAAATAAAAATCACAAGCAAGAGACAAGGACTACAAAGAGTTTCTGTAACAGAGTTTACAATAAATTTTTCGTGGCTTGGATGAAGTGCAGGTATTTTCTTGTGTGGAATCCCGGCCGTTTTTTGCAGAGATAAAAGAGTTACGCAGTGCGGTACGAACCACGAAGTAGTGATGAATAGGGATGATGCGATAGCCCTAAAGCATTACCCTCTCCACATAGGCCGATAAGCTCTTATCGTTTTAGTGTCCTTTTATCCACCTTCGCCGCCATTTTGACAGAAAACTAATGGATTATCTGTCACTTTTGAGTGAAAATGGCGGCGAAGGTGGATAAAAGGACACTAAATCGGTATGAGTTGATCGGCCTATCTGGAGAGGGTACTGCCTAAAGTATCGATACTAGAGATGGGTAATAGCTAAGTTCGGTATATAGATCGCAGATCAGACGGATTTTTGATCAGCTGATCGTCGATTAATCCGAGCAAGCCGCATTACCGAACGGGTTCAGATTTAAACTTTCTAACCTAATTTTTTTTTGTTTAAATAACAAAAAATATCAAATGAAATCAACAGAACCATAAAAAATAAAATAAAAAAAATATGTGAAAGTTTTAGGTTATTGAAGACAGAGATACCAACAAAAAAAAGCAAAAATCACTAAATTCGTGCGACGTTACCGTACTGTGAAGAAAATAAAGAGCCTTTAGTAAAAATTCAAAAAAATTCGAGCCTGTGCAAGTCATTTAAAATTAAATGTCCTTTAAAATTTAAAGGTTCTTTTGTTAAAGAACCATTAAAAAAACGTCGGTGCAAGTGGCTGTTAATGTTACAAATGATCACATAAAATTAATGTCAACCAAACCGTTGTATGCGCCCAATAAATGAAGTTTTGTATTTTTTTAATAAAAATTGTATATAATTATGTTTTAGTTTTTATTTCTCTTCTTACCAATTTTTGTTTTACATATTTTTTTAAATTTTAAAGTCTAGGGGATTCCAGGTAAAAAATTTCTTAAAATCTAGGTATTTTCAACTTGGGAATGTTGGCAACACTGGCCACAAGTGAATTCTTGAATATAGAGAGAAGAATGGATTACCAAACACTTTTTAATTTTAACTATGGATCCTATTCATAGATGGCGCAACAGGTTTTTCATTTTATCAGTTGCCAAAAAATCAAACAATATAAATAAATCTGGTATGACCATCAAAGTAGGTTAGGTTATAACTATAACCCTTTATTGTAATAATTTTTGAGCGGTTCTGAAGTATCCGAGTATTTTCTCGGGTTGCTTGTGGAACCGGTTGGAAAATAATGGAATATTAGTAGAGCTAGTGATTGGCGGCACATCGAAAGAAAACATCGATAGTGAAAAAACCTCGGAATAAAAACATCGATGTTTTTTTTTTGCTTTTTTTAAGAGTAGTCCGTTATTCAAAAAATCGCAGAATGAGTTTTTTCGTCAGATACACTCTTGTAGTTGACGTTAAATATAACCTAACTATTTCTGTTAAATATAATACTATTTTTTTACAGATTTTATTCGAATTAAAGAACATGAAGACAATTATATGCACCTTTTCAGTAAATTTAGCAATTTTATAAAATATTTCAAAAATATTGCGAAAATAGGTAAATAAAAATAACGATAACTGTAAAGTTATTTTTCCTTAAATACCGGACTCCGTTATGCTTAATAACCACTACGGAATGACATTTAGCAACTGCACAGTCGCAGAAATAACGATAACTATGACGAAGAGTCAAAAACACTGACCAAAAATACCCTATTGTTAATGTTACACAATACTTATAAGCTTGCAAATAAGATTCATCATAATAATCGATACATGATATACAAAGGCTATTAAATATCTTAGGTAAAAAACAACCAAGAAAATATGAGTAGGTAGTACATTCAAAAGAAACTATATATTTTATAAAATGTTGTTCTCATTGAAGCACACCCTTAGAGGTCCCAAAAGCTTTTTCGTACTCTTTGTAGAAACAATAATTTATTGAGCGTTGGTCCATCCATCGATTCCTTCTTTCGGTGAGGGTTTGGTCAGCTTTTGAAAACAAGCACTCTGATGCGGTGAGGTACAAGTTTAAACTTCTAGACACACTATTTCCTATAATTTTTTTTGTATCGATGTTCGTTGTTCCGATGTTTAAAAAAAAGTATCGATGTTTTTTTATTAACATCGATGTTAAATAAAAAACATCGATGTTTTTGAAACATCGATGTTTTGTGCCCATCACTAAGAGAGCTGAGAGATTCGGTTACTTTTGAGTACTCGTACCGATTCGTTACTTTTGGATTCGATACTCGTTACTTCGGATCCGTATTGGGTTTTGATACTTTTAATTTTTGCTTGTGGTCTTAATTTTGAGTTTCGAGGTTTTGATATACCTACTATCGATTAAACTGAATTTCTTGTTAAATGTTTATATTAAATTATTTTTTGCCGCCTTTTTTTATAATAAATATATACTATATAGTAAACTATCAGGTTTTTATGAGTCTTAATCTATTTTTCTTAGAACAAGTCAGATTTAGAACAAAAAACATGAATTTATATATTTTACCAGGGGCTTAAAATAGCAACGATTTATGTCGGGGATCCACCGAATTCGTATTCAATATTCATTCATTTTTCACCGCTGCGCGCCGATCCAAACACATAAGTACAAAAACCAGCCGCGAGTAGTTGGTGTTGGTTTGGTATTCGGTGATCATAATAAAGTAATCAAATCGATCGGCAATGGGTATCCGAATCCATCGCAAAGCGTAAAGTTATCGGATCGGTCTTTCTCCAGGTATTAAAACGAGTACTCGAGTAATCGGGTCTGATTTTCGAATCCATACGAAAATATCCGCATACGTATACTGAATAATCAACAATTTTTATGTCAGTCTCTTTCTATACCGTGTGAAATGAGAGGCGAAAGATAAGCCGGTATGTGGACCGCGTTCGAATTCGACTGGTTTAACGCAATATTACACGAGTGGGTGGAGGCATTCGTGTTGTTTCGCATGAAAAACCGGTTATTCTTGCACGTACTACCCATGAATCAGCATATCGGCATATCTTTTGCCTCCTTTTCTATACGGTATAGGAAGAGACGGAAGTAGTCGCATGCGAATAATTTCGTATGGTGTCGAAAATACGACTCCTGTATTCGTTACTTCGGATCCGGGCGAGTACTCAGGGACTTTTGGTAATTAATTAATACTGGTTGAACCAGACCAGAGCCGGAACCGGTCCTTTCGATTTAAAACAGTGACGTCACAGTTGCAACCCGGTTATGAAATTTTAGAACCAGCCTGGGAGGTTGGTTTGGTACTTTGGTTGTATTGTATGTATTTACAATATTGCAAAATTATAGGTACCTACGTATTCTCTCTTGAGTAAAATCAAAGATTTCTTTACAAGATTATATATGACGTCATTGTTTTAGAACCGTTGTCAAAATGATGTCAACCAGAACCGAGACCGAATTCTAAATCGAAAATCCCTTTCGATTACAGCTATATTTTTAAGTAATATTTGTCCAAATGTCAGTCCGATTTTAAAACTTTCGCAAATAAACTCTGGCCATAACACTATTACGGCTGGCGTTAAATCTGATGCTGCGCATGCGTTTCTGTCAACAGTGTCTCTCTCTCTTTAGGCCATTGTAAATCTAGAGAAAGAGCAGCAAAATACTGCCCGGGCATAATAGGCTAAAAAAAATCTCCAATATAAGTCCCTCCCTAATCACGGGGTGTAGCTCTTTTGAATTTATTTCCTGAGAACTAGATCAGTACTAGAACAAATTCCCTCCGTTTTAATTTACATACAAAAAAAGTATTAAAAGATCAGGGGGCCACTTTAGTGTGTGTTTTTTTTGCTGGTATTAGGCTGGCACAATTAAAAATACTGACTACTAAATACAGATTACAGTGACCTCTAACCTCAATTATGTACGCGAATTTCGTTAACGTTAACGAGATAAAATACCAAAACTTTGTATATTTATTTTTACTTACCGCATTGATTTAACCGCTTTGAAAGTCCTTCGCTAGTATCTAGCAGCATGTAAAAAGAGGGGGTAATGGGGGTAGTTACCCTTCTCCCAAGACCCCAGGTATTGGATTAAAAATCACATCGCAAAATAGGTACGCAAATTAAAAATATACAAAACTTTTAGATAAGAGCTTCTAAAAGCTCAAGATTTCTATTTAATAATAATATTTTTACAAAATTTGCAATTGCGGTGTCATTTCTTGCATTATTTGTCGAAAATTTTTATCATAATTTTACATTATTTTAGAAGAATTTGGCTAGGATATTTTTTATTTTCTCCCCTTCTTGATACCCCCTACCTAGCTTCGCCCAAGCTGAAGCCCCCTCCAGAAACAATTTCTGCGTACGTCTCTGATTTAATTAGTTTACATTCTGTTAGATGGTCCCACTATAAAAGCAATACACTTTTTTATAAGACGATTGCATTCCTGTTTCAATTTGACTTTTACGGAAAGCGGCGTGCCAACAATCGCAGCAAAAATGTTTGTTGTTTTTTTAGTTAGACCGGCCAACAAAACGTGAACTTATACCCCGGACAATAAAATACCCCCAGACGCTGGCTTTAGGGTTATTCCGATACTAGTAACTACCGACTAGGTATCGATACTTTTGTTTCGATACCAAGTACTTTTGGTATCGATACTTTCTAAGCGATATCTACTCGGTAACGAATCGAATCTGTCGGCGTCACTTTCCGTCTCCCTGGCGCTTTTGGCATAGACCATGCCTTCCTTGGGCAGTGTTCTTTAGAGCGATCGGTTCGCACTCCATTTAAAAAAAATTTCAATCGGGTTATTGCAGCTCTCTCTTGGTCAATAGTCGAGAAAAAGAAGACGCGGATGGTCGTTGCAGTCTTTAAGCGGAAGGGAAAACGAAGGGTACTTGCGTCGTTACTCCTTTCCCTTTATTTGTTTTGTTTTTGAAGGCTTCGAAGTCGCAAAGTGTGTCGCCACCAAAATCAAAAATATGTCTTACTTTTTATTAATGTGTTTACTTTGTTTCGTAACAAAAAAATAACCAACTAAATATGAATATGAAGTTCTAGGTTTAATCTAATAAAAAATCAAAAAAATCGGTAAGTATCGATATGAGTAAGTATCGAAAAATGTTTGCGAGTATATTGAGTATTGAGTTCGTTTTCAAAACTCATTGTATCTTGAAATTAACTCTGTGTTTCGGACTTCCATTGTCTATATTTTATTTATACACGACGTTTCGATCAGTACAATCTCTGATCGTCTTCAGTTTGCACCTGAAGACGATCAGAGATTGTACTGATCGAAACGTCGTGTATAAATAAAATATAGACAATGGAAGTCCGAAACACATAGTTAATTTCAAACACATCATTGTCTCAAACTTTCATTGTATCTTCTTCTTTTATAGAGCGTGTTCTTTATCAAGAGCAACAACATGCTATAAAAAAGAAAAAGATACAATGAGTTTGGAAAACGAACTCAATACCCATGAAAACATAGCAATAAATAGGTATCGGATCATCCCTGCCCTCGAATATAGTAAATTATCCCTTTTTCCCGCGTGGATTCTGAAAATCACTCAAATCGGGATATATCCCTCGAGGTGGCAACACTGGACTTAAAACACAGACTTAGTTGGTGCAATTGGCAATGTCTTAAATAAAAGTTTCTTTGAATAACGAAATAATTTCTAAAAAAAGCAAAAAAACATCGACGTTTTTCCATCATCGATGTTTATTTTGGATGTACCGACTACCGATCACTAACAACTAGAGATGTGTGATTCGTGAACGATTCGTCCACTATGAGCGAATCACTTGCGAGTATTGAGTGATCGAATCATCTTTGCTCGATATGATTCGATCAGTCAAATGACCGACGAAGACACAATGAATCAAATCGGAACGGATCAACGACTGACTGACCCACTGTGGCGATACACTGAATCAGTTGGAAATAGATCGATCGTTTCGTTCCTTTGATTCGAATTCCTGCGCGCGGGGTAATCTGTATGAAAATATTGGGCAGCAGAGTATGTGGTATTTAACTGCATCCTGCATAGACCTTTTTTTTTGTGGACTGATTCAATGATCGACTCAAAAGATTCGATCAGTCTAGAAATGAATCACTGATCGATTCCTTCAGTACAAAATGATCGACTTACCCATCTCTACTAACAACACTAATATTAAATAAAAATGGTTCCACAGTTGCACAAGGAAATACTTGGGAACTGATACGAACCGCCCAAAAATCATTGAACATACCAATTCTTATCTCTAGTAACCGATTCGTTAAACTTAATTCTCTTAAATCGTTGATTTTGCTGACGACTGTTGGAACAAAAAACTAACTGCGCCATCTGTGAATTAGATTCTTAAATACGCACCTATTAGGGTTGCCAGGAGGTTGCAAAAAAAGTATCATTTGCAATTGGAAAAATTATCAAGTTTAGGGAAATTCATCAGTTTTTATTTTTGCATGATATGCGCTTAAACAGTTATTTACCTAACAACTATGAAAAGTGGTACTTTTCCGCACACGACGGCAGTTGCACGGACGATCCGCAGCGGAGTTCGGGCAAGCCGTCAAGGATGGAAAAGGCATTTTCCGCAAGAGTTAGATACAATATTTTTCCTACGAGTGTTTTGTCCATCTTATTTATCAAAAAAAATGTTTTTAATACGCAAATATTTTATAATAATGCTACAAAATGACACATAAGATAGAATAGTTACATAAATCGTTTAATTAGTCCTAAATATCTTCATTTCTAACAATACAAAAATCGTGCGCAAAAATAAATTTTCAACACTAGTGCGAAAAAGTTACTTTTCCGCACGATTTTACTTTTCCCCACGATTTTTTTAGTAAAGTGCCTGCCTTTAAGTTTAATGGTTAAGGCTATGCATTTTCTGACTGAAAAATAGTACACCCAGATAGTAACTTGATTTAAAGTATATCTTGAATTAAAATACGGTCCTTTAAAGTGAAAATCGTGCGTTACATTAAAAATTGTGAGGAAAAGTAAAGAAATCGTGCGGAAAAGTACAATTTTCAAAACGAAAAAAGAAAATATTATTGTCGAGTGGCCAAAAAAAAACATAGTGGATTATTAATTTGAATTTCGAAAGATGTACCTACTGTTTTTGTAAAGAATAAATGGCGTTTTATGTGAGGATTTGTTAAATTATCATAGATTTGGGGGTTGATAATAGGTCATTATTAATTATCAATATTATCATGTTTCCCCCAAAATTATCATAGATTCTGATAATTATCATGTTCCTGGCAACACTGGCAGTGTTGCCTAAAAATACGCAAGAAGACGAATTTATACCATTTTCTAACTCATCAATGGGGGATCTCCAAGGGGAACCCCTAGTTTAAAACGAATTCTGGGAACCCCACGCAATAATCGTTATTAGCTACGTTCGGTATATAGATCCGATCAATCAGACTGCTCCAAATCGTTCGGCAATTCGTAGCGGAGGTAGGGGAGGTAAATCTGGCGCGTTTGTTTAATGAATCCAGATCAATCGGAGCTAGATCGCTCTGCTCTGAATTTTAGACGGATTTTCCAGATTAATCTAAACTTTTAGGGTTATGTTTTGTGTTGGAACTTTTTTGGATTTTAAGAAAAAGTAGTGGAAAATCAAAACCATTTAAGTACGTTTTTATGTAAGCTTCAGTCAGACATAATATATTTGAGCTTTTTGAGGGGTGATTTATAAACTGGAGTTGAGTTGAGTGGTACATTCTGAAATGTTCTTTAAATTGCCTGTCTCTTAATCGTCGAGCTTTTTCTCCAGCAAAGCCAAAGAGTTTATTACAGTCTTCTGAACAGTTAACCTTGTCATCATTGCTATACAAACACAAAAAATGAGTCAACAGGAGGAGAATGAAAATATGTAAGTATTGTTTATAACTTTTGGGTTACCATTTTTGTGTTTTTTACTTTGAGAGCTTTTTTGGTATAAAAGCTACATGCAGTCTAGAGTTGCTGCAACGTAAAAAGTTCAGTTATATTAAAGTTTTTATGCATGCATTTCTTCAAAAAGTAGAGAGAGAAGACAAAATTATGCGTTGGGCATTAGCCATTAAAACTTGAGTAAATAGGCCTTAAGCCATAAGCAGTAAGACAGTAAGAACTAAAAAGCATTAATTTTTTGCTTACTTCTGTGAACTATAATCATCAACATTGATAAGCCATAGTTCATTTTCCTTGCGTCTTATGGCTTACTTTTTATGGTGGCAACTCTAGACTGCCACTTAACCTAAAAAGTCAGTCAAGGTAAAATTTAAGACAAGAAGAAAGTTGTAATTTTCTCTTCCTAAAATACAGTTTTTTGGGTAAATTGTTGTTTTACTAACTCAACACCCAACCAAACAAGTACTATTGTTTTCTTACTATTGTATTATTGTTTTTTTACAGTTTCAAACAAAAAAACTTCCCAAGAAATCATAAGAAAAATGATAGGCAAGGTATTCAAGGAACAACTTGCATAGTGCCACCACAGTGTAGCTACACAGGACCAAAGAATAGCTTGAGAACACATCAGGATTTCTATAAGTTGGTTTATTAATTGGAGGTAAATATATTTTTCATTACTCAAAGTCTTCTGTAAAAATACAAGTTGTGTTTATTTTGTAGTAGAAATGATCCTAAAACTAGTGGCTTAATCGATTTTTTTATATCACTTTTTATAACTGAGAATTTTAATAAGGTGGTCAGTATTTTGTCGTTATAACCTTAGATTATAACCATCTGTTCATCCTTTTTAAATCTGTCATAGGCTGTTTTTGGAAGATTAAGTGCCATTTAGATATGATAATAATTATGTCAGTATTGTATTACCCAAAAGTTTAGATTAGACTTTATTTGATCATTGTATAAGTTAGATTTTTACCGAGAGGGTGTCGATTGTGTCAAGTACATTAAATAAATAAATAAATATAATTAATATTAAGTTTAATCAATAAAACAGATATTACATAACTCAGTAAAATTTGATATTATACAATACATACACTTATTTTTTTTTTAAATACAGAACTTACAATTAAAATTGCAAAAGCTAGCCTACAACATTAAAAATAAAATTGCAAAGGATAGCCCACAGCATTAAAAAAGTTAAGTCTAAACATATCTGGACACTAGAGCTACAGCTTAATTAAATGAAAGTTAATAAAAAAAACCCACCAAAGTCACACAAAGATTTCCGTTCCACAGACCTAGTAACATTTTCTGAAAAAATGACTATGCAGTAAACGTAAAGTTTGTATCTTTAACCACCTATACTTATGAATCTAGTAGTAAAGGGGGGGGGAGGGCTGGCAATGATAGAAAAAAATTGTCTGGCCCTCTCCTATAACATATTAAAATTTGAGAAAATTGAATGGGTGCACACGCTCCATAGGAAATTGGAAGGAGTTCTTTCTAGGCCTTTTTATGTAAAATAAATTCTTGAGTCTCTATAGTTTTATCAGAATAATGTTCATCATAACTAAGAACAATAAAAAATATGTACCATATTTTGTGAAATTGATTCTTAAACAAAATTTAATTTGTAAAATCCTTTTTTTTTGCATTGTTTCAGATATAGCTTGATCACGATTCAGCCTGCAGCAGGGTGATGAATCCTGGAAAAATGCAATGGACTTTTCTAGTGTGTTTGTTAAATGATATTTTTTCTACACCAAATCAAAGTGCCTGTACTAATTTTAAAGAATAAAAAAATTATATAAATTTCTGTTCCTTATTATTGCAAATTGGTTTGACTTGTGAAAGCACTTGTGTAATACTTACCAATAAAGAAACTAAACTAAACTTTCAATTTAATTGTAGTTTAGAATGTGCTTTCATAATAAACTAGGTTTAACATTGCGGTGCAATATGCAACAAATATTTGTATAAATCACTACATTAAATCTACATGGCAGCTTATGGCTAGCCTATGATACAAAAGTGGTAAAATCTGGATGGTCGAAAGCGGTAATTCCCTGTGGCTGATGTTTGGAATGAAGGCGACACGCCCCCGCCCCAGGAAGCTCCATACTTCAAGTGGGTATCCGACTCGCAGTCGCCTGGAGGCAGAAGGGTCATAACGTTAAGCGCGCCGCTTCGGCGGGTACTTTCGGCCCGAATCCGTCACTTCGCAAAGCCTTCAGTTTGCCAATTTCGGCCCATGGGGATTTGGTTTATTGGGTAATCTTCAAACATTATTTATTGTCCATGCACTACAGCACAAATAGATAATGACCGCAATTGCAATTTTAAATATTCTTATCTTCAAACGCAAAATGCACGTTTCTCCTGGATGTTAGAAAAATGCACGGCCGACCTGAAAACTAGAGATGTGTGATTCGTGAACTATTCGTTCACTATGATCGAATCACTTGCGAGTATTGAGTGATCGAATCAGTCGGAAATAGGTCGATCGTTTCGTTCATTCGAATTCCTGCGCGCGGGGTAATTGTATGAAAATATAAATTTTTTGGGCAGCAGAGTATGTCGTATTTAATTTCAAATGATTGATTCAATGATGGATTAAAAGATTGGATCACTCTAAAAACGGTCATCATTTTCTTTAATTTAATATAATTGATTCAAAAGATTCGATCACTCTAGAAACGAATCATTGATCGATTCGTTCAGTAAAAAATGATCGATTTAACCATCTCTACTGAAAACGCACGCAATTCACACGCACGCGGATTACAATTTGAAATACCGGCTCAGATTCGATACAAGGAAATACTTGCAAGTCATCTAAGCACTCGAAAAATTCAACTAACCAATAGTCATCTGTCATTTTTGCTTTGATTGGTCTAACACGTAGATAATATAAAATAGCCTTTCTCGTTGTTAATAAATAGTCAAATGTTATTCCCAGCGCCATCTTACCGTCGTTCCCTTAAGGATTCTTGACATTTTCACAGCGATTCTTTTACCTCGAGTATTGAGGTTCGTTTCTGCGAGCTTACCAAACAAGTTGCACAAATAGAGAGTAATTGGGAATATTTTGGAGCGCTTATTTGACACCTCGTAGTGGTTGTGGTAATTACTGCGTCTGCGCAATAGCTAAACGTCATTCCGTTGTGGTAATTAACCACTACCACTGCCGTAAGCTACGAATCCATTTCGTTGTGGTTATTTTTCTAGTTAATTTTAGAGAGTTTTGGCGCAATTAATTTTAATAATAATAAAATATTACCAGGTTCCAACATATAAAACACTTATTTTGTAAAATTAAGCCAAATTTTTTACTTTTTCTCATCTCTAAATTTTTTTAAAAGAGACTGTTTTTAATGTGTTCCAAAAACTCTGGTAAAATCGATGAGTGCATGGTAGTGGTTGTTAAACACTAGCACAGCGGCTGTCAAAATTTTAAGCGTTCCAAAATATCCCTATTATTCGTAATCATATATCTCAGTGCATTTCCGCGATTTTGGTTTTAACCAAAGTAGGGCAAATTGTGACGTAACGGATCAGCTCATTTACTTTTGGTATTTACCATTGATAACGCACACTCTGGACTTGGGTTCATCTTTTGGTTATTGCTAAGGGTATGTTTTTTTTGTGAGAAGTTTTTTTGGGTTTAGGAAATGGATGGAATGGAAAAGTGGTAAACTATGAAGGATAAAGAATGTTGATCAAGGTCAACGACCTCGAAACAGCAAGTCTTCTGCCTAACGGTATGTATTTGTAATACGAGTAGTAGTTGATTAAAGTGGCTTATATAAATACGCCCTGAAATATTTTATTGTCGTCGCAACATCAGTTCCAAGCGAGTGCTTATTAGGTTTTACTTTAAAAATAATTAATAAATAATTTACAAAAACGTGTCTTACTTTTTATTAATGTGTTTACTTTGTTTCGTAACAAACAAAAAAAAACTAAATACCTATAATATAAAGGTCCCTTTAATCTAATAAATAATTTTAAAAAAAATCGGTAATTTTAGAAATTATCGATACTTCAAAGGTACTCATATGAGTAGTATCCAAGTATATTTATTAGGAGGTATCAATACTTTAGGGGTATCGGATCATCCCTAGCTGGCTTTCAGCTTTACAAATTTCCGAACGCTAGCCCGGAAAATAAATGCGTCCTTCGTCCTTTTCCCCGCATTTCTCTTAGGTTTTATTTAAAAAAAGGGTTCCATTGTAAACCCAAGAAAATACTTGGGAACCAATAAGAACCGCCCAAAAATATACATAACCAAACTTTATATAAGTTTTTATCATACGAGAACCAAAAGTATAATTTTATACTGATTGCCTTAGCATCTTTGATTTTGTTGGGAATCGTGAACAAAAAACTCACTGCGCCATCTGTGAATTCCATACTTGACTAAACTCCAACCTTTCGTATTTTAGGAATATAGGCGTGTTTTTGCTAGGCTTACCACACCTTATCGGTGAGGTACTTTTACTTGTCCATCATTTCCGTAGAAGCAATTTGAATTCATTCATATACCTATTAGGGTAAACTCGCCAGTGCGCCAGCCCCCCCCCAGAGATCGGCCTTTTTCTACTTTATTTCACTATAACTTAGAATCTGGCAGTTTTCTCTCTACCTTGAGTATTTATCTATAAACTGTCAACCTTCTGTCACCAAAACAATATTTCTCCCAATTTTGTTACTGTTAAGGGGTACTGCAGTGTTGCCAACCGTACCGTAATAGTGGTATTTGTACCGTTTTCGGATCCTCTTGTACCACGTACCACCGACCCCACGATGATACGCCAAAAACACCACTATTTCGACATTCACAGAAAAACAACATTTTAGACAAATACACCAACCAGTTAAGTCCCAAAATATAAAAACGTACTTGAATAATTTTAATTTTAAAATTTAGGCAAAAAGTCCTAAATCTGTTGTGCAATCCGCATTCTAATGCCCAATGTGAGAGGGTGTTCAGTAAGGTAAATCTTATAAAAACCAAACAAAGAAATAAGCTGATTACACAGAAAGTAGTGGCGCAAGTCTTTCTTCATAATGTGTTAAGTATAACAATACAAACAGTGTGAAATTTGAGTCCACCCTTAGTATGTACAGAAAATTTTTAATGTACGATCACAAAAAAAATGCACCAAATTCCGAAAATCAACTTCAAGCAGGTGAAGATGACGTTGTTAGCGAAACGCGCGTCGAGTGCATAAAGTGTAGTTTTGGTTTGTGGAAAACAATCATATTTTTGTTCAAGTATACCATGATTATGCTACCTAACAAAATTTACGAATAATGCCGGGCAACAGGAAAATTATAAGATACATAGGTAAGGTACCTTTTCTTATATTTTCAAACACCAATGGGTCATCTGTTTTCATAATAAGTTCTTTGTTAATGACCACTGCATAATTCAGCATTATTACTTACACCCACATAAATCTGTATACCTATTGATGTGAAAAAATCAGAGATATGGAGAAGGGCAAACCCCCACTTATAAACTCGACGTTAGAATCCCAGATAATGGTCAACGTCGAACGATAACGTCGGGTTTATAAATGGTGGTTAAAATGCGAAAAAATGAAACTGGGATATAGGGTGGGTGCGCCGGTTTTCGACCAATTAACGAAAATTTTGACTTTAGAAGCAAAATTTTTGGGCTTCTCGGCCATTTGAGGCAATAATATGGATACCGATGGATTCTAAATTTAATCGAGATTTCAGAAAAAATATTTTTCTTTTTTTCCGTTATAAACTTAAGAAGTTAAATAATAAAAACTTAACAAATGTCATTTTTACCCCTTTTCGACCAGCACTTCCCTCGAACCGACCGCCAATATCCCACTTTTCGACTGAGGAGTGTCGAAAATAGACCCGTTTTTGACTAACGAAAAAAACCGAGACTTTGGCCTAGGTCGAGAAACTGGGTATAATTCGACCTTCTTAAATTTATTAACAAAATTATAGGTCGAAAAACTGGGACATCGTCGACCGTTTAATTTACTACTAAAAACAGTAAATAACCTACCGTTTATTAAAAAAAGCATTTGTTAATTTTACAAGGTTGGTAAAAAATTCTACTTTATACCTACCTAAAAATTTAACAAATAAACTCAAGAAAAATACCTAGGTAGGTAGGTGTTTTATAAAACGTCTTAGGTATAGAGGTACCACATAGCTATAGGTAGATAATTTTAACGAAAAATAAAGTAGGTTATATACTTAACTAAAATACTGATTAGATTCGTATTAAAAACTGTGTTTTTTAAATCAAAACAACCAAAATTTTAACAAAAAACTCCAAAGAGATAATATGTATTTTATAAATAAGTCTTCTAGCCAGGCAGCACAAATAGATTTTTTTTTAATAGTTTTAGTTTTAAGGTACATAACTAATACTTATAGGTTAACAAACGGTACTTATAAGAACTAAAACTGCTTTTTTTTAAATCTTACAAACCAAAAGTTACGCAACTATTATCTATTCTATGCGAGGGGTATTCACTAGTGTGAAATTTGTGACGCGATTTCGCGTTTAACATATTTTTCCTATGATTTCGCGTGATTTCGCAAAGACTTTTGCGGGATTTCGCGTGATTTCGCAAGGATTTCGCGCGATTTCGCAAAAATTTCGCGTGATTTCGCAAGGATTTCGCGCAATTTAGCAAGGATTTCGCAGACAAAATGTGATGCGATTTCGCGGAGTGGTTACCCCCTCGATTCTATGATAAGTTTTATAGACCAGGTACTGCACATAGATTAATTTAATTTAAGAAACTCTAAATATAAGGTACTTAAATAACTCATGCTCTGGTTAGGTTGCAAACAGTACTTAAAAGTACTAAAAACAGTTTTTTAAGTCTTACAAACTAAAACAACAATAAATTCCAAATTAAAAATACCTATAAGTACTAATAGGTATCTAAAAACCAGGTACAAATCGATTTATTTAAATTGCATTGAGCTGTATTGAAAAAATTTTCTTTTCGTTGCTTTCTTTTTCTTCTCTTTAGTTCCTTTTTCCTTTTTTTGGGGTACCTGAAAAAAAACGTTAATAATATAGTAGATAACTAGGCATCAAGGGAAGAAATTGAAAAAGTTCACCCGAGTATAAAGATTTCTGTGGTTTTTCACGAGTACCGAGACGAGTAGATTATTTTTTCTACTTTAAAATGTAAATTTTTATCAGTTTAAATTGGAACGGGGTGGGTTGCTGCTTTTTAATCTAAGCTGCTAACTGCTGAAGTGTCTGTTTATAGGGGTGCCACTGCAATAATGTACACAAGTGGTGTTTGGAATAACAGGTTTGTAGAAAACCAAAATTTATGACGCGTATTTTTTATTTAAAAAAGTAACCACATTTGCTTACCATTAGAATGGTCATCTTTTGTCGAAGGACAAATTTCTTCTGGATCTCTCCTTTTTTTTGGGTGCCATCTGACGATCGAAAAACAAACACGCGAGTTTTGCTTTGAAAAAATGTAATCCTTAGGAAAATAAATTAAAAATTTAATCCCTATTGTTTTTTAAATAGTGTAGTTAAATAGCCCTCCCGTCGTGGTCGGGCTATAAACTCTTTGTCTCGGAATTAAAAGTACCACTTTAGGTGTATAATGTACTGTTATCCTGGTCATAATACATAATTTATTCAAAGTTGCTGTGGTCTGAAAACAGGCTAGTTTCTCGACCACCAAAATAGCAAATAAAATAATATGGACGAGGAGCAGACTTATTTCTCGACTACTGAAATAGCCTTTAAAATATTAGGGGGCATGAAACAGGTCATTTCTCGACCACCTAACTCAAAAGTAGTCGAACAATAGGCCGGTTTTTCGACCACCTAAAATTTACCAATTTTAAAGCTTCTTATTTCTTAAACTACGTCAAAAAAGGGGAGTCGGAAACCGGACACAAGATTCTTCGCAACCAGAAGATCTAATTGTGCTAAAAAGGGAATGCATATCTAAAATATTATGGGCGTGAGAGAGCTCAAAACATAACCGTCATTTTTCCATTTTTCGACCATTTGGTCGAAAAACGGATTTTAGATTTTTTCATATTCCGGTTATCCGACTATCTTTATTTTTCAAAAAAAAAATACAAATTCGCCAAAAAAATATGTGTATCTGATTAAAAAAACATGTTTGTATATAAAAAACACAAAAAATTATAATAAAATACTAATCTCTATTACTTACCCGCTATTTTCACCGACACTGCACACTAGTAAAAAACTACTAAAATCGAATTTTTCAAATTAGCGTCTACACGTCTCGAGAAAACAGCCTATACTGATGTTATTTTAGGAGGGAGGACTGTCATTTTTATTTGGGTGGTGAAGAGCGTATTGAAGAACGCGTGGAAATGATTCGCGGAAGACATATGGTTCCTGGTTTCTTATTTTTGGGCAAAAACCCTGAAAATAGTCGAAAACCGGCTCTGGTCGGGTAACCGGGTCACCCACCCTATTAAGGACTCTTAGATAAATATAACTTTTTTTTTGTCGCATTTTTAAAATATCGATGGCCCGTGGCTCACTTTAAAGAATAATTTATAAATACCATTAAAATGCGCAAAAAAATGTATTTTAAAAATGCAAAAATTTATCAGCCAACACAGACCTCACCAAGCGAAGACCCCCCAACCTCATTTTCAAACTAAAATCCCAAACCAACTGCAAGAGGTAGTTTGCCAGGTTAGTTTAGTCTGACGTCATGGTAAGAAAACCCAATCGGTGTACTGTGAATACAATTGATTGTGGTTTGCAAACCACACACGCGAAAATACGAGTGGTTTGGATAACCGTAAAAATGGCAGGTATAAGTAGTTTTGAATTATTTAATTAGTTTCAAGTCAATATTCATATGGTTAACCTTTTTGTTGTTTCAGTGGCTTTTTAAAGATTTTTGCTGTTAAATATATAAAAACATAAAATTAGAGTTTGTTTTGTTATGTTTTCTTTCTTTCTCAGTTAAAAAAAGTGAGAGGGTAATAGAAATTATATTTCTTTCTTGCTAAATACAAGTGAGCAGCAAAAAGTGGTAGGTAGTCGAAACGGATCCTGCATAAACATTCTAGCGGAAGATTGCTATTTTGGGAAATATTAAAAAAAAAAATGTGGCGTACCACTATTTTTTCCAATGTACCACTCATTTTCGGTCGATTGTACCATCTCTATGCTTAAAGTGGTTGGCAACACTGGGGTACTGTCAAAAATTGGCGAAAAGTCACGTGTTCTAGATTGTTCTAGATTCTGAGGCATCATGGGATAATGAAATTTGCACTATTTTTTATTGAAAAATGAACTTTCCTGAGTTTCCGGTGGCCGGCCCCTATGGTAAGGTGACCAACCGTCCCGGTTTGGCCGGGACAGTCCCGATTTTTAACCATTTTTCTCGGGGAAAAAATCCGTCCCGGATAGTCCCAGTAAAATTTTTTATATTAATAGTATTTAATCTTTGATCCCGGTTTTTCAGCAAAAGTTCGGTTCGCCCCGGTTTTGATACCACTGTATTTTGTAACTTTAAAATCACTGCAATTAAAAAAGCGGATGTTTTCTGCCATCTATAAATTTGAATTGAAACCTTACTTAAATTATTTTTTTTTTAATAAGTATTTTGGAAAATACATCATAATATTATTAGGGGTGCATACCTATAAGAAAAAATACATGATATACATTAAATGGCCGGAGTGTCCCGGTTTTGCCCCTTTAGGAGTTGGTCACCTTACGGTAATTATGCAGTATACGGTTTTCTGCCATTTTTGTTTTTTTTTTGAAAAATTCTTTATGGGGGCACCTACTAGGGTCCCTAGGACCCCAAATCCGCCTGCGCCCGTTGGTTTTTTTTTCGATTTTTTTTGTTTTTTTTTTTAATTTTTTTTCACTAAAACAACCCAATCCAACACAGTCCAACCCAACCCAAAACAATCAAAAAAACACTCTGGCACCCTTTTTTCTCTTAAAAAAAAAAAATCGGGCGCAGGCGGATTTGGGGTCCTAGGGACCCCATAAAGAATTTTTCATAAAAAATAAAAAATGGCAGAAAACTGTATACTGCATAATTACCCACCTTACCTATGGCCGACCATTGAGCTAGAGCCAGAAATTTTATTTTACTTTTTTTAAACTTTCTGATCGTAAAATAAGGATAAAGGATAATTATTTTATGGTTGCAAAGAACATAATTAAAAAAATAGGTTAGCCAGTATGCGGCCGGGTCTAAAGTGCTAAATAAATTATTTAAAGGGCAATAAAAAAAGGATGAACACTGGGAATTGTCCATTTACACTTAGTTTCCAGTGCTCGGCCTTTTTGAAGTTTTCTTGTTTAATTAGTTTATTCCATTTTTTTAAAATTTAATTAGTTATAGTTTAATGTTATTTATTTACTTAAAATTAGGTACTTATAGTTATAGATATTTACTTTTTACCTGGTTTAATTTTGTACCTACATTTGTGAACGTTGCATGATATTACCTTATGTCGTTTTTGAATTGATACAATTTAGTGTAATCTGTAGGTATTATTAAAAATTAAAACATAAATCACCCATTCAACTTTTGTGCTTGTTTTACCATCTGTAACATTTAAAAAAGAACAAGCTCAGACCACATCAGTTCTACTTAAAATGCACACACTTTTTGGGAGCCGACCACTGCCAAATGGACGGTTGGACAGTAGTCATTTAAGGGCCAACCTCTGAAAAAAGCAACATTTTCAGAATAAAAATTTATAGAAAAAAAACTTGATCCTAGAGGTACTATCTGCAATCTTCGAATGAAAGATATATAGAAAATCTAAAGAAAGACATAAATAGTACCTTGATAAGTTGAAATGGCTCTGAGATACAGGCATTTAACTTTAGAACATGGCAAACAATGCCGACCACTGGCGAGTTGACCCTATAGGTTAAATATACGCCCTAGCAATGGTTTCAGCATGCACAAAGTTGTAAGCAAGTTGTTCCTCTTCTTTCTCTCTTATTTGTCTCCCTTTACCTCTAATATTTAAATTTTGGTCATGTCAATTTACAGCCTGATAACTTCGCCGATAACGATAACTTTAACACTATTTAACAGTTCAAAATAGCCTATTTGGCACAGGGTTTATGTCGACGGTTTGTTTTTAATTTTTTTAATTAAAGTAGTTTACTGATGTGGTTATCCATTCCGAAATAAAATTTGTATTTTCAAAAAAAAAAAAATAGGGAATTAAGTCAGCCATTAATCATGTCATGGCCCTTTAAAAATGGTGCGGTAAACAAAGTGATTTTCCATAAGACATAATGCAAATAAAAATGAACATTTTGGGAAAATGGCAATAGATTCAGATTAAACAAAGTGACTGTTTTATAGAGTAATCCTTTCTGAATCAGGAAGAAACGAGCATTTTGTCATGTCATGTACTTTTATCTCTCTCGCACTTGGATAGGCCTCTCAGTTTAGCCTGAAGATCAGGCCAGATTGGCTTGAAGAGAGACGGTTACGCTATCTTATATCTGTAATCACACTGGTGCGACAGAGATTGGTAGAAGGACATTTTCAATTTGTTTAATTAAGAATTTTGAGTTTATTGGTAAAATTTCGGCCAAATGCTTGTTTCTCCCCAAGGTTTACTGTATAAAAAAATCATTTTGGTTAATCTGCATCTTTTTCCACTTTGCCAAACTTTTGACTTAAGTGCGTTATGTCTTATGGCAAAACTATTTGATTACTCTACAGCGGCCATATTGTATCGACCATGACATATGATATTCCAATGTCAACAGTGTCAAATATAGTCAGTCATTTCAGGCACTCGTTTGCCTTGGTAATGCTGTTCTGCACATGCGCCGCATCAGTGTAATTGCCACTGTTGCCAATTGGAATATAATTACTCTATTTGGGCTATTTCTACCGGCCGGCCAATAATGATAGCATAATAGGAAAAACATAATATTGGACAAATTGCATAATAAGGGCATAAAAATGGCATTCAGGCGAATATATTATGTAAATTAGTCTTGACTAAATAAAGGATTTATATATATATATGTGAAGTGACAAAGTTTATAAAAATTCAGAGCCATCACAAAAGGCGGGTGCCTCTCAAAATAAAGAACACAATTTAAAAATTAGCCAGTATGGTACAGTGAAGAATTATTCACCCAAAACAAAAAAACTAAGCAAGTTTTTTTACCTTATTTTAGTTTAATTACACAACTGAGTACTCAGCTTACAAAAAAAAACTTATTTTATTATCTAACTAAAGTCTTCAGGCATCATTTGAATAATGTCTCTAACTTTTTCCAATACTATGGTATTGTTACAGATGCAGTTGTCAATAGTATAGGGGGGTAAAATGACTAAGTGGTCATCAATTTTCAAGTATTTACCCTTGTCCTCAATATTTATTAGTCTAAAATTAAATGGAGAAATGGGGTCTTGGCACATTTTTTGACTTTTGAAATAATTAAAAACTACTCAAGGAACATTGTGACAGAATTTATCCACTCAGTGTGATGTCAAGGTGAAGGACCTCAAGAGTGAAGAAGTGGAAAAAAATTGTAAGCCATTTTTGAGAAGAAATTTTTTACCTTTGTTGTAACCATTTTTTTAGTCTTCTTTTCTCATTTTCCGAATCTACTACTGATTGAGTCTTGTTTCTTTCTTCTAAATAAATTTGGTTTACATCATCGGATAGGATTTCTAGGGACTTTATTGCGTGGCGTAATATAAAAACTGTATTTTGGTGGCCCAAACCCTTATTTTGGCAATGCAGGATAACTGTTTTATAAATTGGATCTATGACATAAACAGTACCTGAAATTTAAAGGGCGGTTTACTGATTGTTATGTTATATGGTTTTTTTAATTTTAATAAATCTCTCTGAAAGTAACTGTGATGTCAACAAGTTACTATTATCCTCGAGGAAAAAACCTTCTAGTATCGGAGGACTGGACCTAGTCAATTATTCCTAAAACTCCTTGAAAAAACAATTCAAATATTTACTTACCTGTATAAGACAAATTTTCCTCTGTGGAAACTTTCACAGTTTTACCCACTAGACTTTTCATATAAGTGGCCTTTTTAAATAAGGGGTCTTCTGAAAGGCTCTCCATAGCCTTTTCTTATAAAAATCCAAACTTATTTGGTTTCCAAAAACACTTTCATAAAATTCCGTTAATTCGTCGTAAAAAAAACAGGTTATGTTTTCTTTTAACCGGTTATTTTCGCTGGCCCACACGGCCCACACGGCCAACAAAAAAAAATTGATCAGGAGTTTTCTGGGTTTCCATGGAAACTAGTGTTTGTCAACATTCCTTTTTAAGTTTTTCTGTTGAAAATTTTATTTCAGGTGAACTATGGGAGAAGTAAGTATGGAAATGATTCACAAAACACAAAAATCCTTGGGAAAATACGTGAAGAAGCCTGCATTGACAGATAAGTTACTGAAGAAGCCTCCATTTAGGTAAATTATTTTCCATCGATTTAGTAGGTCGATGGTATTTTCTATCTACGTTTAAGATGGGTTTATACTTTATACATGCAAATAAAAATTAAAAAATAATTAAAATAAAAGATGAGGCTTGTGGGGAACAGCATATACAGCAGAAATAAAAATAAAAAATCAAAATAAAAAGATGGGCAACTTTTAACTTTCATTTTTATCTATCTTTATCTTTTGCATTCTTTTGTTTGTTTTTGGTAGATGTATATTTTTATTTGGCTGTATAAACCAGAATTATTTCTTATTTTTATTTATTATTTTGCTTCTTATTTGCCTGTATAAATCCAGCTTACTTTGGTCTTATAATAATTTATATGTATTGTAGATTTCTACATGATGTGGTTAAAGAAGTCATTAAAGAAAATGGTTTCCTAAAAGGGCTTTTTTCTGAAGAAGAATTAAATTCTGAAAATGTCAAAGAAAAAAATGCAAAAGTTGCCTTTTTAGCCAAACTTATTGATGCCACAAGTAAGTATAAGCTTAAAATATTGCATAAAATTATACAAAATCTATATTTTTAAATAACATTTTGTATTGATGTTAATGTAATGTTTTAGAAGCTGTCTCAAATACAGACCTGAAAGCCAGGCCAAGCAAAATAGTAGCAGGCCTTGAGCCAGCTGAGACCAATGTCCTCTTGCAAACTATAGCCAAAGTGTTGGATAGCAAGCAAGATACCCAAGATTATGTAACGAAATTTCAATCTGGTGAGCTAAAAAATAACAATGCTAAAAAATCAGTTGGTAGCGATGATAAAAAAGATCTAGCCAAAAAAACTACACTAAAATCTAGTTTGAATAAAGTGGAAGAAAAGACAAACAATGATGTAAAAAAAGATAAAATTAGTAGGAAGACCAGCAAAGAAAAATCCAAGCCTATAGAGAGTACTGTCACAAGAGTTAAAAAATCTTCTGGTAGTTTGGAAACTCCAAAATCTAGTGAAAGACTAGTGAGGGATTCATCTAGAGGTCAAGCTAATAAAAAAACAGATGAAAGGCCTATTGATAAAAGTAAAGATGAGTCCAGGAAGAAGACCAAAAATGAGGAAAAAGAAAGTAAAAATAATGAAAAGACGAAAGAAGAGGTTCTATTAATAAGAGAGAGTGGTGTACAAGAGCCTGAAAATATTGAAAGAGGTATATTTAATACTTTTTTAATATTATTATAGGTAATACTAAAATTCTAACACACCACAGATAATTAATTAAGACTGAGGATTGGGTTGTCTCATTCTATGTAATATGTCATAGGTATCCTTTAAAAAATTGGTTTTAAAAACTAAAAAATCTTATTAGTTTAGGAGCTACTTATTTCAGTTCAAAATTTTTATATGCTATGTAAATTTAATGTCCAATATGAAGGGTACAGACCTAATAAAATTTAAGTTAAAGACAGAAAAATAAAATAATCAAAAATATGTAAAACATTTTAATTTTCCTGCTTTAACATTTTTCATCATCATCATTTTAAAGGTCAACAATTATTTTAGTCATCCATTTTTTGTTCCATCTTTTTCAACTTATTTCATAAATTCCTTATAAGACGTACAAGAATGAAAAAAAAAAGTTTTTTACCCAAAAGCCTTCTAAATAAACAAGATATTAAAGTTCTTTTTTTTGTAACGCCCCACCAAGCAACCACCCCTCTCCCAAAAAAGTGTCCAATTTTAATCAATTGTAAGGTGTAATTTTTTATACAATTTCTTTTATCTCGCAACTTTTTTAATAGTGTATATGCATGTATTCCATTCACTAGTTTAAAATAGTCAAACTGATTTTGGCAAAAATAAAAAGTGATGCAAATTACAAAATTTACACAAATTTTCACTTGAGTTATAGAAGATGGCTGGTCTGTAAGGAGAGCGGCCACTTATTTTGGGGTTGATAAAATGACGATAGTACGATGGAAAAAGCGCTGGATACAGAATAATTCGATAAATAGAAAACATAGATCAGGACGAAAGCCTGTAAGTTCTGAGATACAAGATAAAAGGCTTATTGACCACCTCAGACAAAATCCTTTTGCCACGTCCGCTGAAGCATCTAATGTAACAATGTTCCTTGTCAACTATTAACAGAAGGATTAAAAGAAATTTCCTGTCGAGTTGGTGGTCTTCACAGATGAAAGGATATTTCAGTCATCTTCGAGCAGCAGAAGAATTTTAGTGTATACAAAATACACCAACCAAATTAAGAAAGCTGGATATTTTTCATTGAATATGTGGGGCTAGTTTAGCGCTAGAGGTTTGGCTATGTTTTGGCAAATCGAAGGAAGATTCAACAGTTAAAGATATAAAAAAAAACAAAAAAGAAGTTAAAAAACCTCCAAATCAGTTACTTCAACCGAAAAGAAACTTCTTTTTTGTTTTAATTGCCTTAGGAGCATAATCCTATTGGAAATATTAACACGCCAGGACGAATTCGTATCAGGTAACTTGGATAAGTACCAGTGCGGAACGATGCCTATTTGTGAGTGGTTCAAGGTTGGAAATCAAAGTGTATGATGGTGTTTAATGATGTATAGTGGAGGGTGACCAGTGAAACTACTGATGAGCCCACGCTGCTTACCCAGGGCGAAACATCGTTTAATCATTTCTCTTTTCGCTTTGATCTTTTATGTGTTCCTTGTGGGATGCTCATCCAAGTTTGAACCCAAGATCTTTTGTTTTTTAGTCAAAGATATGTTGAGATTTTTGAGGATGTTATGTTACCATCTGTGCAGATGTTTTACGAAAACAACGACTTCGTTTACCAGCAGGACAACTGTCCCGTGCACACGGCTAATGTTGTTCGCCAGTGGTTTGAAAACAATAATATTGAAACTCTTCTTTGGCCATCCAACAGCCCTGATCTCAACGCAATAGAAAATATATGGGGCCGACTTGTCAAAATATTTATCAGAGAAACTGGAGACCCCAAAATGCAGAAGATCGTGAATTATCTTTTTTTCAATGCCCAGGCGTTTGCAGAGTGTTAATGAAAAGAATGGTGCGCGCCCACTAAACACCAATTTTTGTTGTTGTTTGAAGTATAATATTTAATATTTAGTTGTTTCCATTCCAAAATGAGTGGTCTCTCTTCTTATAGGCCAGCCGTCTTCTGTAACTCTAGTGATAATTACTCTTTTGCAACTAATAAAGATTGTTTTTAACATTTTTTTTTTGGTATTAGATCCGAGATTAAAACATGATTTTAGAAACAAAAAACTAAACTCAAAACCCTCCTTTGAGTTGCGTAGTCGGGTAAGCAGGGTATTTGCTTTAAATTAAGTCATTTTTTGATTTGGAGTAATACCGAATTTAATGCTGTCAGACATTACAAGTGGGTGGTTTGTTTGAGTATACTCTAATAAAAAGTCAAATTTTTTATAAACATAGGGAAAAATGCATGTATGCGTTTTTTTTTAAAAAAAAACAAGTCACATCCCAAAATGTATTTTGATGAAAATGTCAAAAATTACAGAATTGGTAATTTTTGAATGTTTTTTGCGGTTTTTCGTTGGACAAGGACCAATAGAAGTGAAAGTTTATAAAAACTAATTTTTGTTATTTTATTTACCAGACGAGTTAAAAACCGTGGAAACCCAACCCAGTCAACAAAATGGCGAATTGCAAGACAAAACTCATTTAGAAACTACCAGCGGCGGCAACGCATTAACCGAAATCGACCAAAAAATCCTTGAAAATGAAGAAAGACTCTTAGAAAAGGCCGAAAATGTTACGAGACAAAACAGCGCGGGGTTGGTGAGGCCAAAATCTGCCAGACCAAAAAGTGGTCGGGACAGAGAGAGAAGAGATTCGGCAAAAGACGCGAATGATGGGGCTGAAAAACGAGGGCTTGTCGAACTGAAAATCACAGGTAATACATGCATTTAGAAAAAGTATTATTTCCAAAACAAGAAATATATAAACTTTGCAGCTTTTGATTTTTGAATGTCGATGGTCCCCCCATAAAAATAAAGTAAAATACAAAATCCCAAACCTACGTTTTTTTTTGTACAGTCGGCGGCGAAACAATAATGTTTATGTAGAAAAGATATTTCGTGTATTGTTTATCCCATAAAACTCAAATTTTATGAAAGTATTCACATTGGTATATTTGATTGAATAATATTAAGTTTGATATCTGACCTAATTTTTGTACAGTCAACTCAATAAATTTTCTTCAGAATCAATTTGACTGTTTTTTAATATTGTACATTGGCACTTATATTCATACTAAGTAACAAGCTTTTTTGTCAGTGGAATAATATCTATTTCTATTTTATAGGTGTTTTTCAAGATCTTAATCTGATTAAAACGACTTACATTAGATATGATTACTATTATAAGAAGATACAACGTATTAGGGACCTTTGCACCTCTTATGAAAAATCTCCGTTAGGTGACTTTATCGCTTAATAACGTGTTGTGACGTAGCTAACGTCACCTTATTTTTAAGGCAGCATTTTTAGTTTTTGCACGCCGCCTTTGATTAGTTTATAGACGACTTTATACGGAGTTAATTTTAATCAAGGTTTACAAAGAGAATGTTCCCAATAATATTTTTCATTTAAAATATCTTATTCTTGTATTTTTTACCGTGAATTTTAATTATTTATAATCTTTAAAAACTCGAAAACACGACAGAGTAAAGGGAGGTTATAATAAACAGATCGGAACAGTTGCCAGTGCAAGTCAATGTGTTACGTTTCTTACAAAATTCTAGCAAAAAAAAAACTGATTAAACAAAAATTGACACCTATCTTTACAATAAAAAAAGAATACAGGATATATTTGCATTCAAAAATCAATTTAATTATTTTGTTTTTCGACTTAACATTTTACTGTCAGCAACCATGTCAATTATAAGGAATATGGTATTCACCGGTAGATAACGTCAAACTTTATGGGTTAGTAAAGGAAATCGATATTTCTTATCAAGTGCGCACGCTCCAAATAAGGGATAAAGTGAAATTGGGCCAAAATAAGAGCTGCAAAAGGTCCCTATTAAATTATTTATATGCCGATCTGAGTTTTTGTTAAAGTTAAAATTCTTGCAGAACATTTTAAACGAATAAATAAACTGTTCGGTGGTTGTTTCTTTGTGGCTTTGATATATTCTGGGATATGGTATATAACAGCGTGTATTTTGGGGGTATATTTTAGCTTTGTATTTTTTATTTATGCTTTAAACTGCAGTATATCCACGAGGATATAAGCTAATATATCCTTGTTGAGTATATACATGGCATAGTTTGCATCCAAAACAGTTAGTCACCACTCTGTTGAAGTTTTCTAATACTGGTATTGTTTTTATATTTTTTTTTTGACAATGTTTAAATATTTATTATCATAAAAGTTTAATTTTATATATTATGTAATATATGCATGTTGTACGTATACAAATCGAAAGTAAAGGTGGGGGGTTCGGCGATGCTGCGTCACGAGTCGCCACTGATAAACTTGAGAAACCGATACGCTGTTGCCAATGTCACCAAAAATTAACCAAAGGATTCCCAAGTAAAACCCCG
Organism: Oxystoma pomonae; assembly: GCA_963921995.1. Taxonomy (NCBI): domain Eukaryota; kingdom Metazoa; phylum Arthropoda; class Insecta; order Coleoptera; family Brentidae; genus Oxystoma; species Oxystoma pomonae. Next base: position 158,803,355 of record OY998163.1, read on the forward strand.
CCAAATTTAACGATAAATGTTGCCTTCAAAGGGCGTAAAATAGTGATTATGATTGTTTTTAGTCCACCATAGCAATATGGTATGGGGGACTATTAAAATCGTAAAATTTTTACTTTTCTTAATTTTATTAAAAATGAGTTATTGAGGTTCCAAAACACCTTAATCGACGAAAAAATAAATCAAGTAAAGGTTTACTTCAAAACTTCCCTCGCTCAGAAGAACATATATTATACATATAAAAAATCGCTACTCATATATACATGGGTTAGATTGGGTTGGTCAGACTTTTCAAGAGTATATCCAGACTTTTCTTGGCTGTATCTACACTGTTCAGGGGTGTATTCAGACTTTTCCATGGTGTACTCGGACATTTTCACAGTGTATCCAGGTTTTTCCAGAGTGTAACCAGACTTTTCCAGGGTTTTTCCAGACTTTTCCAGAGTGTATCCAGGCTTTTCCAGGATCTTTCCAGAGTTTTCCAGAATATATCCAGACTTTTCCAGAGTCTTTCAATACTTTTTCAGAGTGTTTTCAAACTTTTCCAGGGTCTCTCCGGACTTTCCAGAGTTGTTCCAGAGTTTTTCAGATTATATCCAGACTTTTACAGGGCCTTTCCAGACTTTTACAGATTGTTTCCAGACTTTTCCAGTGTCTTTCCAGACTTTCCAGGGTGTATCCAGACTTTTCCAGGGTCTTTCCAGACTTTTCCAGAGTGTATCCAGACTTTTCCAGGGTCTTTCCAGACTTTCCAGAGTATATCCAGACTTCATGGGTGTTTCCAGACTTTTCCAGAGTCTTTACAGACTTTTCCAGAGTGTATCCAGACTTTTTAAGGGTCTTTCCAGACTTTTCCAGAGTCGTTCCAAACTTCTCCAGACTTTTCCAGAGTATATCCAGACTTCCAGGGTCTTTCCAGACTTTTCCAGGATTTTTCCAGACTTTCTAGAGTGTATCCAGACTTTTCCAGGATCTTTCTAGACTTTTTTAGGGTGTATCCAGACTTTTACAGGATCATATTTAGACTTTTCCAGGGTCTTTCCAGACTGTATCCAGACTTTTCCAGGGTCTTTCCCAGACTTCCAGGGTCTTTCCAGACCTTTCCAGAGTATATCCAGACTTCTAGAGTATATCCAGACTACTCCAGGGTCTTTCCAGACTTTTCCAGGGTCTTTCCAGACTGTTCAAGGGTCTTTCCAGACTTTCCAGAGTGTATCCAGACTTTTCCAGGATCTTTCCAAACTTTTCCATAGTCTTTCCAGACTTCTCCAGGGTGTATCCAGACTTTTCTAGGGTGCACAGACTTTTCTAATACATTTTATATATAGATTTAGACTTTATTGTTTCTAAAACCATATCGTTTTACATGTGCTATAAATATATATATATATCCTCGTATACATAGGATTTTTGTCCATTAATCACGCAATAACGGCTAAACCGATTTGTATGAAATTTGATAAGACAATAGGGTGTGACCTGGATCGTATCCTAACCTACTTTTTATTTAACATTTTGTTTCATAACTCGAGATATATGGCACAGAAAATTAAATTTTTCAATTGTTTTTTGCATTTTTTATGTGATATATATATATATATATATATGTAGTCAAAAATTTTGGCGCCATTCAACTACAATTTTTTTAAGCTTTCCAAGGAGGTATCACACGGTAGGAAAAAAAATATATTTTTTTTAGGGTCTACTAGGAGAATGCTCAAAAACAATAGGGGTCTGCGCGTCAATAAAAGTAATCACTATGTAAAATTTTGTTATGCTTAGTGAAGGAGTTTTTGAGTTAGAGTGGCTACAAAGTAGGCGACACACAGACCGACAGACGGAGCGACGGAGTCTCGATTAGTATTCGAAAGCTTAAAATTCGTGGAGGTTCATGAAAATCTCGAAGTGCGATTTTCCGATGATTACATTACTTCCTTAGCAAGGGCAGTAAAAAGTTGTCTGTCGGTCTGTTGTCTGTCTCACGATAACTCAAAAACGCCTTATTCGATTTTAACTAAATTTGGTACATGATTAACTTTTGGGTAAGGTGGTGGGGGGTTAAAAGGGGTAAAAGGGGGATGAAATATTTTAAAAAATTGTAACTTTGGAACAAAAGCAAGTAGCGATATACGGTTTTCAGATTTAAGTTTCCATGAATATGGACTACAAATTTTGTTGTAAGGTCCAAATTCGTGGGAGCTTTAGTTTCCGAGTTATTTGAAGAAACGTTAAAATACATTAAAAAAATCATAAAAGTTTAGAAGTAAAGCAGCTATTGATATGCGGTTTTCAGATTTTGGTTTTCATAAGTATTACCTAAAAACTTTGTTATAAGGTTCAAATTTTTCAATGCTACAGTTTTCGAGATATTTTCATTTCCTTTCAACATTAAATAATTCTAAAAAGGGGATTTAGCGAGGGTGAATAAATAAAAGGTAATGGTAACCGTAGATCCGGATTCCGCACTTGTTGTGCTCATCAGTACGGTGCTAGGAATTAGGAGATGCTAAATGATGATGAAAAAAAAACCTCCATTGCTTAGGATATCTGTAAAGATAATTATATCTGTCTCCGTAGAGGCTTAATTTTCCTTCAAATTGAAGGTAGGTACATCTGCCGATTCTGCAATTTGACAGATGGTTGTCTTTTACATGAATCCTGTGTCACATAAAATAATTGTTTGTATGGTGGACTATCCGTGCTTTCCTTTATGAAAAAAATAAATTACGTAGCGCAGTCTTTCAATCTGCAACCTTCTACTCGTTATACTTAGAAGACTTTTTATAACTGTGTTCATGTCTTGTTTAACTTTAAAACGAATTTTAAAAGTTTTTTTTTTTTAATTCTGATTCTTGTAGACTCCTTTATTTTACAAAAATTGCCGAGGAATCGGGGCTCCTTAGCTACAGAGTCGCGAAGGACGCCTGCTATTCAGGTCTTACATAAAAAATATTTTGTGGTATTTTAATTGCATCATTTCAGTATCAAATAAATAAAAATAATCTTAAGATATAGCCGGCATAGCGTTCTTATACTCGGACTCATGCAGAACAAAATAATAAATTCCACGAAAATTATATTTTATTTTAGCTCCGTCGTCATCGACAAGACCCAAAAGCTCCCTGCTCCGGCCCCCGAGCGTGCGCCCTTCTAGCGCGAGGCCCGGGGCCCCCCGCCTGCGGCCCGATTCCGCTGTGCGCGCTAACGAGCCGGTCCTCATGGGTAATATCAACGTCATCGTGGAGAATTTCGACCCTTCCGCCGGGGACGAGGAGGAGACGGTGCTCATACAGGTATGTTAATATGCATGGTGTCAAAAAAAAAAAACAAAAGATCAAAAGAACTTGGGTGGAAATAACGAAAATTCAAACTTGGATGAGCATCCCACAAGGAATACAGAAAGGACCAAAGCGAAAAGAGAAATGATGAAACGATGTTGAAATCAAAGTGTATGATGGTGTATGATGGTGTTTAATGATGTATGGTGGAGGGTGACCAGTGAAACAACTGATGAGCCCATGCTGGTTACCCAGGGCGAAACATCGTTTAAACATTTATCTTTTCGCTTTGGTCCTTTGTGTTTTCCTTGTAGGATGCTCATCCAAGTTTGAATTTTCGTTATTTCCACCCAAGATCTTTTGATCTTTTGTTTTTTAGTTTCTTTTCAGTTGAAGTAACTGATTTGGAGGTTTTTTAACTTCTTTTTATGCATGGTGTCGTTGCACATTCTACAAATTTGCTTATTATCGGACAAATTGTGCACTTTTTTATGAAAAACTACCAAAAAATTTTATAATCTCAAAAATTGAAATTTGATATTTTGGTAATCTCTTTAGGCGATTTCGGCAAGCTTTCCTTGGTATACCATTTTGTTAACCCATACAGACCGCTTCAAGCTACTGCGAACATAGGGGGAATCAAGTCCAATTTACTCTCCGTGCCGTACGACAAAGGTGGATTCGAAGCACGCTGCATTGTTATCTTTTGGAAATTCATTTTGTTTTTATTATTTTGTTTTATTTCTGCCTTTGCTCGAGAAACAGATGGGTAAGTTCTTAATTGAAATAATACATTTTTAAAACCAAAAATGGATGTCTACGAAGTTGCCGAAAAAGTGCAGATGTTCAAATGGTCAAATCGTCATAACCCAACACACGTTCGATATTGGTCGAGGGAAAATTTGCATTTGTATTTTGACGTAAGAACATAGTGTCCCCAAAAACTAAATGTTTGGGGGGGGGGTATTATAGGGGAACACGTAATTGGGCCATTTTTTATTAACGGCAATTACAATTTGAATGGTCCTAGATACTTGAATCTACTGCAGCAGCACATTATTCCAACTGCTAGGCAGTTGTTAGATGTAAGATTTGGTGAAACATGGTTTCAACAAGATGGTTGTTCCGCTCACAATGTTGGCCATGTTAGGGAATATCTTGATAATGTATTTCCTAATCGGGTTATAAGTACACGGGGAACTATTTTATGGCCCGCTCGATCTCCCGATCTTGCTCCTAATGACTTCTATCTGTTTTTGAAGAAGCTTTTCAAATTATCACCCCTAACATGCTTGGAAACGTTAGAAGGGGTTTTTATAGTAGGCTCGGATATTGTCTAGCCGAGCAAGGAGGACTTTTCGAACATTTGCTTTAATTTTTTTTTGACTGGGAGAATCTTTTTGGTTTTTAGAATGTATTATTTTATTTTGAGAACTTGCTTTTATTTTGTTTCTCCTTATTATTTTCATTGTAACACGTCGTCACTGATAAATCTGAGCAGTTGACAATAAAACGCTCTTATTTATCAGTGACAAAAAATAAGAAAATTACGTTATAAAAATTTGCGTATTTATTGACCAAATTCCGGTTTCATTGACTACGCTCCACACAGCACCGTGGTTAGAGGCGTACTAAATACAAGGCGAACGGCAGCGAATGGCGATCGGAAGTCTGAGTGTTGGTTGCTTCACTGATAGGCGTGCGGTATCTCTGCATGTACGTACACTGGCAAATTAGACTTCTTCCGCCCTATGTTCGCAGTAGCTTGAAGCGGTCTGTATACTTAATATACACGCCCTAGAAGTGGCAATTTTGTTAGCAACATATCATGGTCAAGTAGGCCATGAAAATAAAGATATACGGCCGTTTTGCGCAAGTGCGTTGGATTGATGTTATTCCTGACATCATTTTTGTTTGTTTTGATATTTGATTCCAAAAGTGGTGCGTTTTTTCGGTTTTTAATTTTACTCACAATACACACACTATAGTGTACTGTGATTTTGCTTTATCTTCTACGTTTATGGCAGGATTTTTTTAGATTATTTATATGTTTCCAAAACGAAAATGGATCCTCAGAAACCTCTGCATTTATTTTATTAAGTCAAAACACTCGTAAAGTTTTACATTGATCGCAACCTTTTTTGAATGATAAGATGTTGTAAGTCTTTGTTAAACCAACAAATAGATCAATTGCTGAATATAAAACATAATAAAAGTTTTCCAAGCATTTATTAATATTGCACTGATCACTAGGACTATCCCAAGGCATGCTTGATAAATAATTATTAATTGCATTATAATCACAATTTTTCCAATCATAGTAATAAACATCATACTTAAGGACAAAATCACAATTTACAGATTGTGATAAATGACGTTCGGATTGCAGTTTGTTGTGCAAGTTCTCACTTGCACAGAAAACTGTAATCCTATTATCTGAGGAAAAAACTAAGTCTAAAAAATCATTAAAACTGTTGGGTAGACCATTAACCTGCTTAAGATTTAAATAGTTACAATATGCACATAAAATATTTGTTGATGTGATCGACTGAGCCCCTCCGACACTAAACTCTTCTTCGTTATAAAACCAGATCGCACCAGGCAAATTGAAATCACCACAGACTAGAAAATCAAAATTTGCATGATTATCACAAAGGCCATAAATGAATGAATCAAATTCCTCATACACTGGAATACTTGATGCTGGTGGAATATACACAGCACCGAAAATATATTGCTTGTTCATACCAAATGAAACATGCACAAAAATATACTCCACTGTAGATACACTAATTTGCATTCATTTCGCCTTAATGCTTTTACCCTAAATGACTACGGTCTTGTCTAAAATAAAAAAAAAATCATTGTTTAGTTCTACGTATACGTTTTTATATATGCCTCTTAATTTTTTTCAAGTTACGCCAAAATTGGAAACTTTTCACTGCAATTTGCTTCAGCAACTGTTGCAGACATTTCAGCTTGTCTGCAATTAGGCCAGTGTCGTCAGCATACGTTGAAGGTTGTTGATTTTTATACCGTTTTTATAGTTAGACCGTCTTTGATAGTGTGAAGTGCGTTCTCTATTATTTTATTTTAAATATTAAACAACAGCCCCACCTCTCCATATTCGGACTTCTCCGGACAATTTATTGGCCATCGACGAGCAGTCTGGTCCAGTATTCTTTAGATCTGGGTCATCCAAACCAGCTTCTTCCTGTTGGACTCGATCGAAAGCATTCCCATAATCTACGAAACTATATAGTATATATATATACTATACTGGCACCGACACATCCCTAGAGGAAGAAACGAAAATTCCTTGGAAGCTGCCTTTATTGGGCAGAATCAGGGTATTTTCAGTAAACCAAGTGTTGAAATTCCAAATATTTGGAAGCCCCTCCTTGGGCGGAGCCAACTTCTAAAACTTCAGAGTTGAGTTTAATTTTATTAAAAAAAAGAAAAACGCTTTAACCAAAGACGTTTTTAAGTTATACCTTTATGGCTTTAACAATATACTGGTTTTTGTAAAAAATCTTGAAATAACTCCAAATCATAACACTTTTTCTTGGTATGTAAAAAAGCAGTTTCCGACCTAAAGCAAATATATGCTATGTTTTCATGGGTATTGAGTTCGTTTTCAAAACTCATTGTATCTTTTTCTTTTATATAGCGTGTTCTTTATCAAGACCAAGAACACGCTATATAAAAGAAAAAGATAGAATGAGTTTTGAAAACGAACTCAATACCCATGAAAACATAGCAAATATTCTTTCAATGATTGTATTTTTTGTCCCGTCCAACCCAAAAGAAAAGCTTTACTGGTTAATGGTTCACAATTTTTAACATAAATGTTAACAACATGCTTTCGCCTTTAATTCCAATGCCTTTTGCTTAGTTTGGAAAAGCCATGATAATGCATTTATCTAAAAAATTTAATTATATAAAAGTAAGAATTTACTAAAATTAAGTTTTGTTTTTTTTTTGTCCCGTCCAACCCAAAGTTTAAAGGTTTACCCTATAAACTCTTGTTACAACTTATTGTTTTAAACTATGTTATTGCATAACCTATGGTTTTAGGAAATTATTTATTAGAAAATATAGTCATAATTTTAATGAAAAAGAAGTCACAGCTGGTTTTTCTAGTAATGGGTTACTTTTTTGTCCCGTCCGACCGCTTGAAATGGCCGCATAGTGTATAAGTACGTAGCCTTAGGAATAGATTGTAGTTTGCACCTGAAGACGATCCGAGATTGTACTGATCGAAACGTCGTGTATAAATAAAATAAAGACAATGGAAGTCCGAAACACAGAGTTAATTTCAAGAGGTCTCTTGTCCCAAACCCTCCAAGAAATCTAAGCTGTGTGTCGCCCATAAAGGATTCGTATTTTTCATAAATTCTTTTATGGATAATAAGGGCTTCGGACAGTTTAAATTTGCAACTTTTTTTTTGCAGAACACCTCGGAGATGGTAGAAGACGAAGGACCCACCACCGAAGACTTGCTCAACATGTCGACCGATAACAAGGGGCAGCTGGTCGAGCAAATTTTGGAACAGATTCAGGAAACTGGCGAGGGCGATGGCGCGAAAAAAATGGTCGATATTGATTGGGAGCAAGACGGTAAAAATATATTTTAAAAAACAATAGCCAGGGGAGTCAAAAAATCGTCAGTTATTACTTAAAAAAGGCTAAAAGTCAGGAATTAAAAATGGTGGCTGTAGGGTAAACCACCGAACATTAACAAGATAAGAAGGTTCACAGTCGGTCGGAACTTTGATGTTGTGCTTACAAAAACGCACCGACTATTCCGAGAAATATGCAGCCTTTCCGTGAAGATTTCTCTACGACGCACGTTGGTCGATTTTTGTAAAAACGTGGACATTAAAAAAAACTTTCACAATTTAATTGTACAAAATATTTAGTTTTAATAAAAAACTAAATATTTTGTTATATGCATTCATTCTTATTCAGCTGATATACAGTATGATCATGTGAATTTTCACATTTATCTAATAAAATTTGTAAGAGTTAAGATACATATATATTAATTGGCTAAATTAAACATAAAATGCAAATATAGAACAATCAAATTTACTTTAAAGTAATTGGCGCATTATATATAAATGTTACAGTATATATACTAGTATATTTTTATCTGTATAGGGTATATTAAAAAAAAATTCCAACCGAAACTTGCAAAATTTCAAATAGAACACCCACTATATCATTGCAAAAAATTCTTAAGGTTCTTAAATTTTGATATACATACTATCTCCCATATTTCTTAAAAATGCAAATATACGCAACTTTTTATTTTTATATTATTAAATATAATACTTGCAGAAAAAGCTAACCAAAAAAATACTCGTCGAAAATATACTTAGAAAACCCAAGTATAAACTTTTGAATAAAACAATCATTTACTCAAAGTTATATTTAAAACAAACTTACCTGTCAAAATTTAAAGTACACCCAAAAGTATTTATATCAGACAATCACACAGATAATAAAAAAACTGACTTTATGGAGGTAAGAAACTTTACAAGCTATTTTATAATAACAAAATACTGACTTTTGATAACCCGTCTTTTAAATATTTGCATAATGTCAAACTCTTAAACAACATAGTTTATTCTTTGGCCAACTATTCGCCTAGTATCTTGACAACAATAAATGAGCAAATTTAGATAGATTTTCGATTTTTCTATTTATGTCCGCGTTTTTCTGAAAATTGACCACTGTGCGACGCGAACGACAGGCGATTTATGGATTTCGCCCAGCGGCGACTTCGAGGGACCGAGAAAGAGTAGCATCCGATGTTTGAGTGAGATATGTATATCAAGGGGAAACTGAGATAGGTAGAGGGACATTTCCACGATTCATTGAGAATTTTGAGTTTATGGTTAAAATTTCGGCCAAATGATTGTTTTTCCCCGATTCAGAAAGGATTTCTCTATAAAAAAAAAATCACTTTGCTTAATCTGCGTTTTTTTCCAAACTTTTGATTTAAGTTAGCATTACGTCTTTAATCGAAAAACGGTTTGTTTACCCTACAGCATCGGATATATTGTTTTTGCTAGAGTGCCCTCTTAAAACAAAATGTAACTTTTGATTATCAAACCTAAAAATGCATCACTTTCGGTTTTTAAACATTTTGAATTTAAATTATTATTATTATTGGATGGCACCACAACTTAAGACATTTTAATTTATTTTATCTGCCAAGATTTTCAACTAATTTTGTAGGTAACTCACCTTTGATTTCCATGCAACGTAAATTTAATGTCTACTTTTTTCACATAGACTTGTTTAACATAAGTATTAATTCTTTAAAATTTGAATGTTATCGTACTATCCACTAATTAAGTTTTTGTTTGCTTAACTAAACTAAACTACCTTAGGACTATTTTTTAGCTTTAGGTTTACTTTTTGTAAATTTTGATCTGTGGTTCTCTATAAAAGGATTGACTATGTCAATCTGTTGAGAACCCTTATTGTAATAAATAAATAAATAAAATAAATAAATAAATAAATAAATAAATAAATAAAGAGAGAGTTTTACCAACAGAAAACTATTGGATTTTTGGCCTCCTTCACTAGTTCTACCACTGACTGGTTTCGCACATAGTCCATCCACCAGTCGGGCTTTTTACTATGACGAATCGATAGCAAAAAAACGAACTTTACAAAATACACCGGAGTACCACAAGAATACATACCGGGTGCGACTTGGAGACTAGACGCAGACACGTGTTTCACCATTGTTAGGGTCTCCAAGTCGCACCTGGTTACATTACATTATTGTGGTACTCCGGTGTATTTTGTAAAGTTCGTTTTTTTTTGCCATCGATTCGTCATACTAAAAAGCCCGACTGGTGGATGGGACTGTGTCTGAAACCAGTCAGTGGTGGTCATTTTTATTTATATTGAACTCCACTATGAACATTGGGAATTTATTTCTCATTCTATTTTTTTGAAGTTAGTTATGGTCTTTTTTTACCCGTTTTTCTTGCTTTAAGTGTTTATAACTTTTATTCCCTTGAACCGATTTTGATGAAATAAAGCCTATGTCCTGCCTGGAACTCCAAGGGATCTAGTAGGGAAACTCCTATTAAAATCTGGTAGTTTTTGAGTTATGCTGGAATAAACTGACAAAAGTGGGATTTTAGAAGCCAAACCAATGTACAGAAATTTACAGAAATTATTTGTCTATAGATTTTCTTATATGTATACAGTGTATCCCAAAGGTCTTATAGTTTTTTGTTATTAGTATATGGGATCATTATAGGTAAAAATTATATTATCATTTATACTCAACTCACTCCTGGACAGGACATATGCTTTCTTTTTCTCAAAATCGGTTTACGGGAACAAAAGTTATAATCATTTAAAGCAAGCAAAACGGGAAAAAAACGGATAAAACGATAGGCGAAGCTGCGTGGCCTTCAGCTACTACCAAATAGGTGTGATATGCCAATCAAAAAATTTAAAATATAAAACAAATAAAGCCTCAGGCCTTCTCTGAAGAGGACACAAAAGAACATTATTTTTAAAGTTGAGTGAGGTCTCCAGAGTGAAGATTATTCATAGTAAGACGGCAAGGAAAAGTCCTATTAATTCTTCACAAATTTTATTTGAAATCGCCGACCGGTTTCGACTAAAGCGTTATTGTCAAGGGGGGAGTTGGATCGCAAATCTAACACATTAGTAACTTAGACACATTTTAAAAACAGAAATTTCTTAACATTACAATATTTATATATATATATATATATATTTAATGTTCAGTTGTTGTGGATTCAGTTTTGTTTTGTTTTTAACACGTAAATATTGTAATGTTAAGAAATTTCTATTTTTAAAATGTGTGTATGTCACTGTGTTATACAGGGTTCCTAAGATTTTCCTTAGGGATAGGATTTCAATAAATCAAACAGAAATGGCATAGAAAGTTCTGCGCGCACAAAAGAAACAGGTATATTGAGCAATGGTGCCAGTTTGTTATTATCTCCGGACTGCTTTCATGAGAAAAAATTGTCGCCACTCTTTCATTGTGAGCATAAATCGTAGTTGCATTAATAACCGTTGACAAGATGTCTGCAAATTCCGCTAGATGGCGGCCACACCATGAGATGATCGAGGAGAAACTAATTAAAAATTAGATGTTTTCAGGTCCAAACCACAGCTTTTTCTTGCTTAAACTCGTGAGGTTGTTAACATTAGAAAGAAATATCTTCGCTTTTAATTAAATTTCTTTCCATTCTGTTCTACTAGTGACATCTATCCGGAAACGGCCAAACCATGCAGCTAGCACTAGCAGCCAAAGAAATCAATAAACGGGGCTGTTTTTCCTGCAGAGCTTTTTGCTTGCGATATTATTGATTTTAAATAAAGCTGGCCCTACACTACATTTGATATTTTCAAGGTGTTTTATGACATGATCTCGAAACATGTAGCGAACCAATTCTTCAAAACTAGCGGGAGGGTAAAAGCGAAAAATAAGGGGCTGCCAATATTTGTAACACCCAAAAAGGGGCGAAAAGATTTATTTTGCTCTGTTTGTTTACAAAAAACGTTTTTTTTACGAAAAACTTGAGCTCTGCCACTTTTTTTATTTTTTTCTTCAACTTTCTCGAAATTTTCGTCATACCGTAGAAAAAAATTATTTCCCCCATGGTCATACTCCACTTTTATTCGAAAAAATTTAGAAACAGAGACGGGATCAGTTTTCCTAAAACGGGGGATCTTGGTTTCGAGCGAGAAGATAAAGGGCGCCGCAGGCAAAAATTTTTCAATTAAATTAGCCGAACGCAAAAATGTTAGAAAAACAAAGCACGAAATAAATGGCGCCGCTTACAATTTTTTTTCAAAAATTACGTAATTTCGGGAACGCAAAGACATAGGTCTAAAGAGTATAATTTTTAAGAAAAAAATATCAATTTTCTCGCCCTCCTCCACAGAAGCCGTGCACAAATTACGTAATGGTCATAGGGGGGAGGGGGGGTTACAAAACGTTACGTAGGGGGGAGGGGGGTTTTCGACAGCGTTTGCATTTGTGTGAAACTAAGAAAATTTGGAATGAAAATAAGTGAAAAGTTTTTTTTGGGGGGGCGATAGTGGTCTTGAAATCGTTACGTAATATTAGGGGAGTGGCGTGCCAAACCGTTACAAAACATTACATAGGGAGGGGGTCAAAAATTGTTAAAATCACCGTTACGTAATTTGTGCACGGCCCCACATCTGACTGTTCCTCCTTTTTGATTTCGAATCAAAGTGCAAAACACGTGTTGGACTTTCGAAGGCGTCAACCCGTCCTATTTGCTTGATAAAGTTTCTACGGAAATATCTGAGTCGATTTCTCCGGCCGTGTATGAACGCTTTAGGGTTGGCATTTGCATGTATCTCAGTCCCCAGCCTGTAAACAGTGCGTAAGGACAATGGTTACAAAATGAAAAGCCGAAAAATATTTTTTTTTACGATATCTTTCATCAGTTTGGTATTAAAGTCGAGCAAAAACAGTTTTTCTTCCAGTCCTAAAGGTATGAAAATGGAAAACATTAGAAAACAACAACCTGGAATGGATTTACTACGTGTAAGATGTAGTGACAACATCGCCCCATGCCCATCCTTTTCTGCCTAATGTGCTTTTCCGTTTGTCTGCGTCTTATACACGGCTGCTTGGCCCCCTAAGGATTTGCTTAGGAACCCTGTATACCGCACTTTGTAAATGTGTTAGATTTGTGATCCAACTCCCCCCTTGACAATGACGTTTAAGTCGAAACGGGTCGGGGATTTCAAATAAAATTTGTGAAGAATTAATGGGACTTTTCCTTGGGTCTTATTATTTTTAAAGACTCTGGTCTGGGAGAAAAATCGCTAAGAATTATGATAAAACCAAAGATGTTAGAGGGATAAAACGTGCCGGCATATTTTTTAAAAAAATAAAGCTTTTTTATGTGTTTTTAACTTTTTATTTATTATTCTGCCTACAATTTTGTTTCATTTAGCAGAGACTAAAATCCAATTTTAGCCCCCAAATGCCCTTTGGAAAAGAAAAACTAAAAGGAATAATGAAAATTAAGAAAAAAACACACTTAAAGTTACTCTAATAACCACACAATGACTGCTTCAATGCCACCTTAAAAGTCTACGGATTAAACATACCATTGCGTCAATTAATCTTAAGTAAGAGTTAAATCCCTAGGGACTAAAAAAATGTCATTTTAGTCCTTGAAAATATAGGGACTAAGAGGAGTGCAAAAATCCTATTTTAGGCCTGAGGGGCAAGGACGCGACAACGAAAGAAGTCACCCAGCTAAGGGCACTGATTCAAAACCTGACAAAAACTGCGAACCCGCTGGGCAAACTTATGAACTATCTGCACGAAGACTTGGATGCGATGCACGTCGAACTGCAAACGTGGACCAACGCCAAGCGGCAGCTCTACGTCGAGATAGAGAATCAAAAAAAGTTAGTATACACCCTACTTTTAAGACGCAAGGTCTCAGCCATTACCCTCTCCACATAGGCCGATCAGCTCTTATCGTTTTAGTGTCCTTTTATCCACCTTCGCCGCCATTTTGACAGAAAACTAATGGATTATCTGTCACTTTTGAGTGAAAATGGCGGCGAAGGTGGATAAAAGGACACTAAATCGGTATGAGTTGATCGGCCTATCTGGAGAGGGTACTGTCTCAGCGCTTGAAAAAGGGCGATTCCACGAAAACGCGAAAATTTTCTTTAAAAAAATATTCCTAAAGTCCGTGAGCATCGATGCCATTAATTGGTTGAATCAAGCGGGTGATTTGTACAAGGTTGCGACAATCCTTGAAAACCGGGAAATCGGGGAAAAAGTCGAGAATTCGGTGGGGTCGGGAAATATCCGAGAAAAAGTCGGGAAATTTGCTAAAAATCCTTGAACCCGTATTTAGACCAAAAGTCTCGTGTCCCGCCATGGATTCTTAAGGGACAATAAAAGTCCCGTATTTTCATGTGTTATTAAAATTAGAAGACTAACATAATAAATAATAATGTAAATCAATTTTTAATTCGTGCAATCTCATATTTAGAAAAGATTTTTCTGAAAATAGAATGTTTATTTTCATTTACAAAATTTCAACTTTAATGAACTTTAAGTTGTCGAATTATCAATGAATTGCAATTACAAAAAATTGACATCAATACTGTATTTAAGGAGTATTCTGCTATTAAGAGTCAATCCTAAAAACAGTTCGTTTAGTTAAACAGATAAATCGCACATCAAAAATTAACAAAATTTTGGTATCCCCCACAGACCATTCGCGTCGTTTTTCAAAAAATATATAGGTCTATATATCTTGTTTTTCCGAGAATAAAACATTTGGCTAAAAATTTTTTAGTCCGGTAATAAAGAATTTCCCGAGCTGTTTACAATAATTTTTAAATAAAATAAAAGCATTCTTGCATCTAATGGTAAAACCATGATGACCCTTAAAATAATTGGTTATTGGTAAATTTAAAGACTGTAAAGAACTTTGATTGAAAGGAATTAATACCATCTTATGTTTTACACACTTTACGCTTTAAAAAATGACAATTTTTGTTGTTTTTTGAATAAAAATGGCAAAATAAAAATCATATCCAAGACACTACTCAAGATGACAGACAGATGACATAACAGAAATTTTTAGTAAACAATTGCCTTAAATTATGTCCATCTTTCTTTAAAATACTTTTTTATAGCCTGCTATTTCTCTTCAACAACCTTAAATATTTTTGCACCTCACTAAAAGATCTCTCCATCTACTTCTAAAATTCTGCCCTCTCTCTCTAAATATTTTTCATTTTAACAGAGAAAAAATGTTTTTTGGCAGTACTTTTTTTGAAAGCCTAAAAACAGTGAAAACTTGAAAAATGTAAATGTTTTATTCTAGAAATCGAAACTTTGGAAATGAAGCTTTAAAATATGAGCAATATCATGGCATAAAAATGTGAAAAACATACTAAAAAATTGCTTCATCAAAAACGTTACCCCGTAAATTATGACAAAAACAAAATTATGATTGTTTTCCACAAACCAAAACTACACTTTTTTGCACTCGACGCGCGTTTCGCTAACAACGTTAGCATCATCAGGAGACGATAAACAATGAACTAAATTAATCTACGCTCTATCTTATATACAATCCTTTAGTGGGCGGAGATAAGACTAATAATTTATGAATCATCACGATTTTTAATCCTATCTCCCCTCAACCAAAGAATAAAGTGTACTAAACGGGATGGGTCCTCTATCTTTATTTAAACTATTTCTGGATTTAATGATTTCCATACTTTCATATCCATTCAAAAGTCTTTTGTTTGGTACACTTTTTAGAAGT
The DNA here is from genome assembly GCA_963921995.1 of Oxystoma pomonae. Taxonomy (NCBI): domain Eukaryota; kingdom Metazoa; phylum Arthropoda; class Insecta; order Coleoptera; family Brentidae; genus Oxystoma; species Oxystoma pomonae. The sequence continues at coordinate 158,818,986 of OY998163.1, forward strand.
TTTAGGTTATCTAATGTGAATCTATGATTGTTTTCAAAAGCATGCTCGGCCACACTTGACTTTTCTGTTCTTCCGTATTTTAAGTGTGCTAAGTGTTTATTAAAACGTGTTTGAATAGAGCGTCTCGTTTGGCCAACATATTTTTTGTCACAATCCATGCAACTAATTTCGTAAATTCCACTTTTTTCTAGAACTGTAGTTTTATCCTTGGGATTTCCTAGTAAGATTCTTATTGTGTTACCGGATTGATATACTAATTTAAGACCGGTGTTATTAAATACTTTGTTTAATCATTTCGCATGATTAGAATTATAAGGAATTGATACAAATTTTGAGTCGCAGGTATCTTTTTGTCTGAAAAAGGTAGAATTCCGAAAGGTCTTTTGAAAAGAATGTCTATTTATCAGCTTATTTATTAAGCCTTCGTCGTAACCGTTTTCGCCAGCTATATTCCTAATCCTATTCTTTTCTGCTTCAAATCTTTCTTTGTTTAAGGGGAAATTTACTAATCTATATGTTAACAAGTGCAAACTTGCAAGCTTATGTTGTAAGCAATGAAAAGAGTCATTTGGAATATACCTGTTGGTGGCCGTGCCTTTTCTGTATAGGTCAAAGTCCAATTTATTTTTATTTCTTATAACTAAAGTGTCTAGAAATGGCAGTGTACCGTTGTTCTCTGTTTCATAAGTAAATTTAATAGTGGGAAATTTGTTATTTATTTTTTCCATAAAATTTTCAACACTAGTTACTTTAGTGTTGAATACCGCAAACACATCGTCTACATACCTGAACCATACTCTAGGGAAATACTCAAATTCTTTACTTATATCTGATTCAAATTTGCTCATAAATAGGTTTGCGATAAAAGGTGATAAACTATTACCCATTGTAGTTCCTTCTAGTTGCTGGTAGTAGTTATTTTTATATTGAAAGTAATTTTGATTCATGCAGAGTTTTGTTAAAGATAGGTATTCTAAAGTCTGTTTTTCTTCTAGATTGTTTTTTCTTAGTAGTTCCTCCAGGTATTGTAAGGTATTGGGGATCGGCACACTAGGGAACAACGAACTAACATCAAACGAGATTAAAATTTCACCTTCTTGGAGTGAAATATCTTTAACTTTGTTGATAAATTCAAGGGAATTTTGAACAGAAAAACCTTTTTCCTTTATCGGTAAATTTTCAAACTCGTTTGCTAGCCATTTCGAAATGTTGTAATCCTACAGCAGAAACTATAGGTCTAACCGATTTTCCAGGCTTGTGGATTTTCGGAAGACAATACAGTTTCGGCATAGTGGGATTGCTTACTTGTAGTTTATATTTAATATTGTCAGTAATAATATTGTTACATTTTTTAATTGTGTTTTTTACTTCGTTAATCATTTTTGGTAAGGGGTTCTTTGGGACTTGTTTGTAGGGTCCATTTTTTATTAGGTTATCTACCCTTTCGAAATAATCTGTTTTATCTAATATAACAACTTTATTACCCTTGTCAGCCTTTAGATAGAAAACATCTTTTTCTCTCAAACTTTTAATTGTTTTATTGTGATTTAATGTACTATTTTTATTGTTTTGAATGATGTTTTGAGAGATCTGATATCGGCAAGCATCTCGCACATAGCCCTTTGTGCCTTCTGAAAGATAAGAGATTGAACTTTCAATATTTGCAATAATATCACTTAAATTATCTTTAAAAATTAAGACCTTTGTTTAAAAGTGATATTTCTTTGTTATTAAATTAAATTATGCTAAAATATATTAAGCCTTAAATTACCATCATGGCTTGACCATAATGCTTTTGTTGAAATGGTTTTCTCTTTGATAAACTTCAAATTAAATTAATGAAAAGAGATGATTTGTATAAATTTTAATATGACCTGTCGAGAGTTTCTTAATTACATAAATGAAAATTCTGAGTAAGTTTAAAGGGCTAACGCCCAAATAAATATGATTTTAAAAATTAAATAGTTATATTTTTTTTTGTTGATATGGTGTAACTGGAAGATTTTAAATTAAAATGTTAAAAAACTTTTTAGTTTATTTTTCCTCGCGCTAACGCTTGTAGAAAAACAATTGCAGAAATCGATTTTTCCACACGCAAATGATCCGGAATTTTGTCAGATTTTATGACATAATTTTGTTATATTTATATGTAAACTAAGTAAGCGTCCCGTATTTGAAAATTTAAAAGTAACAACCCTGGTATAGAGGGTGTTTCAAACTAGATGCTCACCATGAGGATCTCCTAAACGGTAGGAGATACGAAAAGGTTTAAATTAGGGCAAAGATGCGCAATTTGATGCTTTGCTCAAAACTAAAAAAAAGTTTACAAATTCCGGATAGTTCCGGACATAGGCGGAAAAATCCGAAATCTTCATTTTCAGTTATTTTTTTGCGCCCTTATTCTTAAAGCTGTCAAAAAACGCTTAAAACTTTCTACAGGCACTTTTTTAGGATCTACCTAGTGAGAGGTCCGTTTTTGAGAATTGATATTTCTCAGTGTGACAGGAGCACTGTCAAGTTCGTTTTTTCTTATGGACCTTAGATTAAAAAGAGACAAGATACCTGACACTTTGTTTATATTATTATATGGATTCCATGTTTACCTTTCTGTTGTTTATAGTAAATACACCAGTGGCGTACCTACTTAGATAGAAATTTACACATGGATTATATTATTAAAATTTTACTATAATATGAAATCTGCAAAATAATTTAAAAAACATGCAAAAAATAATTCTGCCAATTTGAGCTTTGGAAGCTTCCTAACAATAAATGTTTGTAGTATAATTTTATATAAAAGAAATTTATTACAAAGTTTGTATATGATTTATAGCAATTTCAATTTTCAACACAATAAAATTATGCCAAAAATTAAAACAAAGAAACACAGTTCAGAGCACCTGGAACATCAAGAAAAAAAATAATATTACCCACTAGCTAAAAATTATGTTATTGTGTTTTGTTATTTTTTCTGGTCATTAGCCAGTGGCGTAGCCAGGGGGGCGTTTTGGGGGTTAACCCCCCCCAGAAGGTCCAACCCAATCTACAATAAATTAATCATGATCAAGGGCCCCAGGGAGAGCTAAAGCTCCCCCACTTTTTTGACCCTTTACTCCAGTTTGTGACATGAATTTGGTGTGATGTCTTAAATTTTAACAATTTTGCCTGCGGTGCTATGACGTTATTAATTGTTATAATTATAGTTTAATTCTAAAAAATTTTATCAGCATTCAAAACGTGTATAAATGGTAACATTTTCATCTCCGGCGCATTTATGATTTAGTATATATACCTCCGCAACCCAACCTTTCTTGGCATCCAACCCAATCTAATTTTTCAAAAATATTTTACGAAAAACCTAAGAGATCAAAATTTTTAAAGAATATTTTGTGTCTTTTTTTGTAAATTTTCGCCTGCGGCGCTACACCAATATTAAATATTGTTACAATTTTGTTTAATTTTAAGCAATTTTTTTGTCAATACCATTTGAGACGCGTAAAAAATAGTATTTTAGTGTATTTTTTCAAAATTTTTGCCTGCGGAGCATTTAAGGATTAAATAAATAAGTATTTTTGTTTTGTATACACTAACTCAACACCTATTAAATCGCCCCTCTAACCTCCCTCCAGTTCAAGAGCTCAAGCAATATGCACGTACCCAATTTTTAAAAATTTGTCATAGGTAGGTAGTTAATTTTTATTAAATGATTAAAACCCCCCCCCCCCAGACTTATACTAACTTCTTCAGTACACAATAATAATAGGACTTTATAAAAAAAACCTCGAAAAAAGCTTATAAAAACGTTCCAAAATATCTCATTTGACTCGATATTTCTCACCTTTGTTTTGTTGTGATTTTATTTGTAAATAAACTTATGGACACATCCTTTTTTTCTCCTGCCGTTTGGTTCAAAAAGGATGACAGATAACATTTTGCCAGTTTATTTTGATAAGTCACCTGACGTTTTGGGTTTATTGACCATCATCAGCCCAAAATTCATTTATGCTTTTAACTTACTCAAGATACTTTGGAAATAAGTAATATTTTAAAAATACGTTTTTTTCTTTGTGTTTTAATCTTTGAATTTGGGCTGATGATGGTCAATTAATTCAAAACGTCAGGTACTTGTTAAAATGAGGTTGTAAAATATCTGTCATCCTTTATGAACCAAACGGCAGGAGAAAAAAAGCATGTGTCCATAAGAAAAAATGAACTTGACCATGTTCCTGTCACACTGAAATATCAAATCTCGAAGACGGATCTCTCATTAGGTAGATCTTAAAAAAGTGCCTGTAGAAAGTTTTAAGCATTTTTTGATAGCTTTAAGAATAGGGGCGCAGAAAAATAAAATCTAAAAATAAAGATTTCGTTTTTTTTCTCCGGAACTACCCGGAATTTGTAAACTCTTGTTTTGGTTTCGAGCAAAGCGTCAAATTGCGCAACTTTGCCTTGATTTAAACCTTTTCGTATCTCCTACCGTTTAGGAAATCCCCATGGTGAGCATCGAATTTGAAACACCCTGTATATATAAGTGGCCTGTAAGTAATACAAAATTATATAAAAAAAAAAACGATTGCGCCGCTTTCAAAAGCCTCTTCAAAAATGTTTCAATTAGGGAACATTTTTTTCTTTTCGTTTAAGTATGATACACATAATGCGAAAAAACTTCTAACCGCTGAATATTCTCATAACTAAATAAAAAGATCAAATAATAACATACCTCTAATAATGTAAGGGGACACAAGGATAAATTCGGTCAGCTTCTGAGGCGGGTTGTTTTGCTTCGTTTTAAATTAAAACAATATCCACTAGTTCGCTGTTTAATTTTCCAAGAAATAAAAAATTGCATGTCATTTTTCACAATAAAATACAAAACAAAATCTCTAAAAAAACTAATACTCCGCACCTCTACAGGACGCGACGTGACATTCAAAACTGAATCAGCTAATATTGCGTAGTTTTTTTTTACTTTTTGTAGTACGATACGGACATAAAAGCGGGGCGGGGAGTGCATGTGCTTTTTGTTAGTAGTTTTTTTGTAAGCTTCAATGTACAGTCAAAGGCGAAGAAATGTTTTAGCACATTTTTGGTTATTTTTTTGGAAAAACTTTTGAACTTTAACTAAAATGAAACGTTATTTCAATCACCGACCAGTATTAAGAATAAGTTGTGAAAAACCCTGTATATAGATATAGCACATATAAAATGTAGCACTTATAAAATGTTTTGGAAAAGTGCGTCTACTCGAAAGAAATTCTGGATACACCCTGGAAAAGTCTGGACAAACCCCGTAAAGATCTGGATGCACCCTGGAAAGTCTGGATACACCCCGGGAAAAGTCCGGATACGCCCTGGAAAAGTCAGGATACACTCTGAAAAAGTCTGAAAAGATGCCGAAAAAGTCTGAATACACCCTGGAAAGTCTGAATACATTCAGGAAAAGTCTCGATACACCCTAGAAAAGTCTGGATACACCCTGGAAAAGTCTGGATACACCCATAAAAAGTCTGGCTACACTCTGGAGAAGTCTGGATAAATTCTGGAAAAGTCTGGAAGGACCCTGGAAAAGTCTGGATACACTGTGGAAAAGTCTGGAAAGACCCTGGAAAAGTCTGGCTACACTCTGGAGACCCAGGAAAAGTCTGGAAAGACCCTGGAAAAGAGTGGATATACCCTGGAAAAGTCTGGATACACTCTGGAAAAGCCTGGAAAGACCCTGGAAAAGTCTGAATACACTCTGGAAAAGTCTGGAAAGATCCTGTAGAAGTCTGGATACACCGTGGAAAAGTCTGTAAAGACCCTGGAAAAGTCTGACTACACTCTAGAAAAGTTTGGATACACCTTGGAAAGTCTGGATACATCCAGGAAAAGTCTGGATACACTCTGTAGAAGTCTGGAAAGACCCTGGAAAAGTCTGTATACACTCTGGAAATGTCTGGATACACTCTGCAGAGATCCTAGAGAAGTCCGCATACACCGTGGAAAAGTCTGGAAAGACCCTGGAAAAGTCTGGAAAGACCCTGGAAAAGTTTGACTACACTATAGAAAAGTTTGGATACACCTTGGAAAGTCTGGATACATCCAGGAAAAGTCGATACACCCTATAAAAGTCTGGGAAAGTCTGGAAAGACCCTGGAAAAGTTTGTATACACTCTGGAAATGTCTGGAAAGACTCTGGAAAAGTCTTGATACACTCTGGAAAGACCCTGGAAAAGTCTGGATACACTCTGGAGAGATCCTAGAGAAGTCCGGTTACACCGTGGACAAGTCTGGAAAGACCGTGGAAAAGTCTGGCTACACTCTGGAAAAGTCTGGAACGACCCTGGAAAAGTCTGGATACACTCTGAAAAAGTCTGGAACGAGCCTGGAAAAGTCTGACCGATCTAACCCATGTGTATACGAATAGCGGTTTTTTTATATATGTTCTTGAGCGAGGGAAGTTTTTGAGTAAACCTTTACTAGATTTATTTTTCTTCATGAACCAAACAGCTAGAGAAAAAAAGCTTGTGTCCTTAAGAAAAGAGCGTAGGTCTTAAAAAAGTGTCTGTAGAAAGTTTAAAGCATTTTAAAAAAATAAAGACGCAGAAAAATAAAAACTTAAAGTGAAAATTTTATAAATATTCCAGAATGATCACATCTTAATGTCTTATGTAGAGGGTTTGTCAGAATAATTTAAAAGTAAAGGCAAATTAATTTTTAATTGGGGATCCAAGATAAACAAAAAAAAATGGTGGTAACTGACGGGACATTAAAAACGAGCAGAGAAAAATCAGGGACTTTAAAGTGCTTTTCCTCTTAATGTCAAAGTAGTTTTAAATTAGTTGTTTCGAAATATACTTTCCTTATTATTTTTCTTTGCTTGCCTTGATTTTAAGTTAAATATAACTGACGGGACATTTCTTGTAAAACGCTAATATTTTGTTTGCCTATATTTTGGGTAGTGGCTATTATTTTATGATTTAGAGAAAAGTTATTACGTTATAATGATTGTACACGTTTAATTATGCTCCAGACACATTTTTGGTGGTTATAGTACAGGTTATAAATTTTTTTGTGCTTACAGTTTTTTTATGCTAATAGCAATGATTAGGTTTAGGATATGGGTTTAGGTTAAGAGTCATATTCTTAAGGCAACATTACAGAAGAAAAATTCAGACTTGAAGATGCTTATAGGTCCATTGTGTATCCAAATAGATGTAGTAATATCATACAGTTTGAATTGTAATGTAAAACAAAATTTTTTTAATAATAAACTTTACTTTACTTTAATAGTTATTTAAATACAAAAATTAAAAAAAATGCCAAAAACCTTTATGCCCTTTTGTTTGTCCGGGACTACACGAATTTTTCGTCTTTTTCTAGTTTTGAGCAAACCATAAAACTATGGTCCAATTTTTTTTGCTTGCCGTTTAGGAGATCCCAATAGTCGTCGGGCTTAAGTCCCAAATAGCAATCAATTGTTCATTTTGTGCAGAAAGCATAAAATTTGGCAAAAAAACAAAATTTTGATTGTTTTCCACAAACCAAAACTACACTTTTTTGCACTCGACGCGCGTTTCGCTAACAACGTTAGCATCATCAGGAGACGATAAACAATGAACTAAATTAATCTACGCTCTATCTTATATACAATCCTTTAGTGGGCGGAGATAAGACTAATAAATTGTGATTGATCACGATTTTTAATCCTATCTCCCCTCAACCAAAGAATAAAGTGTACTAAACGGGATGGGTCCTCTATCTTTATTTAAACTATTTCTGGATTTAATGATTTCCATACTTTCATATGCATTCAAAAGTCTTTTGTTTGGTACACTTTTTAGAAGTTTTAGGTTATCTAATTCGAATCTATGATTGTTTTCAAAAGCATGCTCGGCCACACTTGACTTTTCTGTTCTTCCGTATTTTAAGTGTGCTAAGTGTTCTTTAAAACGTGTTTGAATAGAGCGTCTCGTTTGGCCAACATAATTTTTGTCACAATCCATGCAACTAATTTCGTAAATTCCACTTTTTTCTAGAACTGTAGTTTTATCCTTGGGATTTCCTAGTAAGCTTCTTATTGTGTTACCGGATTGATATACTAATTTAAGACCGGTGTTATTAAATACTTTGTGTAATCCTTTCGTGTAATTAGGATTATAAGGAATTGATACAAATTTTGAGTCGCAGGTATCTTTTTGTCTGAAAAAGGTAGAATTCCGAAAGGTCTTTTGAAAAGAATGTCTATTTATCAGCTTATTTATTAAGCCTTCGTCGTAACCGTTTTCGCCAGCTATATTCCTAATCCTATTCTTTTCTGCTTCAAATCTTTCTTTGTTTAAGGGGAAATTTACTAATCTATATGTTAAAAAGTGCAAATTTGCAAGCTTATGTTGTAAGTAATGAAAAGAGTCATTTGGAATATACCTGTTGGTGGACGTGCCTTTTCTGTATAGGTCAAAATCCAATTTATTTTTATTTCTTATAACTAAAGTCTCTAGAAATGGCAGTGTACCGTTGTTCTCTGTTTCATAAGTAAATTTAATAGTGGGAAATTTGTTATTTATTTTTTCCATAAAATTTTTAACACTAGTTACTTTAGTGTTGAATACTGCAAACACATCGTCTACATACCTGAACCATACTCTGGGGAAATACTCAAATTCTTTACTTATATCTGATTCAAATTTGCTCATAAATAGGTTTGTGATAAAAGGTGATAAACTATTACCCATTGTGGTTCCTTCTAATTGCTGGTAGTAGTTATTTTTTATATTGAAAGTAATTTTGATTCATGCAGAGTTTTGTTAAAGATAGGTATTCTAAAGTCTGTTTGTCTTCTAGATTGTTTTTTCTTAGTATTTCCTCCAGGTATTGTAAGGTATTGGGGATCGGCACACTAGGGAACAACGAACTAACATCAAACGAGATTAAAATTTCACCTTCTTGGAGTGAAATATCTTTAACTTTGTTGATAAATTTATCGGTAAATTTTCAAACTCGTTTGCTAGCCATTTCGGAATGTTGTAAGTAGGTGATCCTACAGCAGAAACTATAGGTCTAACCGATTTTTCAGGCTTGTGGATTTTCGGATGACAATATAGTTTCGGCATAGTGGGATTGCTTACTTGTCGTTTATATTTAATATTGTCAGTAATAATATTGTTACATTTTTTAATTGTGTTTTTTACTTCGTTAATCATTTTTGGTAAGGGGTTCTTTGGGACTTGTTTGTAGGGTCCATTTTTTATTAGGTTATCTACCCTTTCGAAATAATCTGTTTTATCTAATATAACAACTTTATTACCCTTGTCAGCCTTTAGATAGAAAACGTCTTTTTCTCTCAAACTTTTAATTGTTTTATTGTGATTTAATGTACTATTTTTATTGTTTTGAATGATGTTATGAGAGATCTGATATCGGCAAGCATCTCGCACATAGCCCTTTGTGCCTTCTGAAAGATAAGAGATTGAACTTTCAATATTTGCAATAATATCACTTAAATTATCTTTTTGTGGGGGCAGAGCAAAATTAAGACCTTTGTTTAAAAGTAATATTTCTTTGTTATTAAAAGTTTGAGAGGATAGGTTTTCTACAATGTTTGCGATTTCCTTCGACTTTTTTGGTTTTGGTTCAGAACGTTTTAACTTTTGTAGCTTTTTATTAAGTGAAGACATATTCTTCGTAATTTTTTCTTAATTACTACAAACATATGTCTTTGGAAATCGCACCATTCTTCAAAGTTCTTATCACTAAGTCTAAATGTCAACTTTTTAAACAGTCGGTATGCTTCAAGCTCAAACATACTTCGTTTTGCGTACAAATTTTTGATTTCTAAATATAACCATTTCTGTTTTACAAACAGGGCTACTTTTGAAGAAACTGTAGATTTTGGCAACTTTACTTGAACAAAGTTTGGAAAAACTTTGAATTTTTTGCAAGATTTTAGAAACCAAATATCTGCACCAAATAGCCTAATCTTAGTACTAAACTTACGATATAGATTTAGTTCCGTTGACCGTGAAGCCATCTCAACTATGTTGGGAATTTGGAACCTTTGGTTGCACTAAAACAAAATTATGATTGTTTTCCACAAACCAAAACTACACTTTTTTGCACTCGACGCGCGTTTCGCTAACAACGTTAGCATCATCAGGAGACGATAAACAATGAACTAAATTAATCTACGCTCTATCTTATATACAATCCTTTAGTGGGCGGAGATAAGACTAATAAATTGTGATTGATCACGATTTTTAATCCTATCTCCCCTCAACCAAAGAATAAAGTGTACTAAACGGGATGGGTCCTCTATCTTTATTTAAACTATTTCTGGATTTAATGATTTCCATACTTTCATATGCATTCAAAAGTCTTTTGTTTGGTACACTTTTTAGAAGTTTTAGGTTATCTAATGTGAATCTATGATTGTTTTCAAAAGCATGCTCGGCCACACTTGACTTTTCTGTTCTTCCGTATTTTAAGTGTGCTAAGTGTTCTTTAAAACGTGTTTAAATAGAGCGTCTCGTTTGGCCAACATATTTTTTGTCACAATCCATGCAACTAATTTCGTAAATTCCACTTTTTCCTAGAACTGTAGTTTTATCCTTGGGATTTCCTAGTAAGCTTCTTATTGTGTTACCGGATTGATATACTAATTTAAGACCGGTGTTATTAAATACTTTGTGTAATCCTTTCGTGTAATTAGGATTATAAGGAATTGATACAAATTTTCAGACAAAAAGATACCTGCGACTCAAAATTTGTATCAATTCCTTATAATCCTAATTATACGAAAGGATTATACAAAGTATTTAATAACACCGGTCTTAAATTAGTATATCAATCCGGTAACACAATAAGAAGCTTACTAGGAAATCCCAAGGATAAAACTACAGTTCTAGAAAAAAGTGGAATTTACGAAATTAGTTGCATGGATTGTGACAAAAAATATGTTGGCCAAACGAGACGCTCTATTCAAACACGTTTTAAAGAACACTTAGCACACTTAAAATACGGAAGAACAGAAAAGTCAAGTGTGGCCGAGCATGCTTTTGAAAACAATCATAGATTCGAATTAGATAACCTAAAACTTCTAAAAAGTGTACCAAACAAAAGACTTTTGAATGCATATGAAAGTATGGAAATCATTAAATCCAGAAATAGTTTAAATAAAGATAGAGGACCCATCCCGTTTAGTACACTTTATTCTTTGGTTGAGGGGAGATAGGATTAAAAATCGTGATTAATCACAATTTATTAGTCTTATCTCCGCCCACTAAAGGATTGTATATAAGATAGAGCGTAGATTAATTTAGTTCATTGTTTATCGTCTCCTGATGATGCTAACGTTGTTAGCGAAACGCGCGTCGAGTGCAAAAAAGTGTAGTTTTGGTTTGTGGAAAACAATCATAATTTTGTTTTAGTGCAACCAAAGGTTCCAAATTCCCAACATAGATAAAATTTGGCACAATTATTCTTTAGACAATCCTTTAAAATTTTGGTCGATGAAATCGATCGATCGAAAGGTGGCGGCGATTTTTTCAAAATGGACGTCTATTTATTTTTAAAAATTGTAGGTTCGCCATCAAAACAAGATTTTACTCGAATCCATACAATTTCATAGAGAGGAATTGAAAAAAAATGGTATCATTGACGTGTGACCTTTATTGTCCTTGAAAAGTGACATTTTATTTTAAAAAAATGCATTTTGAGAATTTTTATTTGATAATTTTTCATAGTTTAGTAAGCCGCGACAGGTCTTTCGTTGTTATTTTATAATTTAGAAAGAATATCAAAATAACTTTTCTAATTGACTTTTTGTTTACAGGGGGAGTGGTTTAGTTATACCAGGCTAGTCAATGTACGATTTTTAAAAAACGCTATATTATCATCCGTATCTTTTTTAGCTTTTGAGGAAAAAATGTCAAATTTGGTACGATGATTGCAATTATCAAGGTCAACTGATATTCTAAAAAAAAATTTGATAGGTGGCGCTGCGGACGACGTGGCACCCAAATTTCCGATTTTAAATTTGATAAAAGTTCATATTTTTTTAATTGCTTAGATAAGATATGATTATTTAATAAAATAAACGATTATGTATAGCTGAGGTATGCCGATTTTTATAAAAATAATTTTAGTTGGATATGGTCATTGGTCGCCTCAATTTTTTTTTGAGTACCTATAAAAAACGGGTTTTTCAACGTTTTCTTCAATTCTTTCTAGCGACCAAAAATTTGACTGGATATACACGTTGATGACTTTTAATGAATTAGAAGGCCCCAACAAATCGATTCAGATATGAAATTCCAAATTCTGTCGGGCCATTTTTACGCTATAGGCCAGTAAAGTTGACCTCTAATGTACCCTATTGTTCATTTGTTGCGGAAAGACTCAGATTTGGTATCCTTATTTTTGTAACAATTTTTTAGGATCGTAGTCAAGAAAATTTATGATCGGATGTACAGAAACCAAGTTGGCAGCGAAGTCTTCAAAGTGGCGGTCTTAAATCAAAAGTTACTTTAAAAAATATTATACTTGAATCTATAGAACTTAATGAAGAGAAATTTGACAATACTAGTTAAATTGACGTGCAACCTTGGATGACCTTGAAAAATGTCATTTTACTCAAGAAAAATATTTTTCCAAATCCTTCTTTTAAAATGTTTTATAATTCTGAAAACGGCGACAGGTCTTGTTTTATAATTTTAACATGACATCAACACATCTTTCCTAAGTGACTTTTTGCTTACAGTTTGATTGGTTTAGTAAAATTTTTAAAAAAAGCCACATTATCATCTGTGTTTTTTTACGTTTTAAAGTAGAATTTTCAAAATTGTTACGATTTGTTAATGCTACCTTATCAACTAAAATTTTTTTGGATGGGTGGCGCTGCGGACGACGTACCATAGAAACATCCGGTATTAAATCTGATTAAATATTTTTTAATTAAATTTAATTAGATATTGTTAGGCGCCCACCGGATGTTTTGCTACGTTTCCATAAATAATAAAAAAGTTATAGTGCCGCGTTTATAAAAATATAAGGTCATCGAAGGTTGCACGTCAATTTAACTAATATTGTCAAATTTCTCTTCATTAAGTTCTATAGATTCAAGTATAATTTTTTTTGATAAGTAACTTTCGATTGAAGGCCGCCATTTTGAAGAATTCGCTGCCAACTTGGTTTCTGTACATCCGATCATAAATTTTCTTGACTACGATCCTAAAAAATTGTTAAAAAAGTAAGCATACCGAATCTGAGTCTTTCCGCAACAAATGAACAATAGGGTACACTAGAGGTCAACTTTACTGGCCTTCTTACCCCCCTCAAAATGAGGAATCGGACATGGCGGCAGGAGGGCGAAAAGAATCTTCGTCGAGCGAGAAACGATCCCACGGACGTTCCGTCAGCCCCGCCCCCTATCCTCCCCTTCAAATAAACGAATGAATCTTATCGGCGCGTTTTACGGAAAATCGGCAGTGGGGGGAGGGGCTTTTTTTTTTCTTTTTTTTAAACGATATTTTTCGTAGACGACCCGACACAAAGTCCGAAACCTATGACATTTATATTTTCCGAGATATCCCAAAAAAAAAAAAATGGGAGGGGGCTAGGGACACGCCCGGGTTTTTTCTCACCTCTGCCAACAGTCGAGTGCTACGATTTTCTCAATTTTCGACGGTGCGTATTCTAGAAATTACGCCCCCCCCGACACTCGTTGGACCGGCGTTCATGAGTTGCCCCGGCACGGTTGCAAAAAACACACAGGATCCCGAGCCCACTTGCCCGCCAACGCCGTCAGTGTCGAAAATATCGTGTTTCCGGGTTTTTTTTTTGGGGGGGGGGGGGGCTGCGCGTAAAAAATTCCCGCGCGCTTCTGTCCGGGACCGTTTTTATTTTTCGGCTACGACGTCAAATAACGGACTTATAAGCCCTCAAAACCCATCTCAAGTCCGCTGTTAAAATTATAAAATTACAACAAGAAACCTGTCGCGGCTTACTAAATTCTGAAAAATTATCAAAAAAAAAAAATTCTCAAAATGCATTTTTTTAAAATAAAATGTCACTTTTCAAGGACGATGAAGATCATACGTCAATGTAACCATTTTTTTTCAATTCCTCTCTATCGAATTATAAGGATTCGAGTAAAATCTTGTTTTTATGGCAAACCTACAATTTTTTAAAAAAATAGACGTCCATTTTGAATTAATCGTCGCCATCTTGGCTCCTATACATTCGATCATTGATTTCCTCGACCAAAATTTTAGAATTATGCAAAGAATAAGCGTGCCAAAATGAACAATTGGGGACCTAAGCCGGTCGACTATAAACAGGTCGGTTTTAGTCGATTTCTTACAATTTGCAATTTTTTCCTTCCCAAAGTCTTCTTTTACTCCCTAAAATATAATTTTACTGCCGTTTTAGTCCCGCAAATGAGGGAATAAAATGAGTTTTTATTGCAAAATCTATCATTTTAGAATCAACGCGGAGACAGCGAAGCCGCTCCTAGCCAAGTTGGAACGTCTAAAAAAGGACGTAAAAAAAGTGGAGGAAGAAATCTCAACGTCGAGGAGCAATATCTTAAGAAACGACAAACGTATCGCCGAGTTAGTAAATAAGAAATAAGTGCAATTTTTTAGCGAAAAAATCTAGTCAAGGTACGTGCACTTTTTATTTTATTGGACACTATCAGTTGGGCAAAATCAACGTCTAAAATCTACAGAGCGTTAAAGTTGCATAATAGAATCCCGCTTTTGTTAAAAACTTTTAATTAAATCAAGGGAATTACAAAAAAAAATATTATTAGAAAATTATTAGTAATTGGTCAAAACGTACTGGCCTAAAACCTTACAATGCTAAAGCAGTGTTACCGATAATAGTATAACATTTAGCCGCTAGATGGCGCTGCCGTGCTTTGCTAGCATAACAGCGCCTTCTGTAAGATAGGTTTTATGGTCAGGATGACGGTCGCCAATGGGTTGATCGCTTTCGTCAGTGGTGGCCAATATTTACATGGAGTGGTTCGAATCACACACGTTGATATCGCAACATATAAACCTAAGCTCTGGCTGAGATATGTTCATGATATTTTTATTGTCTGGACCGGGAATGACCAACAACGTTATTTCTTCACCACCTAAATAACATAAAGACACACCATTTAATTCACAATGGAGTTGGAGCAAAATTGTCAAATTCCTTTTCTTAATGTACTTGCTAAACGAGTAGAAAGCGACATCAGAACAACAGTAAACCTATTCACACAGGACAATATTTAAATCAAGGTTCAAATCATTCTGTTGCAACCAAACGAGGCGTAATAAGAACTTTGTATAACAGAGCCGTTCAAATTTGTAACAATTCTCATGATTTGGAAATCGAAATAAGAAACATTAAGAAGGATCTGCAGCAGAATGGTTACAGCCTTAAACTTATAACAGACACTATTTCTAAATTTCAGCAAACAGGACAGAGATTACAAGACCAAAACCAGGCAAATGCATTCCTTACAATTCCATACATCAAAGGGGTATTAAAGAAAATTCGAAGAGTAGCGAACGAATATTAAAACTTTAAATCTCATAAAACAATTCGAAGCCTTCTTAGCAAACAGAGAACAAACAAAATAAGGAATGCATTTACCACTATCTGTTAGACTTAAGGAACATCAGACGAATACCCAAAGAGAATCGCCGAACATGCATGGTCAAAACAACAGCAAATGAAGTGGACAGAAGCAAAGGTTTTGCACAAGGAGTCACATTGGAAGAAACGAAAATTCCTTGAAGCTGCCTTTATTGGGCAGAATCAGGGTATTTTCAGTAAACCAAGTGTTGAAATTCCAAATATTTGGAAGCCTCTCCTTGGGCGCAGCCAACTTCTTAAACTTCACGGTTGAGTGATTTCCCATAGTATATAAGTACGTAGCCTTAGGAATAGATTGTAGTTTGCACCTGAAGGCGATCAGATATTGTAATGATCGAAACGTCGTATATAAATAAAATATAGACAATGGAAGTCCGAAACACAGAGTTAATTTAAGGGCTGGAGGGAGCCAACCAAACCCGTTCTGTACGAAAAAAACAAGCGCGGCAAAATCCGTTACGAAAAGCTTGTCCCCTATTGGTCGAACACCTGACCCCTTAGCCAATGGCATTACATCTTATTTGTCGGCTACGCACTCTGCCATCTAGCGGCAATATATTACACAGGTTTTCCTGTCCAGCTTTTGTCGGCTGCGTACGGTTTCGCCATCTAGCGGGTTTTGCCCTTGTAACGTGTTAGGCCAGTCCGTTATGATCTATTTCGATTTTGTTATAGTACACTATCGGCATCATAAAAGTGGTACGTGCTAAACATAGGTATTTTTTAAATTGTGTGGTTAACTACCGGATTATATTTTGTGACAGACTTGTACTAAAATGTGAAAATATTGACATTAAAGATTGCTTTCAAAAATAATTTTTATATTACAATAATACGCTAACGCATTAAACAATTGTAACAAAAATTAAAATACACAACTGTAACGAAAATGATAAAACAATAGAAACAAATTATTAGGTATATAAATTTTAATATCTAGTCATTGCGCCATTCACCTCAATTATACCGTTTAACTTTCTTGGTAGAGAATCAGCCAAAATTTCAAAAAGGTTTTTATTTTCACCAATCACTTCTTCATAAGCATTGACTATTAACTAGACCAAGTGATGTTGATTTCCCGGCACAATATTAAAGCTTTTCAGCTTTTTTGAAATTAAACCCCAGACATTTTCCATAGCATTGGCGCCAAGGAAGAACTTCAATATTTTGCTCCCGAAACCAAGTTTGGCAAATTCTGGCTGGATGAGCAGGGCAGTTGTCTTGTTGAAAAATAAACTGGTCTTGATAAAGTTTTGTGACGGCTGGAAGCATGGTGTTCTCTAAAATGTCCACGTATAGCCGTGCTGTGAGCCTTCCACTGATTCGAAATAGAGCACCATGACCTCTAGCAGAAATCCAACCCCACATATTTACCGAAAATCTTCCAGCGCGATCGTTTGGTTTCTGTCACTACAGGACTGGAAAACTTTTTCATTGGAAAATATTACCTTTCGCCAAAACTCTGGTTCCTTTAGAGAGTAATTAAGGGCAAAAAGTAATTGGCCTGTTTTTTTTCATTCGTAAGTTTAATTTTTTTAGCAGCTACACGACATCTTAAATTAGAGCCTTTCCTTACGCGATTTCGTGTCACTCTTACACAACCTGAAAATTGGGTTAATCTCTTTACTTGGGCAACAGATGCCAAAGGGTTTTCTTCCATAAATGCGATAAGGTCAAGCCAGTTAACTCATTTTCGTTTTAGTATCCTTTGGCCTATGATCGGTGCCATATTGACACCAAACTGACAGAAAATCCATGTTTTACTTGTCAATTTGGTTATAAAAATGGCAGCCACAATAGGCTAAAGGGCACTGAGGCGGTAGGAGTTAACAGGCTTTTTAGTTGAGAACGGTGTTGATCTTGTTCATCAGTTGAAACTTTCAATAAACCAGTCCCTTGTTTTCTCTCTATTGTCTGATCTTCTTCCCATGGTTTTTTAATTTTTATAATCGTGGTTTTACTGCCTCCATAATGTTTAGCCACGTCCCTAATTGACCATCCTAGTTGTAGTTTTGCCAGGAGTTGGGCTTGAGAATAATGGGTGACTTTGTTTGTAAAAATAGACCAAGGTATTACAACAAAAAGTATTGTGTACCACTTTTATGATGCCTGTAGTGTACAGTTTTGCGTATTTATTGTTTTTACGTAGAACTGTTATGAACTTGTACTTTGTTATAATTTTCGATTTTTGTAATGGACTTTTTGATAAATTATGCGCACCCGAACCGAAGAGAGCAAGATAGAAATACGGGTTGTTAATGTAAAACACAGCGATATCCGATCCGACAAATTTTACGTTAAAGCAGTTCAAGTTGGTCATACAACGTACACGTTTCTGACTTCTGTTTATCTGTAAAAAACAAAGTCTTTGTGTTGGGCTTTTTCATCAAGGTCACGTTTACGGCATGATTTAACTTCAGACCAGACGTTAACTAACTCTGTTTCTAATGCAGCGAGTTTCGTCGAAGAGAGTAAAAAAATCAATAGATTGGTAATACAGATGATACAAGTAAAACAGATATGATATCGCGCAGGAGTAGGCGTGGCTAAGTGACGTCACCTGGTGAGAGACAGCATTCAGTCGCTATTTTTATTACGAGGTGCTGTGTGGTGTCGACAATCAGGCAAAAGGTTTTTCGCTTGACATTAAGTTTTTCAGATTCCCAAAAGACAAGAAAATGGAAGGTATATGGAAGCATTTTTGTAGACGTCCGCTAGGGCCAATATTTCATTTAGTCTTACACAATAATTTTTTGGGGATTTTTGACACATGGATTGACAAATGCCAAAAAAAATTAAATGATCGTTTTTCTTTTCGATAACTTTTAAAACAAAATGCCACAAGCAGAGCCTTCTAATTTGAAAAAAAAAGTTGTATGTGAATAAGAAAGACCCCTTTCTGAGGGTCCGTGCCGAAAATTTTAGCTGCTAAAAGTCTTTGTAGATGTGTTTTTGGATTTTTATAAAAAAAACAAATTTCTAACCCGCTAGGGCCTGTAATTTATTTCCCTTGCGTCTTACCTCGTCATACCGCTTACCTTATGGAACTCTGAATTCAACTTTATTTCCTCACAATCCTTCCCCCCCAACCTTGTAGTACTTTTTCACGGGAAACCATTCCTACCTGCAACCCCCTCCTCCACCCTAAATTGTTACTTGTAAAAAAAACATTGTTTTAGATTCCTGACTTTGTTTCCTTTAGTTTGATACCCCACAACCCATACTTTGAGAGATTAAAATATTTAGGGGGGTGGTTGCAACCACCCGTTCAAATTTTCCAGAAATTCAAAAACACCTATTTGTTAGCTTTTTAAGAAGAACCTTTTTAGCTCTACATTGATTTAGAACTCTAAGTAATTGTTTGTACCCCCTTCAAAACAGACTCATCCCTATTTCTCAATCCCCTGTCTGAATTTTAATAAATGCCGAAGCACGTGTTTACATATTTTATCAGTGGAGTCTACATACCCATTTTCAAACTTACGTTGCTTTTTGTTTTTGAGATACAGAAAATCCTTTTAAAATTTCAACCCATATTTTCTTGGTGAGCTCCTCCGCTACCAACCCAAACTATCCTCAAATTTTCTTGTTTGTAGGTGAACTGGTATCAGCTGTGCGTAGGTAGGTCCCTGTTCGCTCCACCAAAATATCACCAGGTGACGTCATGCGCGGATCCAGACGAATTTTGAACCGCTACGTATCATACCTTTCTTTTATTGTATCATGTACTAAAATGTAATGACCAACTTATTTTTATTTTTTTTTATTTATTTATTAAGTCAATTTGATAAATTTTAACAAAATACAATAGATTTGACATAGGTATTATGTTATAAAACTATAAAGCAAGGAAATAAACCCTGTGTGCTTTAATAATTTTTTAACTTTTATATTATCTTAAATATTAACTACGACAGATACAAATAAAATAAAATGTAGTAGGTAGTCTTACATTATAACTATCAATAGCCATTAAAAAAAAACTACTATTCAATTCTCTTAAATACTTAGTTATACGTTTTGTTTTTTGCAGTTACATTGATTAAAAGTAATACATAAGGAATTTAATATTGTAAGAACAACTACATTTTGTCTGGTTGAGGAAATAAATATTGGGTTTTGTTTGTTTCTCTTTAGTTTATAGCAACATCAAAAGTTCTTGATAATAAAGCATTGACATTATTATTATGCAGAAAGAATGTTTTTATACTTTTAGTAAAGTGTTTGTTTGGTAATTTTTTTTTTCAGCAGGTATGCTGTTATAGATTTTAGCTCCTAAATAAAAGAACATTCTCTGAGTAATTGATCTCTCCACCCTAGGCACAAGAATTTTTGTTCTGGTAGTAAACTGAATATCTGATAACTGATTATGATTTTGGTGTATTAACTTGGATATATTTACACAGTAAAGTTCATTAAAGTTTAGTATTTTTAAGTTTATAAATAAAGGTTCTGTATGATCCCTATAACCACAGCCTTCTATACAACGGACAAATGCTTTTTGTTTGGTTATGAGACATGATAAATTTGTTCTGTATGCACCTGCCCATATCGTAATACCGTAACTTAGTATAGATTGTACCATGGCCAAATATAGAGTTTTTTTTAGAGATTTTGGAATAATTTTTTTAATAAAGTAGAACTTGCTTAGAATATATTTTAATTTCCTATTAATATGCTCTATGTGTAGTTTAAAGTTTATATTTTCATCAATAATGATACCAAGGTATTTTATTGATTTGGCTTGTTCGATTACTTGACAGTTACAGGTGTTATTTAGAATGTTGCAATTTATATGATATTTAAGCTCAAGGGGAAATTGTATATGTTTGGTGTAGGAGAAATTTAAATATTTTGTTTTTGATGCATTAATTAGCATATCATTCATGCTAAACCAGGTGATAAGAAGATTGAGATCATGTTTAAGTTGTAAGTAGTTTTCTTCCCAAGTTTTATTAGAATACAGTAAGACAGTGTCATCAGCAAATGATATTAATTTACCTTTAAAGTTACCACTGAATAAGCTGTTCATATATATAACAAAAAAGAGTGGCCTGAGAACACTGCCTTGGGGTACACCTGTTTTTATCTCTTGACAATTGCTTAAATTATTTTCTACTTTAGTCATTTGTTTTCTACCATTCAGAAAGTTTTGTTCCTTACCTCTAACACCAGCATGTTCCAGAATTTTTAGGAGTTTGTTGTGAGATATTGTGTCAAAGGCTTTTTGAATATCTATAAATAGACCTGATACTTTGTTTCGTTTGTCTAAATTCTTTGTGATAAATGTATTAAAATTAACCAAAGCCAATTCTGTATTCTTTTTGGGTAAAAAACCATATTGGTTGTCTGCAAAGAAATTATGTATGTTTAAAAACTCCTGTAACCTATTTTTGGCAATTTTTTCAAAAATTTTTGAAAATATAGAAAGATTGATTTATAATATAAGTTAGTATTGGTGTTATATATTTGTTGAGATTTTTTATGATTTTTGGTGTGATTCCATCTGGGCCTGGAGATTTGTTTATTTTGAGCATTTTAATGGCAGTTTCCACTTCTTTTGGTTGAAAATTAGATATATCGAGAGAATCTTGAATAGTTTTGTTGGAAAAAGAGTTTTTTAGAGTACTATTTACATTAATTTTTGAACAGGTTTGCGAAATTTGAGGACCTATATTGGAAAAATATGAGTTTAAATGGTTTGCAATGTCATTTTTTTTGCTAAGGATTAAATTGTCAGATTTAATAGCTTCTATCACATTCTTTGTTTTACCTTTATTTCCAGTAAGTTCGTTCATAGTTTGCCACTGAGTTTTAATATTTGTTTCATGCTCTAGAAGATTTTTATAGTATTGTGTTTTAGTATTATATGAAAGTTTACGTAAGTTGTTCCGGTAATTTAAATAAGTGTTTTTTATTGCAACATTTTGTGGATTTAATCTATATTTTCTAAATAGATCATCTCTTTTTCTAATACTATTTACAAGACCAATAGTTCTCCAGGGCTTGATTTTTATTTTTTTAGAGTTTAATTTTTTATTTCGGTGCAATTTTCAATATATGTTAGAATTTTGTTTTTAAATAGGTTAAGGCAATCATTTACATCAGTTAATTAATAAACATCAATCCAGTTTTCATTTTTAATTTGATTTTCTAGCAAAGTGTAGTTAATTACTTTAATATGACAATTTTCTTTTTTATCAAGATTATTTGGTTTAGGATTTTTGATCAATATGCTGATTGCATAATGGTCAGTTAAATTTGTTTTAAAAATGGCAGAATTTAAATTAGTGTCGAGTTGTAACCGTACCATAAAATGGTCGAGGCATGTTCCCCCTGTAAAATCTTGGTTTCGTTTTGTGATGTCATTTATAATGGATAGAAAACCATGTTTTTGTAGAACTTCTAAGTATAAACTTTTTTCTTTACTATTTTTAAGTAGATCTATATTGGTATCTCCAGTTATGATGCAATTTTTTATTTTGATATTTTGTAAAATGTTTTCTAATTCATTTATGAAAATTTCTTTGGAGCCAAACTGTAAACGATAAATGCCTAGAATTGAGAAATCTATGTTACCCAAAGATAATTCCAGATAGATATTATCTGCATTAGTCATATTAAAGATTTTAATATTATTGACTTTAATATTTTCATCAACAAAAGCAACAATACTACCAGATCTGTAGCTATTGTTACATGAGTAAAAGCAATTGTATCCGTTAATATTGTATAAGGATTTTTCATGCTCATATATCCAGATTTCTGACAGAATTATTATTTTTGGTTTGTTTTCAATTAATTCTAAATATAGCAGAAAATTGTCAAAATTTTTTCTTAAAAAAAAGCGGAGTAATCAATTATGTTTTTAGTATTATTACTTGATAAATGAGCATTTAGTTCCTCAATTGATTCTACATTTTTAGTATTTTTTATATTTGAGTTGTTTATTATATCAGGTACATATGTACATAATAAGATAAAGAAAAAAAGAGAAAAAGAATGGAGAGAGAGTCAGACAAAAACAAAAGATTGAAATTAACTTTATGTTAGTTAAACTAAAAATAATTTAAATAAATAATATTAATTTAAAATTACCCAACATTTAGGGATTTATAGTGTTAATTTGGCAATTTTCAGATGAATCATAATTTATTCTCTCTCTCAATATTCTTACCTTCTTTTGTCTAATGGGACAAGATTCTGTGCTACTATATTATATAGCGTATTCCCTTGAGACAATCGGTGCCGAACTGGTTCGGCTTTTGTGTTCCGTTGACAGGCACTTTTTCAGTTTTCTTGTTACATTGGGGAACTGACACCTTCAGTGTGTGGCACCGAGTGCCGCTTTTTCGGCACTGGCTCTGAGGGCTTGTGCCGTAGCCAAAACTGTTTCCCGCCATTAAAAATTGCGAACAGCGCAAATGGCAAGTGTTCTTCGCTGCCGGGTAGTAGCAGCGATGAAGATGACGAAGAAAAATTTTGTCATCGCACAGAAACCCCAAAAATAAAAACCTCGAAATATGGTTTATAGGTACACTTGATTTAAAAAAAACGCATACATGCAGTCACAAAATTGACCTTTCTAAAATTGTATAATATATACGGACTACCAGCTAAAATGCCTAAAAACTTCAAAAGTACGACATTTCATTCAATTTGTCATATTGTTTAAAAAAGGTCTCTAAAACTGAAAATATTTTTTTACTTAAATTAAAGGCAACCTTATTTTTATATTAAATTTTGCATAATACTCAAAAATCAGCAAAAATAATGTTTTAATAAAGTCCTTACTGAACAATATCAAATTATCAGTCGAGTAACGGACGAAGGCTGTTCTATAAGAGGGCGGTAACCCATTTTGGAGTTGATAAAATAACAATAATACGATGGAAACAGCGCTGGATTGAAAACAATTCGACGAATAGGAAACTTGGATTAGGACAAAAACGATGGTAAACCTAATACTAATTATTTTAACTTAAAAAATAACTAAAATAAATAATTTAGTATTTAATAGGATTACCATTTTTCTCTATTACAAGCTGCAAACGTCTGGGCATTGAAAAGGTTAAATTTTGAAAATACTGATGGTCTTCTGAGAGCTGATCCAATGCGCGATAAATAGCATCGCTTAACTCTGCAGCATTTCGTGGTCTCCAATTCCTCCAACCTCTAGCACTAAACCAGCCCCACATGTTTACAGAAAAATTTCCAGCTTTTTTAATTTGGTTTGTATATTCGGGTTCAAATCCAGAATTTGGTGGACGATAAACAAAAATTCTCCTGCTTCTTGAAGATGATTGAAATTTTTTTTTCGTCAGTGAAAACCACCCTCTCCCAGAAGTCATTATCACAAAGAACGTTGTTCAGTGCAAAAATCACTCTGGCCTGTTTTTGTTCTTCTGTTAGAAAAGGCTTCTTTGCAGCAACTCGACAAGAGACTTCTGATTTCGTTACTCTTCTATTTACTGTTGCTAAAGAATCCGGAAATAATGTTACATTAGCTGCTTCAACCGACGTTGAAAAAGGATTTTGTCTGAGATGGTCAAAAATTTTTCCATCGCATTATCGTCATTTTATCAGCTCCAAAATGGGTGGCCGCTCTTCTTATAGACCAGCCGTCTTCTATAACTCGAGTGATAATTTGAACTTTTGTAAATGTTGATATCTGTGGCATTTTTAAGGATGTCACACTGAATTTTAAGCTCTCAGGCATACTAAGCTGGTGGTGCCTTATAATAGTATACACTAATGGAAAGCTAAATTTTGTGGCCTAGTAAAAAATGCATGTGCGAGTTTTTTTTGAAATCAAGTGTACTCCTGTTTTCAAAAAAAAACGCATACATGCATGTTTCCGTATGTCTTAAACTTTGACTTTTTATTAGTGTATACTCAAACAAACCAGCAGCTTGTAATGTCTGCCATCATTAAAGTCGGTATTACGATGATGTTATGTCATATTGATAAAATCAAAAGTATAAATAAGGCCTCTTAATCAAAAAATGCCTTAATTTAAAGCAAATATACCCTTATTACCCGACTACGCAACTCAAAGGAGGGTTTTGAGTTTAGTTTCTTGTTTCTAAAAACATCTTTATTAATTGCAAAAAAGTAATTATCACTCGAGTTACAGAAGAAGGCTGGTCTATAAGGAGAGCGACCACTCATTTTGGGGTTGATAAAATGACGATAATAAAATGAAAAAAAAACGATGGATTTAAAATAACACAATGTAATGGAAACAACTAAATATGAAATATTACTTAAAACAACAACAAAATAAACACTCTGCAAACGCCTAGGTATTGAAAAATTGAAAATATTCACGATCTTCTGAGAGCATCGCTTAACTCTTCAGCATTTTGGGGTCTTCAGTTTCTCTGATAAATAATTTTGACAAGTCGGCCCCATATATTTTCTATTGGGCTGAGATCAGGGCTGTTAGTTTCAATATTATTATTTTCAAACCACTGGCGAATAACATTAGCCGTGTGCACGAGACAGTTGTCCTGCTGGTACACGAAGTCGTTTTCGTAAAACATCTGCACAGATGGCAACATAACATCCTTAAGAATCTCAACATATCTTTGACTGTTGAATGTTCCTTCGATTTGCCAAAACATACCCTCAGACCTCTAGCGCTAAACCAGTCTCACATATTCACTGAAAAATATCCAGCTTTCTTAATTTGGTTGGTGTATTTTGGATCAAACCTAGAATTTGGTGGATGATACACTAAAATTTTTCTGCTGCTCGAAGATGACTGAAATATCTTCATCTGTGAAGACCACTCTCTCCCAGAAGTAATCATCATGAAGAACATTATTTAATGCAAAAATAACCCTGGCCGGTTTTTGTTCTTCCGTTAAAAAAGGTTTTTTTGCAGCTCGCAGCAACTCGACAGGAAATTTCAGATATTTTAATCCTTCTGTTAATAGTTAATGTTATATCTAAAAAGACTCAAACTATTTAATCTGTACCTAACATAAGCTGCGCAGAAACAATTATGGGGCAAAAGCAATAAAAACAGACAAAAAAAATCGTAAAAAACAAAATTACATGTTTTTTGTTATGTTTGTGATTTCATTTTAGTGGTGGTACATTGTTTTGATACTTTTGTTTGTTACTTTTCTTGTTTGTTATTGTGTTATGTTCTTTTTCCTTTTTTTATAGTTCTTTTTTGTATTTTTATATTATTTTTTTGTCGTGAACTTTTGCTATAGCTTGTTACTGACCTTAATATTTAGTTCTTATTTATCTATCTATGTATTAGGATTCCTACTTAATTATTATTAGTTGATAAGGAACCTGGGAACATCGTTACATTAGATGCTTCAACGGACGTGTCGAAAGGATTTTGTCTGAGGTGGTCGATAAGCCTTTCATCTTGTATCTCAGAACTTCCAGGCTTTTGTCCTGATCCATGTTTTCTATTCATCGAATTATTCTGTATCCAGCGCTTTTTCCATCGTACTATCGTCATTTTATCAACCCCAAAATGAGTGGCCGCTCTTCTTGCAGACCAGCCGTTTTCTACAACTCGAGTGATAATTTGCGGCATTTTTGACTTTGAAAGTTATTGCCAAAACCTGTTTGACGCATATCGTCTATTTTAAACTATTTGAAAAGTAAATTTTGCGAGATAGAAAAAATGCATGTATGCGTTTCAACAGCACCAGTGTCATTTTTTTACAGCACCGGGCCAGTGTCAGTGTGAAACTGAAAGAGTGCGAAACTGGATTTTACAATGGAATAGGCTATTAATTATGTACTAAGGACCAAAATGTCGCTTACTTTTTTTTTAAATCTTACTGTATAGGAATAGTTGTTACGTTACCTCAGATATCTCACCAAAAGTGCATTTTTAAAGAAAATGTGATATTTATATATTTATTAAACTTTGTTAGAAGTGGGTTGAATTTTGTTAATATTTGAATAAAGGATATTTCACAAAAACAAGACTTTCAATTCATAAAAATCGCGCCAGTTGAAAAAATTGGTGCTAGAAAGCACGGACCATACAATCAATTATTTTATGTTGAAAGGAAATGAAAATATCTCGAACAATGTAGCTTTGAAAGATTTGAACCTTATAACAAAATTTTTGGGTAATATTTACGAAAACCAAAATCTGAAAACCGCATATCAATAGCTGCTTTACTTCTAAAGTTATGATTTTTTTTGATATATTTTAACGTTTTTTCAAATAACTCTGAAACTAAAACTCCCACGAATTTGGACTTTATAACAAAATTTGTAGTCCATATTCATGGAAACTTAAATCTGAAAACCGTATATCGCTACTTGCTTTTGTTCTAAAGTTACAATGTTTTCAAATATTTTATCCCCCTTTTCGAACGAAAATGCGCGGGCGCGTAAATATCGATTGGTCCGAATCCGAAATGACCTTGTCATTCAACGAATTCTATTTGTTTAAACCAGGGAAAATGGAAAATATAGGGAATGGGTATCACCAAAGAAAAAGCAGCAGAAAAGAATAGGATTAGGAATATAGCTAGCAAAAACGGTTACGACGAAGGCTTAATAAATAAGCTGGTAAATAGACATTCTTTTCAAAAGACCTTTCGGAATTCCACTTTTTTTAGACAAAAAGATACCTCCGACTCCTAATTATACGAAAGGATTACAAAAAGTATTTAATAACACCGGTCTTAAATTAGTATATAAATCCGGAAACACAATAAAAAGTTTACTAGGAAATCCCAAGGATAAAACTACAGTTCTAAAAAAAAGTGGAATTTACGAAATTAGTTGCATGGATTGTGACAAAAAATATGTTGGCCAAACGAGACGCTCTATTCAAGCATGATTCAAAGAACACTTAGCACATTCCGCTAGATGGCGGCCACACCATGAGATGATCGACGAAAAACTAATTAAAAATTAGATGTTTTCAGGTCCAAACCACAGCTTTTTCTTGCTTAAAGGAGGCGGCAGGGTCCATTATTTACGATACTGAGCAATAAACTCGTGAGGTTGTTAACATTAGAAAGAAATATCTTCGCTTTTAATAAATATTTTTTCCATTCTGTTCTACTAGTGACATCTATCCGGAAACGGCCAAACCATGCAGCTAGCACTAGCAGCCCAAGAAATCAATAAACGGCGCTGTTTTTCCTGCAGAGCTTTTTGCTTGCAATATTATTGATTTTAAATAAAGCTGGCACTACACTACATTTGATATTTTCGAGCTGTTTTATGACATGATCTCGAAACATGTAGCGAAACAATTCTTCGAAACTAGCGGGAGGGTAAAAGCGAAAAATAAGGGGCTGCCAATATTTGTAACACCCAAAAAGGGGTGAAAAGATTTATTTTGCTCTGTTTCTTTACAAAAAACGTTTTTTTTTACGAAAAACTTGAGCTCTGCCACTTTTTTTATTTTTTTCTTCAACTTTCTCGGAATTTTCGTCATACCGTAGAAAAAAATTATTTCCCCCATGGTCATACTCTACTTTTATTCAAAAAAATGTAGAAACAGAGACGGGATCAGTTTTCCTAAAACGGGGGATCTTGGTTTCGAGTGAGAAGATAAAGGGCGCCGCAGGAAAAAATTTTTCAATTAAATTAGCCGCTTACAATTTTTTTTCAAAAATTACGTAATTTCGGGAACGCAAAGAAATAGGTCTAAAGAGTATAATTTTTAAGAAAAAAATATCAATTTTCTCGCCCTCCTCCACTGGGACTACAAGGGCCGTGCACAAATTACGTAATGGTCATAGGGGGGAGGGGGGTTACAAAACGTTACGTAGGGGGGAGGGGGGTTTTCGACAGCGTTTGCATTTGTGTGAAACTAAGAAAATTTGGAATGAATTTTTTTTATTTTAAAAATTACAAAAGACGTAAGACAAAAGGCGATAATTTTTTTAAACGCAGCTAACGTTTTTTAATAATAATCTAAAAACCATATTTTTTTATCAGTTCCTGGATTTGCAAAAAATAATAATAATTAGCGAATAGGCTAAATAGCAAATATTTTCATCGGATTTTTTTTATTTTGAAAAATTACAAAAAAACGTAAGACAAAAGGCGATACTTTTTGTGAACGTAGCTAACGTTTTTTAATAATAATCTAACAACCACATTTTTTTGTCAGTTCCTGGATTTGCAAAAAATAATAATTAGCGAATATGCTAAAAACCGCATTTTTTATCGGTTTTTTTTATTTTAAAAATTACAAAAGACGTAAGACAAAAGGCGATAATTTTTTTAAACGCAGCTAACGTTTTTTAATAATAATCTAAAAACCATATTTTTTTATCAGTTCCTGGATTTGCAAAAAATAATAATAATTAGCGAATAGGCTAAATAGCAAATATTTTCATCGGATTTTTTTTATTTTGAAAAATTACAAAAAGACGTAAGACAAAGAGCGATACTTTTTGTGAACGAAGCCAACGTTTTTTAATAATAATCTAACAACCACATTTTTTTGTCAGTTCCTGGATTTGCAAAAAGTAATAATAATTAGCGAATATGCTAAAAACCGCATTTTTTATCGGTTTTTTTATTTTAAAAATTACAAAAGACGTAAGACAAAAGGCGATACTTTTTTGGAACGCAGCTAACGTTTTTTAATAATAATCTAAAAACCAAATTTTTTTATCCGTTCCTGGATTTGTCAGATATAATAATAATTAGCGAATAGGCTAAAAGCCATATATTTTTATCTTTTTTTTTTTATTTTGAAAAATTACAAAAGACGTAAGACAAAAGGCGATACTTTTTTGGAACGCAGCTAACGTTTCTTAATAATAATCTAAAACCCACATTTTTTTGTCAGTTCCTGGTTTTGTCAAAAATAATAATAATTAGCGAGTAGGCTAAAAGCCATATATTTTTATTGGTTTTTTGATTTTGAAAAATTACAAAAAGACGTAAGACAAAAGGCGATAATATTTTTGAACGCAGCTAACCTTTTTTAATCATAATCTATAACCCACATTTTTTTGTCAGTTCCTGGATTTGCAAAAAATAATAATAATTAGCGAATATGCTAAAAACCGCATTTTTTATCGGTTTTTTTTATTTTAAAAATTACAAAAGACGTAAGACAAAAGGCGATAATTTTTTTAAACGCAGCTAACGTTTTTTAATAATAATCTAAAAACCATATTTTTTATCAGTTCCTGGATTTGCAAAAAAAAATAATAATTAGCGAATAGGCTAAATAGCAAATATTTTCATCGGATTTTTTTTATTTTGAAAAATTACAAAAAGACGTAAGACAAAGGGCGATACTTTTTGTGAACGAAGCCAACGTTTTTTAATAATAATCTAACAACCACATTTTTTTGTCAGTTCCTGGATTTGCAAAAAGTAATAATAATTAGCGATTAGGCTAAAAACCACATATTTTTATCGTTTTTTCTTTAAATTACAAAAAGACGTAAGACAAAAGGCGATACTTTTTTTGAACGCAGCTAGCGTTTTTTAATAATAATCTAAAACCCACATTTTTTTGTCAGTTCCTGGTTTTGTCAAAAATAATAATAATTAGCGAGTAGGCTAAAAGCCATATATTTTTATCGGTTTTTTGATTTTGAAAAATTACAAAAAGACGTAAGACAAAAGGCGATAATATTTTTGAACGCAGCTAACCTTTTTTAATCATAATCTATAACCCACATTTTTTTGTCAGTTCCTGGATTTGCAAAAAATAATAATAATTAGCGAATAGGCTAAAAACCACAAGTTTTTACTGTTTTTTTTTTATTTTAAAAAATTACAAAAAGACGTAAGACAAAAGGCGATACTTTTTTTGAAGTCTGCTAACGTTTGTTAATAATAATCTACAAGCCACATTTTTTTATCAGTTTCTGGATTTGCAAAAAATAATCATAATTAGCGAATAGGCTAAAAGCCACATATTTTTATCGTTTTTTTTTATTTTCAAAAATTACAAAAAGACGTAAGACAAAAGGCGTTACTTTTTTTGAACGCAGCTAACGTTTATTAATAATAATCTAAAACCCACATTATTTTGTCAGTTCCTGGATTTGCAAAAAATAATAATAATTAGCGAATATGCTAAAAACCGCATTTTTATCGTTTTTTTTTTATTTTAAAAAATTACAAAAAGACGTAAGACAAAAGGCGATACTTCCTGTGTACGCAGCCAACGTATTTTAATAATAATCTAACAACCACATTTTTTTGTCAAATCCTGGATTTGCAAAAAAAATAATAATTAGCGAATATGCTAAAAACCGCATTTTTATCGGTTTTTTTTTTATTTTAAAAAATTACAAAAAGACGTAAGACAAAAGGCAATACTTTTTTTGAAGGCTGCTAACGTTTGTTAATAATAATCTACAAGCCACATTTTTTTATCAGTTTCTGGATTTGCAAAAAATAATAATAATTAGCGAATAGGCTAAAAACCACATATTTTTATCGGTTTTTTTTAAATTACAAAAAGACGTAAGACCAAAGGCGATACTTTTTTTAAACGCAGCTAGCGTTTTTTAATAATAATCTAAAACCCACATTTTTTTGTCATTTAATGGATTTGCAAAAAATAATAATTAGCGAATATGCTAAAAACCGCATTTTTATCGGTTTTTTAATTTTAAAAATTCCAAAAGACGGAAGACAAAAGGCGATACTTTTTTTGAACGCAGCTAACGTTTTTTAATATTATTTTGAAAACCACATTTTTTTATCAGTTCCTGGATTTGTCAGAAATAATAATAATTAGCGAATAGGCTAAAAGCCATATATTTTTATCGTTTTTTTTTTATTTTGAAAAATTACAAAAAGACGTAAGACAAAAGGCGATACTTTTTTTAAACGCAGCTAACGTTTTTTAATAATAATCTAAAAACCAAATTTTTTTATCAGTTCCTGGATTTGTCAAAAATAGGCTAAATAGCAAATATTTTCATCGGATTTTTTTATTTTAAGAAATTACAAAAAGACGTAAGACAAACGGCGATAATATTTTTGAACTCAGCTAACCTTTTTTAATAATAATCTAAAACCCACATTTTTTTGTCATTTCCTGGATTTGCAAAAAATAATAATAATTAGCGAATATGCTAGTAACCGAATTTTTATCGGTTTTCTTTATTTTAAAAAATTACAAAAGACGTAAGACAAAAGGCGATACTTTATTGGAACGCAGCTAACGTTTCTTAATAATAATCTAAAAATCAAATTTTTTTATCAGTTCCTGGATTTGTCAAAAATAATAACAATTAGCGAATAGGCTAAAAGCCATATATTTTTATCGGTTTTTTTTATTTTGAAAAATTACAAGAAGACGTAAGACAAAAGGCGATACTTTTTGTGAACGCAGCTAACGTTTTTTAATAATAATCTAACAACCACATTTTTTTGTCAGTTCCTGGATTTGCAAAAAATAATAATAATTAGCGAATATGCTAAAAACCGCATTTTTTATCGGTTGTTTTTTATTTTAAAAAATTACAAAAGACGTAAGACAAAAGGCGATAATTTTTTTAAACGCAGCTAACGTTTTTTAATAATAATCTATATACCACATTTTTTTATCAGTTCCTGGATTTGCAAAAAATAATAATAATTAGCGAATAGGCTAAATAGCAAATATTTTCATCGGATTTTTTTTATTTTAAAAAATTACAAAAAGACGTAAGAAAAAAAGCGATAATATTTTTGACCGCAGCTAGCCTTTTTTAATAATAATCTAAAACCCACATTTATTTGTCAGTTCCTAGATTTGCAAAAAATAATAATAATTAGCGAATATGCTAAAAACCGCATTTTTATCGGTTTTTTTTATTTTAAAAAATTACAAAAGACGTAAGACAAAAGGCGATACTTTTTTTGAACGCAGCACACGTTTCTTAATAATAATCTAAAAACCAAATTTTTTTATCAGTTCCTGTATTTGTCAAAAATAATAATAATTAGCGAATAGGCTAAAAGCCATATATTTTTATCGATTTTTTTTATTTTGAAAAATTACAAAAAGACGTAAGACAAAAGGCGATAATTTTTGTGAACGCAGCTAACGTTTTTTAATAATAATCTAACAACCACATTTTTTTGTCAGTTCCTGGATTTGCAAAAAATAATAATAATTAGCGAATAGGCTAAAAGCCATATATTTTTATAGGTTTTTTTTATTTTGAAAAATTACAAAAAGACGTAAGACAAAAGGCGATACTTTTTTTAAACGTAGCTAACGTTTTTTAATAATAATCTAAAAACCAAATTTTTTTATCAGTTCCTGGATTTGTCAAAAATAGGCTAAATAGCAAATATTTTCATCGGATTTTTTTAATTTAAAAAATAACAAAAAGACGTAAGACAAAAGGCGATACTTCCTGTGAACGCAGCCAACGTTTTTTAATAATAATCTAAAACCCACATTTTTTTGTCATTTCCTGGAGTTGCAAAAAATAATAATAATTAGCGAATATGCTAAAAACCGCATTTTTTATCGGTTTTTTTTATTTTAAAAATTACAAAAGACGTAAGACAAAAGGCGATAATTTTTTTAAACGCAGCTAACGTTTTTTAATAATAATCTAAAAACCATATTTTTTTATCAGTTCCTGGATTTGCAAAAAATAATAATAATTAGCGAATAGGCTAAATAGCAAATATTTTCATCGGATTTTTTTTATTTTGAAAAATTACAAAAAGACGTAAGACAAAAGGCGATACTTTTTGTGAACGCAGCTAACGTTTTTTAATAATAATCTAACAACCACATTTTTTTGTCAGTTCCTAGATTTGCAAAAAATAATAATTAGCGAATGTGCTAAAAACCGCATTTTTTATCGGTTTTTTTTATTTTAAAAATTACAAAAGACGTAAGACAAAAGGCGATAATTTTTTTAAACACAGCTAACGTTTTTTAATAATAATCTAAAAACCATATTTTTTTATCAGTTCCTGGATTTGCAAAAAATAATAATAATTAGCGAATAGGCTAAATAGCAAATATTTTCATCGAATTTTTTTTATTTTGAAAAATTACAAAAAGACGTAAGACAAAGGGCGATACTTTTTGTGAACGAAGCCAACGTTTTTTAATAATAATCTAACAACCACATTTTTTTGTCAGTTCCTGGATTTGCAAAAAGTAATAATAATTAGCGAATATGCTAAAAACCGCATTTTTTATCGGTTTTTTTATTTTAAAAATTACAAAAGACGTAAGACAAAAGGCGATACTTTATTGGAACGCAGCTAACGTTTTTTAATAATAATCTAACAACCACATTTTTTTGTCAGTTCCTGGATTTGCAAGCCATATATTTTTATAGGTTTTTTTTTTATTTTGAAAAATTACAAAAAGACGTAAGACAAAAGGCGATACTTTTTTTAAACGTAGCTAACGTTTTTTAATAATAATCTAAAAACCAAATTTTTTTATCAGTTCCTGGATTTGTCAAAAATAGGCTAAATAGCAAATATTTTCATCGGATTTTTTTATTTTAAAAAATAACAAAAAGACGTAAGACAAAAGGCGATACTTCCTGTGAACGCAGCCAACGTTTTTTAATAATAATCT
The DNA here is from genome assembly GCA_963921995.1 of Oxystoma pomonae. Lineage (NCBI taxonomy): Eukaryota > Metazoa > Arthropoda > Insecta > Coleoptera > Brentidae > Oxystoma > Oxystoma pomonae. The sequence continues at coordinate 158,853,145 of OY998163.1, forward strand.
AAAACCCACATTTTTTTGTCATTTCCTGGATTTGCAAAAAATAATAATAATTAGCGAATATGCTAATAACCGCATTTTTATCGGTTTTTTTAATTTTAAAAAATTACAAAAGACGTAAGACAAAAGGCGATACTTTTTTGGAACGCAGCTAACGTTTCTTAATAATAATCTAAAAACCAAATTTTTTTATCAGTTCCTGGATTTGTCAAAAATAATAATAATTAGCGAATAGGCTAAAAGCCATATATTTTTATCGGTTTTTTTTTTATTTTGAAAAATTACAAAAAGACGTAAGACAAAAGGCGATACTTTTTGTGAACGCAGCTAACGTTTTTTAATAATAATCTAACAACCACATTTTTTTGTCAGTTCCTGGATTTGCAAAAAATAATAATAATTAGCGAATATGCTAAAAACCGCATTTTTTATCGGTTTTTTTTATTTTAAAAATTACAAAAGACGTAAGACAAAAGGCGATAATTTTTTTAAACGCAGCTAACGTTTTTTAATAATAATCTAAAAACCATATTTTTTATCAGTTCCTGGATTTGCAAAAAATAATAATAATTAGCGAATAGGCTAAATAGCAAATATTTTCATCGGATTTTTTTTATTTTGAAAAATTACAAAAAGACGTAAGACAAAAGGCGATACTTTTTGTGAACGCAGCTAACGTTTTTTAATAATAATCTAACAACCACATTTTTTTGTCAGTTCCTAGATTTGCAAAAAATAATAATTAGCGAATATGCTAAAAACCGCATTTTTTATCGGTTTATTTTATTTTAAAAATTACAAAAGACGTAAGACAAAAGGCGATAATTTTTTTAAACACAGCTAACGTTTTTTAATAATAATCTAAAAACCATATTTTTTTATCAGTTCCTGGATTTGCAAAAAATAATAACAATTAGCGAATAGGCTAAATAGCAAATATTTTCATCGAATTTTTTTTATTTTGAAAAATTACAAAAAGACGTAAGACAAAGGGCGATACTTTTTGTGAACGAAGCCAACGTTTTTTAATAATAATCTAACAACCACATTTTTTTGTCAGTTCCTGGATTTGCAAAAAGTAATAATAATTAGCGAATATGCTAAAAACCGCATTTTTTATCGGTTTTTTTATTTTAAAAATTACAAACGACGTAAGACAAAAGGCGATACTTTTTTGGAACGCAGCTAACGTTTCTTAATAATAATCTAAAAACCAATTTTTTTATCCGTTCCTGGATTTGTCAGATATAAGAATAATTAGCGAATAGGCATTGCCATATATTTTTATCTTTTTTTTTATTTTGAAAAATTACAAAAAGACGTAAGACAAAAGGCGATACTTTTTGTGAATGCAGCTAACGTTTTTTAATAAAAATCTAACAACCACATTTTTTTGTCAGTTCCTGGATTTGCAAAAAATAATAATAATTAGCGAATATGCTAAAAACCGCATTTTTTATCGGTTTTTTTTTATTTTAAAAATTACAAAAGACGTAAGACAAAAGGCGATAATTTTTTTAAACGCAGCTAATGTTTTTTAATAATAATCTAAAAACCATATTTTTTTATCAGTTCCTGGATTTGCAAAAAATAATAATAATTAGCGAATAGGCTAAATAGCAAATATTTTCATCGAATTTTTTTTATTTTGAAAAATTACAAAAAGACGTAAGACAAAGGGCGATACTTTTTGTGAACGAAGCCAACGTTTTTTAATAAAAATCTAACAACCACATTTTTTTGTCAGTTCCTGGATTTGCAAAAAGTAATAATAATTAGCGAATATGCTAAAAACCACATTTTTTATCGGTTTTTTTTATTTTAAAAATTACAAAAGACGTAAGACAAAAGGCGATAATTTTTTTAAACACAGCTAACGTTTTTTAATAATAATCTAAAAACCATATTTTTTTTATCAGTTCCTGGATTTGCAAAAAATAATAATAATTAGCGAATAGGCTAAATAGCAAATATTTTCATCGAATTTTTTTTATTTTGAAAAATTACAAAAAGACGTAAGACAAAGGGCGATACTTTTTGTGAACGAAGCCAACGTTTTTTAATAATAATCTAACAACCACATTTTTTTGTCAGTTCCTGGATTTGCAAAAAGTAATAATAATTAGCGAATATGCTAAAAACCGCATTTTTTATCGGTTTTTTTATTTTAAAAATTACAAAAGACGTAAGACAAAAGGCGATACTTTTTTGGAACGCAGCTAATGTTTCTTAATAATAATCTAAAAACCAAATTTTTTTATCCGTTCCTGGATTTGTCAGATATAATAATAATTAGCGAATAGGCATTGCCATATATTTTTATCTTTTTTTTTATTTTGAAAAATTACAAAAAGACGTAAGACAAAAGGCGATAATTTTTGTGAATGCAGCTAACGTTTTTTAATAAAAATCTAACAACCACATTTTTTTGTCAGTTCCTGGATTTGCAAAAAATAATAATAATTAGCGAATATGCTAAAAACCGCATTTTTTATCGGTTTTTTTTATTTTAAAAATTACAAAAGACGTAAGACAAAAGGCGATAATTTTTTTAAACGCAGCTAATGTTTTTTAATAATAATCTACAAGCCACATTTTTTTGTCAGTTTCTGGATTTGCAAAAAATAATCATAATTAGCGAATAGGCTAAAAGCCACATATTTTTATCGTTTTTTTTTTATTTTCAAAAATTACAAAAAGACGTAAGACAAAAGGCGTTACTTTTTTTGAACGCAGCTAACGTTTTTTAATAATAATCTAAAACCCACATTTTTTTGTCAGTTCCTGGATTTGCAAAAAATAATAATAATTAGCGAATATGCTAAAAACCGCATTTTTATCGTTTTTTTTTTATTTTAAAAAATTACAAAAAGACGTAAGACAAAAGGCAATACTTTTTTTGAAGGCTGCTAACGTTTGTTAATAATAATCTACAAGCCACATTTTTTTATCAGTTTGTGGATTTGCAAAAAATAATAATAATTAGCGAATAGGCTAAAAACCACATATTTTTATCGGTTTTTTTTAAATTACAAAAAGACGTAAGACCAACGGCGATACTTTTTTTAAACGCAGCTAGCGTTTTTTAATAATAATCTAAAACCCACATTTTTTTGTCAGTTAATGGATTTGCAAAAAATAATAATTAGCGAATATGCTAAAAACCGCATTTTTATCGGTTTTTTAATTTTAAAAATTACAAAAAGACGGAAGACAAAAGGCGATACTTTTTTTGAACGCAGCTAACGTTTTTTAATATTATTTTGAAAACCACATTTTTTATCAGTTCCTGGATTTGTCAGAAATAATAATAATTAGCGAATAGGCTAAAAGCCATATATTTTTATCTTTTTTTTTTTATTTTAAAAAATTACAAAAAGACGTAAGACAAAAGGCGATACTTCCTGTGTACGCAGCCAACGTATTTTAATAATAATCTAACAACCACATTTTTTTGTCAAATCCTGGATTTGCAAAAAAAATAATAATTAGCGAATATGCTAAAAACCGCATTTTTTATCGGTTTTTTTTATTTTAAAAAATTAAAAAAGACGTAAGACAAAAGGCGATACTTTTTTTAAACGCACCTAACGTTTTTTAATAATAATCTAAAAACCACATTTTTTTATCAGTTCCTGGATTTGTCAAAAATAATAATAATTAGCGAATAGGCTAAAAGCCATATATTTTTATCGTTTTTTTTTATTTTGAAAAATTACAAAAAGACGTAAGACAAAAGGCGATACTTTTTTTAAACGCAGCTAACGTTTTTTAATAATAATCTAAAAACCAAATTTTTTTATCAGTTCTTGGATTTGTCAAAAATAGGCTAAAGAGCAAATATTTTCATCGGATTTTTTTATTTTAAGAAATTACAAAAAGACGTAAGACAAACGGCGATAATATTTTTGAACTCAGCTAACCTTTTTCAATAATAATCTAAAACCCACATTTTTTTGTCATTTCCTGGATTTGCAAAAAATAATAATAATTAGCGAATATACTAGTAACCGCATTTTTATCGGTTTTTTTTATTTTAAAAAATTACAAAAGACGTAAGACAAAAGGCGATACTTTATTGGAACGCAGCTAACGTTTCTTAATAATAATCTAAAAACAAAATTTTTTTATCAGTTCCTGGATTTGTCAAAAATAATAATAATTAGCGAATAGGCTAAAAGCCATATATTTTTATCGGTTTTTTTTATTTTGAAAAATTACAAGAAGACGTAAGACAAAAGGCCATACTTTTTGTGAACGCAGCTAACGTTTTTTAATAATAATCTAACAACCACATTTTTTTGTCAGTTCCTGGATTTGCAAAAAATAATAATAATTAGCGAATATGCTAAAAACCGCATTTTTTATCGGTTGTTTTTTATTTTAAAAAATTACAAAAGACGTAAGACAAAAGGCGATAATTTTTTTAAACGCAGCTAACGTTTTTTAATAATAATCTAAATACCACATTTTTTTATCAGTTCCTGGATTTGCAAAAAATAATAATAATTAGCGAATAGGCTAAATAGCAAATATTTTCATCGGATTTTTTTTATTTTAAAAAATTACAAAAAGACGTAAGAAAAAAAGCGATAATATTTTTGACCGCAGCTAGCCTTTTTTAATAATAATCTAAAACCCACATTTATTTGTCAGTTCCTAGATTTGCAAAAAATAATAATAATTAGCGAATATGCTAAAAACCGCATTTTTATCGGTTTTTTTTTATTTTAAAAAATTACAAAAGACGTAAGACAAAAGGCGATACTTTTTTTGAACGCAGCACACGTTTTTTAATAATAATCTAAAAACCAAATTTTTTTATCAGTTCCTGTATTTGTCAAAAATAATAATAATTAGCGAATAGGCTAAAAGCCATATGTTTTTATCGGTTTTTTTTATTTTCAAAAATTACAAAAAGACGTAAGAAAAAAAGCGATAATGTTTTTGACCGCAGCTAGCCTTTTTTAATAATAATCTAAAACCCACATTTATTTGTCAGTTCCTAGATTTGCAAAAAATAATAATAATTAGCGAATATGCTAAAAACCGCATTTTTTATCGGTTTTTTTTTATTTTGAAAATTTACAAAAAGGCGTAAGACAAAAGGCGGTACTTTTTTTAAACGCAGCTAAAGTTTTTTAATAATAATCTAAAAATCACATTTTTTTATCAGTTCCTGGTTTTGTCAAAAATAATAATAATTAGCGAGTAGGCTATAAGCCATATATTTTTATCGTTTTTTTTTTATTTTGAAAAATTACAAAAAGACGTAAGACAAAAGGCGATAATATTTTTAAACGCAGCTAACCTTTTTTAATCATAATCTAAAACCCACATTTTTTTGTCAGTTCCTGGATTTGCAAAAAATAATAATAATTAGCGAATAGTCTAAAAACCACAAGTTTTTACTGGTTTTTTTATTTTAAAAATTACAAAAAGACGCAAGACAAAAGGCGATACTTTTTTTAAAGGATGCTAACGTTTTTTAATCATAATCTAGAAGCCACATTTTTTTATCAGTTTCTGGATTTGCAAAAAATAATCATAATTAGCGAATAGACTAAAAGCCACATATTTTTATCGTTTTTTTTTTATTTTCAAAAACTACAAAAAGACGTAAGACAAAAGGCGTTACTTTTTTTGAACGCAGCTAACGTTTTTTAATAATAATCTAAAAACCACATTTTTTTATCTGTTCCTGGATTTGCAAAAAATAATAATAATTAGCGAATATACTAGTAACCGCATTTTTATCGGTTTTTTTTATTTTAAAAAATTACAAAAGACGTAAGACAAAAGGCGATACTTTATTGGAACGCAGCTAACGTTTCTTAATAATAATCTAAAAACAAAATTTTTTATCAGTTCCTGGATTTGTCAAAAATAATAATAATTAGCGAATAGGCTAAAAGCCATATATTTTTATCGGTTTTTTTTATTTTGAAAAATTACAAGAAGACGTAAGACAAAAGGCGATACTTTTTGTGAACGCAGCTAACGTTTTTTAATAATAATCTAACAACCACATTTTTTTGTCAGTTCCTGGATTTGCAAAAAATAATAATAATTAGCGAATATGCTAAAAACCGCATTTTTTATCGGTTGTTTTTTATTTTAAAAAATTACAAAAGACGTAAGACAAAAGGCGATACTTTTTTTGAACGCAGCACACGTTTCTTAATAATAATCTAAAAACCAAATTTTTTTATCAGTTCCTGTATTTGTCAAAAATAATAATAATTAGCGAATAGGCTAAAAGCCATATATTTTTATCGATTTTTTTTATTTTGAAAAATTACAAAAAGACGTAAGACAAAAGGCGATAATTTTTGTGAACGCAGCTAACGTTTTTTAATAATAATCTAACAACCACATTTTTTTGTCAGTTCCTGGATTTGCAAAAAATAATAATAATTAGCGAATAGGCTAAAAGCCATATATTTTTATAGGTTTTTTTTATTTTGAAAAATTACAAAAAGACGTAAGACAAAAGGCGATACTTTTTTTAAACGTAGCTAACGTTTTTTAATAATAATCTAAAAACCAAATTTTTTTATCAGTTCCTGGATTTGTCAAAAATAGGCTAAATAGCAAATATTTTCATCGGATTTTTTTAATTTAAAAAATAACAAAAAGACGTAAGACAAAAGGCGATACTTCCTGTGAACGCAGCCAACGTTTTTTAATAATAATCTAAAACCCACATTTTTTTGTCATTTCCTGGAGTTGCAAAAAATAATAATAATTAGCGAATATGCTAAAAACCGCATTTTTTATCGGTTTTTTTTATTTTAAAAATTACAAAAGACGTAAGACAAAAGGCGATAATTTTTTTAAATGCAGCTAACGTTTTTTAATAATAATCTAAAAACCATATTTTTTTATCAGTTCCTGGATTTGCAAAAAATAATAATAATTAGCGAATAGGCTAAATAGCAAATATTTTCATCGGATTTTTTTTATTTTGAAAAATTACAAAAAGACGTAAGACAAAAGGCGATACTTTTTGTGAACGCAGCTAACGTTTTTTAATAATAATCTAACAACCACATTTTTTTGTCAGTTCCTAGATTTGCAAAAAATAATAATTAGCGAATGTGCTAAAAACCGCATTTTTTATCGGTTTTTTTTATTTTAAAAATTACAAAAGACGTAAGACAAAACGCGATAATTTTTTTAAACACAGCTAACGTTTTTTAATAATAATCTAAAAACCATATTTTTTTATCAGTTCCTGGATTTGCAAAAAATAATAATAATTAGCGAATAGGCTAAATAGCAAATATTTTCATCGAATTTTTTTTATTTTGAAAAATTACAAAAAGACGTAAGACAAAGGGCGATACTTTTTGTGAACGAAGCCAACGTTTTTTAATAATAATCTAACAACCACATTTTTTTGTCAGTTCCTGGATTTGCAAAAAGTAATAATAATTAGCGAATATGCTAAAAACCGCATTTTTTATCGGTTTTTTTATTTTAAAAATTACAAAAGACGTAAGACAAAAGGCGATACTTTATTGGAACGCAGCTAACGTTTTTTAATAATAATCTAACAACCACATTTTTTTGTCAGTTCCTGGATTTGCAAGCCATATATTTTTATAGGTTTTTTTTTTATTTTGAAAAATTACAAAAAGACGTAAGACAAAAGGCGATACTTTTTTTAAACGTAGCTAACGTTTTTTAATAATAATCTAAAAACCAAATTTTTTTATCAGTTCCTGGATTTGTCAAAAATAGGCTAAATAGCAAATATTTTCATCGGATTTTTTTATTTTAAAAAATAACAAAAAGACGTAAGACAAAAGGCGATACTTCCTGTGAACGCAGCCAACGTTTTTTAATAATAATCTAAAACCCACATTTTTTTGTCATTTCCTGGATTTGCAAAAAATAATAATAATTAGCGAATATGCTAATAACCGCATTTTTATCGGTTTTTTTAATTTTAAAAAATTACAAAAGACGTAAGACAAAAGGCGATACTTTTTTGGAACGCAGCTAACGTTTCTTAATAATAATCTAAAAACCAAATTTTTTTATCAGTTCCTGGATTTGTCAAAAATAATAATAATTAGCGAATAGGCTAAAAGCCATATATTTTTATCGGTTTTTTTTTTATTTTGAAAAATTACAAAAAGACGTAAGACAAAAGGCGATACTTTTTGTGAACGCAGCTAACGTTTTTTAATAATAATCTAACAACCACATTTTTTTGTCAGTTCCTGGATTTGCAAAAAATAATAATAATTAGCGAATATGCTAAAAACCGCATTTTTTATCGGTTTTTTTTATTTTAAAAATTACAAAAGACGTAAGACAAAAGGCGATAATTTTTTTAAACGCAGCTAACGTTTTTTAATAATAATCTAAAAACCATATTTTTTATCAGTTCCTGGATTTGCAAAAAATAATAATAATTAGCGAATAGGCTAAATAGCAAATATTTTCATCGGATTTTTTTTATTTTGAAAAATTACAAAAAGACGTAAGACAAAAGGCGATACTTTTTGTGAACGCAGCTAACGTTTTTTAATAATAATCTAACAACCACATTTTTTTGTCAGTTCCTAGATTTGCAAAAAATAATAATTAGCGAATATGCTAAAAACCGCATTTTTTATCGGTTTATTTTATTTTAAAAATTACAAAAGACGTAAGACAAAAGGCGATAATTTTTTTAAACACAGCTAACGTTTTTTAATAATAATCTAAAAACCATATTTTTTTATCAGTTCCTGGATTTGCAAAAAATAATAACAATTAGCGAATAGGCTAAATAGCAAATATTTTCATCGAATTTTTTTTATTTTGAAAAATTACAAAAAGACGTAAGACAAAGGGCGATACTTTTTGTGAACGAAGCCAACGTTTTTTAATAATAATCTAACAACCACATTTTTTTGTCAGTTCCTGGATTTGCAAAAAGTAATAATAATTAGCGAATATGCTAAAAACCGCATTTTTTATCGGTTTTTTTATTTTAAAAATTACAAACGACGTAAGACAAAAGGCGATACTTTTTTGGAACGCAGCTAACGTTTCTTAATAATAATCTAAAAACCAATTTTTTTATCCGTTCCTGGATTTGTCAGATATAAGAATAATTAGCGAATAGGCATTGCCATATATTTTTATCTTTTTTTTTATTTTGAAAAATTACAAAAAGACGTAAGACAAAAGGCGATACTTTTTGTGAATGCAGCTAACGTTTTTTAATAAAAATCTAACAACCACATTTTTTTGTCAGTTCCTGGATTTGCAAAAAATAATAATAATTAGCGAATATGCTAAAAACCGCATTTTTTATCGGTTTTTTTTTATTTTAAAAATTACAAAAGACGTAAGACAAAAGGCGATAATTTTTTTAAACGCAGCTAATGTTTTTTAATAATAATCTAAAAACCATATTTTTTTATCAGTTCCTGGATTTGCAAAAAATAATAATAATTAGCGAATAGGCTAAATAGCAAATATTTTCATCGAATTTTTTTTATTTTGAAAAATTACAAAAAGACGTAAGACAAAGGGCGATACTTTTTGTGAACGAAGCCAACGTTTTTTAATAATAATCTAACAACCACATTTTTTTGTCAGTTCCTGGATTTGCAAAAAGTAATAATAATTAGCGAATATGCTAAAAACCACATTTTTTATCGGTTTTTTTTATTTTAAAAATTACAAAAGACGTAAGACAAAAGGCGATAATTTTTTTAAACACAGCTAACGTTTTTTAATAATAATCTAAAAACCATATTTTTTTTATCAGTTCCTGGATTTGCAAAAAATAATAATAATTAGCGAATAGGCTAAATAGCAAATATTTTCATCGAATTTTTTTTATTTTGAAAAATTACAAAAAGACGTAAGACAAAGGGCGATACTTTTTGTGAACGAAGCCAACGTTTTTTAATAATAATCTAACAACCACATTTTTTTGTCAGTTCCTGGATTTGCAAAAAGTAATAATAATTAGCGAATATGCTAAAAACCGCATTTTTTATCGGTTTTTTTATTTTAAAAATTACAAAAGACGTAAGACAAAAGGCGATACTTTTTTGGAACGCAGCTAATGTTTCTTAATAATAATCTAAAAACCAAATTTTTTTATCCGTTCCTGGATTTGTCAGATATAATAATAATTAGCGAATAGGCATTGCCATATATTTTTATCTTTTTTTTTATTTTGAAAAATTACAAAAAGACGTAAGACAAAAGGCGATAATTTTTGTGAATGCAGCTAACGTTTTTTAATAAAAATCTAACAACCACATTTTTTTGTCAGTTCCTGGATTTGCAAAAAATAATAATAATTAGCGAATATGCTAAAAACCGCATTTTTTATCGGTTTTTTTTATTTTAAAAATTACAAAAGACGTAAGACAAAAGGCGATAATTTTTTTAAACGCAGCTAATGTTTTTTAATAATAATCTACAAGCCACATTTTTTTGTCAGTTTCTGGATTTGCAAAAAATAATCATAATTAGCGAATAGGCTAAAAGCCACATATTTTTATCGTTTTTTTTTTATTTTCAAAAATTACAAAAAGACGTAAGACAAAAGGCGTTACTTTTTTTGAACGCAGCTAACGTTTTTTAATAATAATCTAAAACCCACATTTTTTTGTCAGTTCCTGGATTTGCAAAAAATAATAATAATTAGCGAATATGCTAAAAACCGCATTTTTATCGTTTTTTTTTTATTTTAAAAAATTACAAAAAGACGTAAGACAAAAGGCAATACTTTTTTTGAAGGCTGCTAACGTTTGTTAATAATAATCTACAAGCCACATTTTTTTATCAGTTTGTGGATTTGCAAAAAATAATAATAATTAGCGAATAGGCTAAAAACCACATATTTTTATCGGTTTTTTTTAAATTACAAAAAGACGTAAGACCAACGGCGATACTTTTTTTAAACGCAGCTAGCGTTTTTTAATAATAATCTAAAACCCACATTTTTTTGTCAGTTAATGGATTTGCAAAAAATAATAATTAGCGAATATGCTAAAAACCGCATTTTTATCGGTTTTTTAATTTTAAAAATTACAAAAAGACGGAAGACAAAAGGCGATACTTTTTTTGAACGCAGCTAACGTTTTTTAATATTATTTTGAAAACCACATTTTTTATCAGTTCCTGGATTTGTCAGAAATAATAATAATTAGCGAATAGGCTAAAAGCCATATATTTTTATCTTTTTTTTTTTATTTTAAAAAATTACAAAAAGACGTAAGACAAAAGGCGATACTTCCTGTGTACGCAGCCAACGTATTTTAATAATAATCTAACAACCACATTTTTTTGTCAAATCCTGGATTTGCAAAAAAAATAATAATTAGCGAATATGCTAAAAACCGCATTTTTTATCGGTTTTTTTTATTTTAAAAAATTAAAAAAGACGTAAGACAAAAGGCGATACTTTTTTTAAACGCACCTAACGTTTTTTAATAATAATCTAAAAACCACATTTTTTTATCAGTTCCTGGATTTGTCAAAAATAATAATAATTAGCGAATAGGCTAAAAGCCATATATTTTTATCGTTTTTTTTTATTTTGAAAAATTACAAAAAGACGTAAGACAAAAGGCGATACTTTTTTTAAACGCAGCTAACGTTTTTTAATAATAATCTAAAAACCAAATTTTTTTATCAGTTCTTGGATTTGTCAAAAATAGGCTAAAGAGCAAATATTTTCATCGGATTTTTTTATTTTAAGAAATTACAAAAAGACGTAAGACAAACGGCGATAATATTTTTGAACTCAGCTAACCTTTTTCAATAATAATCTAAAACCCACATTTTTTTGTCATTTCCTGGATTTGCAAAAAATAATAATAATTAGCGAATATACTAGTAACCGCATTTTTATCGGTTTTTTTTATTTTAAAAAATTACAAAAGACGTAAGACAAAAGGCGATACTTTATTGGAACGCAGCTAACGTTTCTTAATAATAATCTAAAAACAAAATTTTTTTATCAGTTCCTGGATTTGTCAAAAATAATAATAATTAGCGAATAGGCTAAAAGCCATATATTTTTATCGGTTTTTTTTATTTTGAAAAATTACAAGAAGACGTAAGACAAAAGGCCATACTTTTTGTGAACGCAGCTAACGTTTTTTAATAATAATCTAACAACCACATTTTTTTGTCAGTTCCTGGATTTGCAAAAAATAATAATAATTAGCGAATATGCTAAAAACCGCATTTTTTATCGGTTGTTTTTTATTTTAAAAAATTACAAAAGACGTAAGACAAAAGGCGATAATTTTTTTAAACGCAGCTAACGTTTTTTAATAATAATCTAAATACCACATTTTTTTATCAGTTCCTGGATTTGCAAAAAATAATAATAATTAGCGAATAGGCTAAATAGCAAATATTTTCATCGGATTTTTTTTATTTTAAAAAATTACAAAAAGACGTAAGAAAAAAAGCGATAATATTTTTGACCGCAGCTAGCCTTTTTTAATAATAATCTAAAACCCACATTTATTTGTCAGTTCCTAGATTTGCAAAAAATAATAATAATTAGCGAATATGCTAAAAACCGCATTTTTATCGGTTTTTTTTTATTTTAAAAAATTACAAAAGACGTAAGACAAAAGGCGATACTTTTTTTGAACGCAGCACACGTTTTTTAATAATAATCTAAAAACCAAATTTTTTTATCAGTTCCTGTATTTGTCAAAAATAATAATAATTAGCGAATAGGCTAAAAGCCATATGTTTTTATCGGTTTTTTTTATTTTCAAAAATTACAAAAAGACGTAAGAAAAAAAGCGATAATGTTTTTGACCGCAGCTAGCCTTTTTTAATAATAATCTAAAACCCACATTTATTTGTCAGTTCCTAGATTTGCAAAAAATAATAATAATTAGCGAATATGCTAAAAACCGCATTTTTTATCGGTTTTTTTTTATTTTGAAAATTTACAAAAAGGCGTAAGACAAAAGGCGGTACTTTTTTTAAACGCAGCTAAAGTTTTTTAATAATAATCTAAAAATCACATTTTTTTATCAGTTCCTGGTTTTGTCAAAAATAATAATAATTAGCGAGTAGGCTATAAGCCATATATTTTTATCGTTTTTTTTTTATTTTGAAAAATTACAAAAAGACGTAAGACAAAAGGCGATAATATTTTTAAACGCAGCTAACCTTTTTTAATCATAATCTAAAACCCACATTTTTTTGTCAGTTCCTGGATTTGCAAAAAATAATAATAATTAGCGAATAGTCTAAAAACCACAAGTTTTTACTGGTTTTTTTATTTTAAAAATTACAAAAAGACGCAAGACAAAAGGCGATACTTTTTTTAAAGGATGCTAACGTTTTTTAATCATAATCTAGAAGCCACATTTTTTTATCAGTTTCTGGATTTGCAAAAAATAATCATAATTAGCGAATAGACTAAAAGCCACATATTTTTATCGTTTTTTTTTTATTTTCAAAAACTACAAAAAGACGTAAGACAAAAGGCGTTACTTTTTTTGAACGCAGCTAACGTTTTTTAATAATAATCTAAAAACCACATTTTTTTATCTGTTCCTGGATTTGCAAAAAATAATAATAATTAGCGAATATACTAGTAACCGCATTTTTATCGGTTTTTTTTATTTTAAAAAATTACAAAAGACGTAAGACAAAAGGCGATACTTTATTGGAACGCAGCTAACGTTTCTTAATAATAATCTAAAAACAAAATTTTTTATCAGTTCCTGGATTTGTCAAAAATAATAATAATTAGCGAATAGGCTAAAAGCCATATATTTTTATCGGTTTTTTTTATTTTGAAAAATTACAAGAAGACGTAAGACAAAAGGCGATACTTTTTGTGAACGCAGCTAACGTTTTTTAATAATAATCTAACAACCACATTTTTTTGTCAGTTCCTGGATTTGCAAAAAATAATAATAATTAGCGAATATGCTAAAAACCGCATTTTTTATCGGTTGTTTTTTATTTTAAAAAATTACAAAAGACGTAAGACAAAAGGCGATAATTTTTTTAAACGCAGCTAACGTTTTTTAATAATAATCTAAATACCACATTTTTTTATCAGTTCCTGGATTTGCAAAAAATAATAATAATTAGCGAATAGGCTAAATAGCAAATATTTTCATCGGATTTTTTTTATTTTAAAAAATTACAAAAAGACGTAAGAAAAAAAGCGATAATATTTTTGACCGCAGCTAGCCTTTTTTAATAATAATCTAAAACCCACATTTATTTGTCAGTTCCTAGATTTGCAAAAAATAATAATAATTAGCGAATATGCTAAAAACCGCATTTTTATCGGTTTTTTTTTATTTTAAAAAATTACAAAAGACGTAAGACAAAAGGCGATACTTTTTTTGAACGCAGCACACGTTTTTTAATAATAATCTAAAAACCAAATTTTTTTATCAGTTCCTGTATTTGTCAAAAATAATAATAATTAGCGAATAGGCTAAAAGCCATATGTTTTTATCGGTTTTTTTTATTTTCAAAAATTACAAAAAGACGTAAGAAAAAAAGCGATAATGTTTTTGACCGCAGCTAGCCTTTTTTAATAATAATCTAAAACCCACATTTATTTGTCAGTTCCTAGATTTGCAAAAAATAATAATAATTAGCGAACATGCTAAAAACCGCATTTTTATCGGTTTTTTTTTATTTTAAAAAATTACAAAAGACGTAAGACGAAAGGCGATAATTTTTGTGAACGCAGCTAACGTTTTTTAATAATAATCTAACAACCACATTTTTTTGTCAGTTTTTGGATTTGCAAAAAATAATAATAATTAGCGAATATGCTAAAAACCGCATTTTTTATCGGTTTTTTTTTATTTTGAAAATTTACAAAAAGGCGTAAGACAAAAGGCGGTACTTTTTTTAAACGCAGCTAAAGTTTTTTAATAATAATCTAAAAATCACATTTTTTTATCAGTTCCTGGTTTTGTCAAAAATAATAATAATTAGCGAGTAGGCTATAAGCCATATATTTTTATCGTTTTTTTTTTATTTTGAAAAATTACAAAAAGACGTAAGACAAAAGGCGATAATATTTTTAAACGCAGCTAACCTTTTTTAATCATAATCTAAAACCCACATTTTTTTGTCAGTTCCTGGATTTGCAAAAAATAATAATAATTAGCGAATAGTCTAAAAACCACAAGTTTTTACTGGTTTTTTTATTTTAAAAATTACAAAAAGACGCAAGACAAAAGGCGATACTTTTTTTAAAGGATGCTAACGTTTTTTAATCATAATCTAGAAGCCACATTTTTTTATCAGTTTCTGGATTTGCAAAAAATAATCATAATTAGCGAATAGACTAAAAGCCACATATTTTTATCGTTTTTTTTTTATTTTCAAAAACTACAAAAAGACGTAAGACAAAAGGCGTTACTTTTTTTGAACGCAGCTAACGTTTTTTAATAATAATCTAAAAACCACATTTTTTTATCTGTTCCTGGATTTGCAAAAAATAATAATAATTAGTGAATAGTCTAAAAACCACAAGTTTTTACTGGTTTTTTTATTTTAAAAATTACAAAAAGACGCAAGACAAAAGGCGATACTTTTTTTGAATGCAGTTAACGTTTATTAATAATAATATAAAACCCACATTTTTTTATCTGTTCCTGGATTTGCAAAAAATAATAATAATTAGTGAATAGTCTAAAAACCACAAGTTTTTACAGGTTTTTTTATTTTAAAAATTACAAAAAGACGCAAGACAAAAGGCGATACTTTTTTTGAATGCAGTTAACGTTTATTAATAATAATATAAAACCCGCATTTTTTTGTCAGTTTCTGGATTTGCAAAAAATAATAATAATTAGCGAATATGCTAAAAACCGCATTTTTTATCGGTTTTTTTATTTTAAAAATTACAAAAGACGTAAGACAAAAGGCGATAATTTTTTTAAACGCAGCTAAAGTTTTTTAATAATAATCTAAAAACCATATTTTTTTATCAGTTCCTGGATTTGCAAAAAATAATAATAATTAGCGAATAGGCTAAATAGCAAATATTTTCATCGGATTTTTTTTATTTTGAAAAATTACAAAAAGACGTAAGACAAAAGGCGATACTTTTTGTGAACGCAGCTAACGTTTTTTAATAATAATCTAACAACCACATTTTTTTTGTCAGTTCCTGGATTTGCAAAAAATAATAATAATTAGCGAATAGGCTAAATAGCAAATATTTTCATCGGATTTTTTTTATTTTGAAAAATTACAAAAAGACGTAAGACAAAGGGCGATACTTTTTGTGAACGAAGCCAACGTTTTTTAATAATAATCTAACAACCACATTTTTTTGTCAGTTCCTGGATTTGCAAAAAGTAATAATAATTAGCGAATATGCTAAAAACCGCATTTTTTATCGGTTTTTTTATTTTAAAAATTACAAAAGACGTAAGACAAAAGGCGATACTTTTTTGGAACGCAGCTAACGTTTCTTAATAATAATCTAAAAACCAATTTTTTTATCCGTTCCTGGATTTGTCAGATATAATAATAATTAGCGAATAGGCATTGCCATATATTTTTATCTTTTTTTTTATTTTGAAAAATTACAAAAAGACGTAAGACAAAAGGCGATAATTTTTGTGAATGCAGCTAACTTTTTTTAATAAAAATCTAACAACCACATTTTTTTGTCAGTTCCTGGATTTGCAAAAAATAATAATAATTAGCGAATATGCTAAAAACCGCATTTTTTATCGGTTTTTTTTATTTTAAAAATTACAAAAGACGTAAGACAAAAGGCGATAATTTTTTTAAACGCAGCTAATGTTTTATAATAATAATCTAACAACCACATTTTTTTGTCAGTTCCTGGATCTGCAAAAAGTAATAATAATTAGCGATTAGGCTAAAAACCACATATTTTTATCGTTTTTTTTTTAAATTACAAAAAGACGTAAGACAAAAGGCGATACTTTTTTTAAACGCAGCTAGCGTTTTTTAATAATAATCTAAAACCCACATTTTTTTGTCAGTTCCTGGTTTTGTCAAAAATAATAATAATTAGCGAGTAGGCTAAAAGCCATATATTTTTATCGGTTTTTTTATTTTGAAAAATTACAAAAAGACGTAAGACAAAGGGCGATACTTTTTGTGAACGAAGCCAACGTTTTTTAATAATAATCTAACAACCACATTTTTTTGTCAGTTCCTGGATTTGCAAAAAGTAATAATAATTAGCGAATATGCTAAAAACCGCATTTTTTATCGGTTTTTTTATTTTAAAAATTACAAAAGACGTAAGACAAAAGGCGATACTTTTTTGGAACGCATAATAATAATTAGCGAATAGGCATTGCCATATATTTTTATCTTTTTTTTTATTTTGAAAAATTACAAAAAGACGTAAGACAAAAGGCGATAATTTTTGTGAATGCAGCTAACGTTTTTTAATAAAAATCTAACAACCACATTTTTTTGTCAGTTCCTGGATTTGCAAAAAATAATAATAATTAGCGAATATGCTAAAAACCGCATTTTTTATCGGTTTTTTTTATT
The DNA here is from genome assembly GCA_963921995.1 of Oxystoma pomonae. Taxonomy (NCBI): domain Eukaryota; kingdom Metazoa; phylum Arthropoda; class Insecta; order Coleoptera; family Brentidae; genus Oxystoma; species Oxystoma pomonae. Next base: position 158,870,668 of record OY998163.1, read on the forward strand.
TTAAAAATTACAAAAGACGTAAGACAAAAGGCGATAATTTTTTTAAACGCAGCTAATGTTTTTTAATAATAATCTACAAGCCACATTTTTTTGTCAGTTTCTGGATTTGCAAAAAATAATCATAATTAGCGAATAGGCTAAAAGCCACATATTTTTATCGTTTTTTTTTTATTTTCAAAAATTACAAAAAGACGTAAGACAAAAGGCGTTACTTTTTTGAACGCAGCTAACGTTTTTTAATAATAATCTAAAACCCACATTTTTTTGTCAGTTCCTGGATTTGCAAAAAATAATAATAATTAGCGAATATGCTAAAAACCGCATTTTTATCGTTTTTTTTATTTTAAAAAATTACAAAAAGACGTAAGACAAAAGGCAATACTTTTTTTGAAGGCTGCTAACGTTTGTTAATAATAATCTACAAGCCACATTTTTTTATCAGTTTGTGGATTTGCAAAAAATAATAATAATTAGCGAATAGGCTAAAAACCACATATTTTTATCGGTTTTTTTTAAATTACAAAAAGACGTAAGACCAAAGGCGATACTTTTTTTAAACGCAGCTAGCGTTTTTTAATAATAATCTAAAACCCACATTTTTTTGTCAGTTAATGGATTTGCAAAAAATAATAATTAGCGAATATGCTAAAAACCGCATTTTTATCGGTTTTTTAATTTTAAAAATTACAAAAAGACGGAAGACAAAAGGCGATACTTTTTTTGAACGCAGCTAACGTTTTTTAATATTATTTTGAAAACCACATTTTTTATCAGTTCCTGGATTTGTCAGAAATAATAATAATTAGCGAATAGGCTAAAAGCCATATATTTTTATCTTTTTTTTTTATTTTAAAAAATTACGAAAAGACGTAAGACAAAAGGCGATACTTCCTGTGTACGCAGCCAACGTATTTTAATAATAATCTAACAACCACATTTTTTTGTCAAATCCTGGATTTGCAAAAAAAATAATAATTAGCGAATATGCTAAAAACCGCATTTTTTATCGGTTTTTTTTATTTTAAAAAATTAAAAAAGACGTAAGACAAAAGGCGATACTTTTTTTAAACGCACCTAACGTTTTTTAATAATAATCTAAAAACCACATTTTTTTATCAGTTCCTGGATTTGTCAAAAATAATAATAATTAGCGAATAGGCTAAAAGCCATATATTTTTATCGTTTTTTTTTTATTTTGAAAAATTACAAAAAGACGTAAGACAAAAGGCGATACTTTTTTTAAACGCAGCTAACGTTTTTTAATAATAATCTAAAAACCAAATTTTTTTATCAGTTCTTGGATTTGTCAAAAATAGGCTAAAGAGCAAATATTTTCATCGGATTTTTTTATTTTAAGAAATTACAAAAAGACGTAAGACAAACGGCGATAATATTTTTGAACTCAGCTAACCTTTTTCAATAATAATCTAAAACCCACATTTTTTTGTCATTTCCTGGATTTGCAAAAAATAATAATAATTAGCGAATATACTAGTAACCGCATTTTTATCGGTTTTTTTTATTTTAAAAAATTACAAAAGACGTAAGACAAAAGGCGATACTTTATTGGAACGCAGCTAACGTTTCTTAATAATAATCTAAAAACAAAATTTTTTTATCAGTTCCTGGATTTGTCAAAAATAATAATAATTAGCGAATAGGCTAAAAGCCATATATTTTTATCGGTTTTTTTTATTTTGAAAAATTACAAGAAGACGTAAGACAAAAGGCGATACTTTTTGTGAACGCAGCTAACGTTTTTTAATAATAATCTAACAACCACATTTTTTTGTCAGTTCCTGGATTTGCAAAAAATAATAATAATTAGCGAATATGCTAAAAACCGCATTTTTTATCGGTTGTTTTTTATTTTAAAAAATTACAAAAGACGTAAGACAAAAGGCGATAATTTTTTTAAACGCAGCTAACGTTTTTTAATAATAATCTAAATACCACATTTTTTTATCAGTTCCTGGATTTGCAAAAAATAATAATAATTAGCGAATAGGCTAAATAGCAAATATTTTCATCGGTTTTTTTTTATTTTAAAAAATTACAAAAAGACGTAAGAAAAAAAGCGATAATATTTTTGACCGCAGCTAGCCTTTTTTAATAATAATCTAAAACCCACATTTATTTGTCAGTTCCTAGATTTGCAAAAAATAATAATAATTAGCGAATATGCTAAAAACCGCATTTTTATCGGTTTTTTTTTATTTTAAAAAATTACAAAAGACGTAAGACAAAAGGCGATACTTTTTTTGAACGCAGCACACGTTTTTTAATAATAATCTAAAAACCAAATTTTTTTATCAGTTCCTGTATTTGTCAAAAATAATAATAATTAGCGAATAGGCTAAAAGCCATATGTTTTTATCGGTTTTTTTTATTTTCAAAAATTACAAAAAGACGTAAGAAAAAAAGCGATAATGTTTTTGACCGCAGCTAGCCTTTTTTAATAATAATCTAAAACCCACATTTATTTGTCAGTTCCTAGATTTGCAAATAATAATAATAATTAGCGAACATGCTAAAAACCGCATTTTTATCGGTTTTTTTTTATTTTAAAAAATTACAAAAGACGTAAGACGAAAGGCGATAATTTTTGTGAACGCAGCTAACGTTTTTTAATAATAATCTAACAACCACATTTTTTTGTCAGTTTTTGGATTTGCAAAAAATAATAATAATTAGCGAATATGCTAAAAACCGCATTTTTTATCGGTTTTTTTTTATTTTGAAAATTTACAAAAAGGCGTAAGACAAAAGGCGGTACTTTTTTTAAACGCAGCTAAAGTTTTTTAATAATAATCTAAAAATCACATTTTTTTATCAGTTCCTGGTTTTGTCAAAAATAATAATAATTAGCGAGTAGGCTATAAGCCATATATTTTTATCGTTTTTTTTTTATTTTGAAAAATTACAAAAAGACGTAAGACAAAAGGCGATAATATTTTTAAACGCAGCTAACCTTTTTTAATCATAATCTAAAACCCACATTTTTTTGTCAGTTCCTGGATTTGCAAAAAATAATAATAATTAGCGAATAGTCTAAAAACCACAAGTTTTTACTGGTTTTTTTATTTTAAAAATTACAAAAAGACGCAAGACAAAAGGCGATACTTTTTTTAAAGGATGCTAACGTTTTTTAATCATAATCTAGAAGCCACATTTTTTTATCAGTTTCTGGATTTGCAAAAAATAATCATAATTAGCGAATAGACTAAAAGCCACATATTTTTATCGTTTTTTTTTATTTTCAAAAACTACAAAAAGACGTAAGACAAAAGGCGTTACTTTTTTTGAACGCAGCTAACGTTTTTTAATAATAATCTAAAAACCACATTTTTTTATCTGTTCCTGGATTTGCAAAAAATAATAATAATTAGCGAATATACTAGTAACCGCATTTTTATCGGTTTTTTTTATTTTAAAAAATTACAAAAGACGTAAGACAAAAGGCGATACTTTATTGGAACGCAGCTAACGTTTCTTAATAATAATCTAAAAACAAAATTTTTTTATCAGTTCCTGGATTTGTCAAAAATAATAATAATTAGCGAATAGGCTAAAAGCCATATATTTTTATCGGTTTTTTTTATTTTGAAAAATTACAAGAAGACGTAAGACAAAAGGCGATACTTTTTGTGAACGCAGCTAACGTTTTTTAATAATAATCTAACAACCACATTTTTTTGTCAGTTCCTGGATTTGCAAAAAATAATAATAATTAGCGAATATGCTAAAAACCGCATTTTTTATCGGTTGTTTTTTATTTTAAAAAATTACAAAAGACGTAAGACAAAAGGCGATAATTTTTTTAAACGCAGCTAACGTTTTTTAATAATAATCTAAATACCACATTTTTTTATCAGTTCCTGGATTTGCAAAAAATAATAATAATTAGCGAATAGGCTAAATAGCAAATATTTTCATCGGATTTTTTTTATTTTAAAAAATTACAAAAAGACGTAAGAAAAAAAGCGATAATATTTTTGACCGCAGCTAGCCTTTTTTAATAATAATCTAAAACCCACATTTATTTGTCAGTTCCTAGATTTGCAAAAAATAATAATAATTAGCGAATATGCTAAAAACCGCATTTTTATCGTTTTTTTTTTATTTTAAAAAATTACAAAAGACGTAAGACAAAAGGCGATACTTTTTTTGAACGCAGCACACGTTTTTTAATAATAATCTAAAAACCAAATTTTTTTATCAGTTCCTGTATTTGTCAAAAATAATAATAATTAGCGAATAGGCTAAAAGCCATATGTTTTTATCGGTTTTTTTTATTTTCAAAAATTACAAAAAGACGTAAGAAAAAAAGCGATAATGTTTTTGACCGCAGCTAGCCTTTTTTAATAATAATCTAAAACCCACATTTATTTGTCAGTTCCTAGATTTGCAAAAAATAATAATAATTAGCGAACATGCTAAAAACCGCATTTTTATCGGTTTTTTTTTATTTTAAAAAATTACAAAAGACGTAAGACGAAAGGCGATAATTTTTGTGAACGCAGCTAACGTTTTTTAATAATAATCTAACAACCACATTTTTTTGTCAGTTTTTGGATTTGCAAAAAATAATAATAATTAGCGAATATGCTAAAAACCGCATTTTTTATCAGTTTTTTTTTATTTTGAAAATTTACAAAAAGGCGTAAGACAAAAGGCGGTACTTTTTTTAAACGCAGCTAAAGTTTTTTAATAATAATCTAAAAATCACATTTTTTTATCAGTTCCTGGTTTTGTCAAAAATAATAATAATTAGCGAGTAGGCTATAAGCCATATATTTTTATCGTTTTTTTTTTTATTTTGAAAAATTACAAAAAGACGTAAGACAAAAGGCGATAATATTTTTAAACGCAGCTAACCTTTTTTAATCATAATCTAAAACCCACATTTTTTTGTCAGTTCCTGGATTTGCAAAAAATAATAATAATTAGCGAATAGTCTAAAAACCACAAGTTTTTACTGGTTTTTTTATTTTAAAAATTACAAAAAGACGCAAGACAAAAGGCGATACTTTTTTTAAAGGATGCTAACGTTTTTTAATCATAATCTAGAAGCCACATTTTTTTATCAGTTTCTGGATTTGCAAAAAATAATCATAATTAGCGAATAGACTAAAAGCCACATATTTTTATCGTTTTTTTTTTATTTTCAAAAACTACAAAAAGACGTAAGACAAAAGGCGTTACTTTTTTTGAACGCAGCTAACGTTTTTTAATAATAATCTAAAAACCACATTTTTTTATCTGTTCCTGGATTTGCAAAAAATAATAATAATTAGTGAATAGTCTAAAAACCACAAGTTTTTACTGGTTTTTTTATTTTAAAAATTACAAAAAGACGCAAGACAAAAGGCGATACTTTTTTTGAATGCAGTTAACGTTTATTAATAATAATATAAAACCCACATTTTTTTATCTGTTCCTGGATTTGCAAAAAATAATAATAATTAGTGAATAGTCTAAAAACCACAAGTTTTTAAAGGTTTTTTTATTTTAAAAATTACAAAAAGACGCAAGACAAAAGGCGATACTTTTTTTGAATGCAGTTAACGTTTATTAATAATAATATAAAACCCGCATTTTTTTGTCAGTTTCTGGATTTGCAAAAAATAATAATAATTAGCGAATATGCTAAAAACCGCATTTTTTATCGGTTTTTTTATTTTAAAAATTACAAAAGACGTAAGACAAAAGGCGATAATTTTTTTAAACGCAGCTAAAGTTTTTTAATAATAATCTAAAAACCATATTTTTTTATCAGTTCCTGGATTTGCAAAAAATAATAATAATTAGCGAATAGGCTAAATAGCAAATATTTTCATCGGATTTTTTTTATTTTGAAAAATTACAAAAAGACGTAAGACAAAAGGCGATACTTTTTGTGAACGCAGCTAACGTTTTTTAATAATAATCTAACAACCACATTTTTTTTGTCAGTTCCTGGATTTGCAAAAAATAATAATAATTAGCGAATAGGCTAAATAGCAAATATTTTCATCGGATTTTTTTTATTTTGAAAAATTACAAAAAGACGTAAGACAAAGGGCGATACTTTTTGTGAACGAAGCCAACGTTTTTTAATAATAATCTAACAACCACATTTTTTTGTCAGTTCCTGGATTTGCAAAAAGTAATAATAATTAGCGATTAGGCTAAAAACCACATATTTTTATCGTTTTTTCTTTAAATTACAAAAAGACGTAAGACAAAAGGCGATACTTTTTTTGAACGCAGCTAGCGTTTTTTAATAATAATCTAAAACCCACATTTTTTTGTCAGTTCCTGGTTTTGTCAAAAATAATAATAATTAGCGAGTAGGCTAAAAGCCATATATTTTTATCGGTTTTTTCATTTTGAAAAATTACAAAAAGACGTAAGACAAAAGGCGATAATATTTTTGAACGCATCTAACCTTTTTTAATCATAATCTAAAACCCACATTTTTTTGTCAGTTCCTGGATTTGCAAAAAATAATAATAATTAGCGAATAGGCTAAAAACCACAAGTTTTTACTGTTTTTTTTTTATTTTAAAAAATTACAAAAAGACGTAAGACAAAAGGCGATACTTTTTGTGAACGAAGCCAACGTTTTTTAATAATAATCTAACAACCACATTTTTTTGTCAGTTCCTGGATTTGCAAAAAGTAATAATAATTAGCGAATATGCTAAAAACCGCATTTTTTATCGGTTTTTTTATTTTAAAAATTACAAAAGACGTAAGACAAAAGGCGATACTTTTTTGGAACGCAGCTAACGTTTTTTAATAATAATCTAACAACCACATTTTTTTGTCAGTTCCTGGATTTGCAAAAAATAATAATAATTAGCGAATATGCTAAAAACCGCATTTTTTATCGGTTTTTTTTATTTTAAAAATTACAAAAGACGTAAGACAAAAGGCGATACTTTTTTTGAACGCAGCTAGCGTTTTTTAATAATAATCTAAAACCCACATTTTTTTGTCAGTTCCTGGTTTTGTCAAAAATAATAATAATTAGCGAGTAGGCTAAAACCCATATATTTTTACCGGTTTTTTGATTTTAAAAAATTACAAAAAGACGTAAGACAAAAGGCGATAATATTTTTGAACGCAGCTAACCTTTTTTAATCTTAATCTATAACCCACATTTTTTTGTCAGTTCCTGGATTTGCAAAAAATAATAATAATTAGCGAATAGGCTAAAAACCACAAGTTTTTACTGTTTTTTTTTTATTTTAAAAAATTACAAAAAGACGTAAGACAAAAGGGGATACTTTTTTTGAAGTCTGCTAACGTTTGTTAATAATAATCTACAAGCCACATTTTTTTATCAGTTTCTGGATTTGCAAAAAATAATCATAATTAGCGAATAGGCTAAAAGCCACATATTTTTATCGTTTTTTTTTTATTTTCAAAAATTACAAAAAGACGTAAGACAAAAGGCGATACTTTTTTTGAACGCAGCTAGCGTTTTTTAATAATAATATAAAACCCACATTTTTTTGTCAGTTCCTGGTTTTGTCAAAAATAATAATAATTAGCGAGTAGGCTAAAACCCATATATTTTTATCGGTTTTTTGATTTTGAAAAATTACAAAAAGACGTAAGACAAAAGGCGATAATATTTTTGAACGCAGCTAACCTTTTTTAATCTTAATCTATAACCCACATTTTTTTGTCAGTTCCTGGATTTGCAAAAAATAATATTAATTAGCGAATACGCTAAAAACCACAAGTTTTTACTGTTTTTTTTTTATTTTAAAAAATTACAAAAAGACGTAAGACAAAAGGCGATACTTTTTTTGAAGTCTGCTAACGTTTGTTAATAATAATCTACAAGCCACATTTTTTTATCAGTTTCTGGATTTGCAAAAAATAATCATAATTAGCGAATAGGCTAAAAGCCACATATTTTTATCGTTTTTTTTTTATTTTCAAAAATTACAAAAAGACGTAAGACAAAAGGCGTTACTTTTTTTGAACGCAGCTAACGTTTTTTAATAATAATCTAAAACCCACATTTTTTTGTCAGTTCCTGGATTAGCAAAAAATAATAATAATTAGCGAATATGCTAAAAACCGCATTTTTATCGGTTTTTTTTTATTTTAAAAAATTACAAAAAGACGTAAGACAAAAGGCAATACTTTTTTTGAAGGCTGCTAACGTTTGTTAATAATAATCTACAAGCCACATTTTTTTATCAGTTTCTGGATTTGCAAAAATAATAATAATTAGCGAATAGGCTAAAAACCACAAATTTTTATCGGTTTTTTTTTTAAATTACAAAAAGACGTAAGACCAAAGGCGATACTTTTTTTTAAACGCAGCTAGCGTTTTTTAATAATAATCTAAAACCCACATTTTTTTGTCAGTTCCTGGTTTTGTCAAAAATAATAATAATTAGCGAGTAGGCTAAAAGCCATATATTTTTATCGGTTTTTTTATTTTGAAAAATTACAAAAAGACGTAAGACAAAGGGCGATACTTTTTGTGAACGAAGCCAACGTTTTTTAATAATAATCTAACAACCACATTTTTTTGTCAGTTCCTGGATTTGCAAAAAGTAATAATAATTAGCGAATATGCTAAAAACCGCATTTTTTATCGGTTTTTTTATTTTAAAAATTACAAAAGACGTAAGACAAAAGGCGATACTTTTTTGGAACGCATAATAATAATTAGCGAATAGGCATTGCCATATATTTTTATCTTTTTTTTTATTTTGAAAAATTACAAAAAGACGTAAGACAAAAGGCGATAATTTTTGTGAATGCAGCTAACGTTTTTTAATAAAAATCTAACAACCACATTTTTTTGTCAGTTCCTGGATTTGCAAAAAATAATAATAATTAGCGAATATGCTAAAAACCGCATTTTTTATCGGTTTTTTTTATTTTAAAAATTACAAAAGACGTAAGACAAAAGGCGATAATTTTTTTAAACGCAGCTAATGTTTTTTAATAATAATCTACAAGCCACATTTTTTTGTCAGTTTCTGGATTTGCAAAAAATAATCATAATTAGCGAATAGGCTAAAAGCCACATATTTTTATCGTTTTTTTTTTATTTTCAAAAATTACAAAAAGACGTAAGACAAAAGGCGTTACTTTTTTTGAACGCAGCTAACGTTTTTTAATAATAATCTAAAACCCACATTTTTTTGTCAGTTCCTGGATTTGCAAAAAATAATAATAATTAGCGAATATGCTAAAAACCGCATTTTTATCGTTTTTTTTATTTTAAAAAATTACAAAAAGACGTAAGACAAAAGGCAATACTTTTTTTGAAGGCTGCTAACGTTTGTTAATAATAATCTACAAGCCACATTTTTTTATCAGTTTGTGGATTTGCAAAAAATAATAATAATTAGCGAATAGGCTAAAAACCACATATTTTTATCGGTTTTTTTTAAATTACAAAAAGACGTAAGACCAAAGGCGATACTTTTTTTAAACGCAGCTAGCGTTTTTTAATAATAATCTAAAACCCACATTTTTTTGTCAGTTAATGGATTTGCAAAAAATAATAATTAGCGAATATGCTAAAAACCGCATTTTTATCGGTTTTTTAATTTTAAAAATTACAAAAAGACGGAAGACAAAAGGCGATACTTTTTTTGAACGCAGCTAACGTTTTTTAATATTATTTTGAAAACCACATTTTTTATCAGTTCCTGGATTTGTCAGAAATAATAATAATTAGCGAATAGGCTAAAAGCCATATATTTTTATCTTTTTTTTTTATTTTAAAAAATTACGAAAAGACGTAAGACAAAAGGCGATACTTCCTGTGTACGCAGCCAACGTATTTTAATAATAATCTAACAACCACATTTTTTTGTCAAATCCTGGATTTGCAAAAAAAATAATAATTAGCGAATATGCTAAAAACCGCATTTTTTATCGGTTTTTTTTATTTTAAAAAATTAAAAAAGACGTAAGACAAAAGGCGATACTTTTTTTAAACGCACCTAACGTTTTTTAATAATAATCTAAAAACCACATTTTTTTATCAGGTCCTGGATTTGTCAAAAATAATAATAATTAGCGAATAGGCTAAAAGCCATATATTTTTATCGTTTTTTTTTTATTTTGAAAAATTACAAAAAGACGTAAGACAAAAGGCGATACTTTTTTTAAACGCAGCTAACGTTTTTTAATAATAATCTAAAAACCAAATTTTTTTATCAGTTCTTGGATTTGTCAAAAATAGGCTAAAGAGCAAATATTTTCATCGGATTTTTTTATTTTAAGAAATTACAAAAAGACGTAAGACAAACGGCGATAATATTTTTGAACTCAGCTAACCTTTTTCAATAATAATCTAAAACCCACATTTTTTTGTCATTTCCTGGATTTGCAAAAAATAATAATAATTAGCGAATATACTAGTAACCGCATTTTTATCGGTTTTTTTTATTTTAAAAAATTACAAAAGACGTAAGACAAAAGGCGATACTTTATTGGAACGCAGCTAACGTTTCTTAATAATAATCTAAAAACAAAATTTTTTTATCAGTTCCTGGATTTGTCAAAAATAATAATAATTAGCGAATAGGCTAAAAGCCATATATTTTTATCGGTTTTTTTTATTTTGAAAAATTACAAGAAGACGTAAGACAAAAGGCGATACTTTTTGTGAACGCAGCTAACGTTTTTTAATAATAATCTAACAACCACATTTTTTTGTCAGTTCCTGGATTTGCAAAAAATAATAATAATTAGCGAATATGCTAAAAACCGCATTTTTTATCGGTTGTTTTTTATTTTAAAAAATTACAAAAGACGTAAGACAAAAGGCGATAATTTTTTTAAACGCAGCTAACGTTTTTTAATAATAATCTAAATACCACATTTTTTTATCAGTTCCTGGATTTGCAAAAAATAATAATAATTAGCGAATAGGCTAAATAGCAAATATTTTCATCGGATTTTTTTTATTTTAAAAAATTACAAAAAGACGTAAGAAAAAAAGCGATAATATTTTTGACCGCAGCTAGCCTTTTTTAATAATAATCTAAAACCCACATTTATTTGTCAGTTCCTAGATTTGCAAAAAATAATAATAATTAGCGAATATGCTAAAAACCGCATTTTTATCGGTTTTTTTTTATTTTAAAAAATTACAAAAGACGTAAGACAAAAGGCGATACTTTTTTTGAACGCAGCACACGTTTTTTAATAATAATCTAAAAACCAAATTTTTTTATCAGTTCCTGTATTTGTCAAAAATAATAATAATTAGCGAATAGGCTAAAAGCCATATGTTTTTATCGGTTTTTTTTATTTTCAAAAATTACAAAAAGACGTAAGAAAAAAAGCGATAATGTTTTTGACCGCAGCTAGCCTTTTTTAATAATAATCTAAAACCCACATTTATTTGTCAGTTCCTAGATTTGCAAATAATAATAATAATTAGCGAACATGCTAAAAACCGCATTTTTATCGGTTTTTTTTTATTTTAAAAAATTACAAAAGACGTAAGACGAAAGGCGATAATTTTTGTGAACGCAGCTAACGTTTTTTAATAATAATCTAACAACCACATTTTTTTGTCAGTTTTTGGATTTGCAAAAAATAATAATAATTAGCGAATATGCTAAAAACCGCATTTTTTATCGGTTTTTTTTTATTTTGAAAATTTACAAAAAGGCGTAAGACAAAAGGCGGTACTTTTTTTAAACGCAGCTAAAGTTTTTTAATAATAATCTAAAAATCACATTTTTTTATCAGTTCCTGGTTTTGTCAAAAATAATAATAATTAGCGAGTATGCTATAAGCCATATATTTTTATCGTTTTTTTTTTATTTTGAAAAATTACAAAAAGACGTAAGACAAAAGGCGATAATATTTTTAAACGCAGCTAACCTTTTTTAATCATAATCTAAAACCCACATTTTTTTGTCAGTTCCTGGATTTGCAAAAAATAATAATAATTAGCGAATAGTCTAAAAACCACAAGTTTTTACTGGTTTTTTTATTTTAAAAATTACAAAAAGACGCAAGACAAAAGGCGATACTTTTTTTAAAGGATGCTAACGTTTTTTAATCATAATCTAGAAGCCACATTTTTTTATCGTTTTTTTTTATTTTCAAAAACTACAAAAAGACGTAAGACAAAAGGCGTTACTTTTTTTGAACGCAGCTAACGTTTTTTAATAATAATCTAAAAACCACATTTTTTTATCTGTTCCTGGATTTGCAAAAAATAATAATAATTAGCGAATATACTAGTAACCGCATTTTTATCGGTTTTTTTTATTTTAAAAAATTACAAAAGACGTAAGACAAAAGGCGATACTTTATTGGAACGCAGCTAACGTTTCTTAATAATAATCTAAAAACAAAATTTTTTTATCAGTTCCTGGATTTGTCAAAAATAATAATAATTAGCGAATAGGCTAAAAGCCATATATTTTTATCGGTTTTTTTTATTTTGAAAAATTACAAGAAGACGTAAGACAAAAGGCGATACTTTTTGTGAACGCAGCTAACGTTTTTTAATAATAATCTAACAACCACATTTTTTTGTCAGTTCCTGGATTTGCAAAAAATAATAATAATTAGCGAATATGCTAAAAACCGCATTTTTTATCGGTTGTTTTTTATTTTAAAAAATTACAAAAGACGTAAGACAAAAGGCGATAATTTTTTTAAACGCAGCTAACGTTTTTTAATAATAATTTAAATACCACATTTTTTTATCAGTTCCTGGATTTGCAAAAAATAATAATAATTAGCGAATAGGCTAAATAGCAAATATTTTCATCGGATTTTTTTTATTTTAAAAAATTACAAAAAGACGTAAGAAAAAAAGCGATAATATTTTTGACCGCAGCTAGCCTTTTTTAATAATAATCTAAAACCCACATTTATTTGTCAGTTCCTAGATTTGCAAAAAATAATAATAATTAGCGAATATGCTAAAAACCGCATTTTTATCGGTTTTTTTTTATTTTAAAAAATTACAAAAGACGTAAGACAAAAGGCGATACTTTTTTTGAACGCAGCACACGTTTTTTAATAATAATCTAAAAACCAAATTTTTTTATCAGTTCCTGTATTTGTCAAAAATAATAATAATTAGCGAATAGGCTAAAAGCCATATGTTTTTATCGGTTTTTTTTATTTTCAAAAATTACAAAAAGACGTAAGAAAAAAAGCGATAATGTTTTTGACCGCAGCTAGCCTTTTTTAATAATAATCTAAAACCCACATTTATTTGTCAGTTCCTAGATTTGCAAAAAATAATAATAATTAGCGAACATGCTAAAAACCGCATTTTTATCGGTTTTTTTTTATTTTAAAAAATTACAAAAGACGTAAGACGAAAGGCGATAATTTTTGTGAACGCAGCTAACGTTTTTTAATAATAATCTAACAACCACATTTTTTTGTCAGTTTTTGGATTTGCAAAAAATAATAATAATTAGCGAATATGCTAAAAACCGCATTTTTTATCAGTTTTTTTTTATTTTGAAAATTTACAAAAAGGCGTAAGACAAAAGGCGGTACTTTTTTTAAACGCAGCTAAAGTTTTTTAATAATAATCTAAAAATCACATTTTTTTATCAGTTCCTGGTTTTGTCAAAAATAATAATAATTAGCGAGTAGGCTATAAGCCATATATTTTTATCGTTTTTTTTTTATTTTGAAAAATTACAAAAAGACGTAAGACAAAAGGCGATAATATTTTTAAACGCAGCTAACCTTTTTTAATCATAATCTAAAACCCACATTTTTTTGTCAGTTCCTGGATTTGCAAAAAATAATAATAATTAGCGAATAGTCTAAAAACCACAAGTTTTTACTGGTTTTTTTATTTTAAAAATTACAAAAAGACGCAAGACAAAAGGCGATACTTTTTTTAAAGGATGCTAACGTTTTTTAATCATAATCTAGAAGCCACATTTTTTTATCAGTTTCTGGATTTGCAAAAAATAATCATAATTAGCGAATAGACTAAAAGCCACATATTTTTATCGTTTTTTTTTTATTTTCAAAAACTACAAAAAGACGTAAGACAAAAGGCGTTACTTTTTTTGAACGCAGCTAACGTTTTTTAATAATAATCTAAAAACCACATTTTTTTATCTGTTCCTGGATTTGCAAAAAATAATAATAATTAGTGAATAGTCTAAAAACCACAAGTTTTTACTGGTTTTTTTATTTTAAAAATTACAAAAAGACGCAAGACAAAAGGCGATACTTTTTTTGAATGCAGTTAACGTTTATTAATAATAATATAAAACCCACATTTTTTTATCTGTTCCTGGATTTGCAAAAAATAATAATAATTAGTGAATAGTCTAAAAACCACAAGTTTTTACAGGTTTTTTTATTTTAAAAATTACAAAAAGACGCAAGACAAAAGGCGATACTTTTTTTGAATGCAGTTAACGTTTATTAATAATAATATAAAACCCGCATTTTTTTGTCAGTTTCTGGATTTGCAAAAAATAATAATAATTAGCGAATATGCTAAAAACCGCATTTTTTATCGGTTTTTTTATTTTAAAAATTACAAAAGACGTAAGACAAAAGGCGATAATTTTTTTAAACGCAGCTAAAGTTTTTTAATAATAATCTAAAAACCATATTTTTTTATCAGTTCCTGGATTTGCAAAAAATAATAATAATTAGCGAATAGGCTAAATAGCAAATATTTTCATCGGATTTTTTTTATTTTGAAAAATTACAAAAAGACGTAAGACAAAAGGCGATACTTTTTGTGAACGCAGCTAACGTTTTTTAATAATAATCTAACAACCACATTTTTTTTGTCAGTTCCTGGATTTGCAAAAAATAATAATAATTAGCGAATAGGCTAAATAGCAAATATTTTCATCGGATTTTTTTTATTTTGAAAAATTACAAAAAGACGTAAGACAAAGGGCGATACTTTTTGTGAACGAAGCCAACGTTTTTTAATAATAATCTAACAACCACATTTTTTTGTCAGTTCCTGGATTTGCAAAAAGTAATAATAATTAGCGATTAGGCTAAAAACCACATATTTTTATCGTTTTTTCTTTAAATTACAAAAAGACGTAAGACAAAAGGCGATACTTTTTTTGAACGCAGCTAGCGTTTTTTAATAATAATCTAAAACCCACATTTTTTTGTCAGTTCCTGGTTTTGTCAAAAATAATAATAATTAGCGAGTAGGCTAAAAGCCATATATTTTTATCGGTTTTTTCATTTTGAAAAATTACAAAAAGACGTAAGACAAAAGGCGATAATATTTTTGAACGCATCTAACCTTTTTTAATCATAATCTAAAACCCACATTTTTTTGTCAGTTCCTGGATTTGCAAAAAATAATAATAATTAGCGAATAGGCTAAAAACCACAAGTTTTTACTGTTTTTTTTTTATTTTAAAAAATTACAAAAAGACGTAAGACAAAAGGCGATACTTTTTGTGAACGAAGCCAACGTTTTTTAATAATAATCTAACAACCACATTTTTTTGTCAGTTCCTGGATTTGCAAAAAGTAATAATAATTAGCGAATATGCTAAAAACCGCATTTTTTATCGGTTTTTTTATTTTAAAAATTACAAAAGACGTAAGACAAAAGGCGATACTTTTTTGGAACGCAGCTAACGTTTTTTAATAATAATCTAACAACCACATTTTTTTGTCAGTTCCTGGATTTGCAAAAAATAATAATAATTAGCGAATATGCTAAAAACCGCATTTTTTATCGGTTTTTTTTATTTTAAAAATTACAAAAGACGTAAGACAAAAGGCGATACTTTTTTTGAACGCAGCTAGCGTTTTTTAATAATAATCTAAAACCCACATTTTTTTGTCAGTTCCTGGTTTTGTCAAAAATAATAATAATTAGCGAGTAGGCTAAAACCCATATATTTTTATCGGTTTTTTGATTTTAAAAAATTACAAAAAGACGTAAGACAAAAGGCGATAATATTTTTGAACGCAGCTAACCTTTTTTAATCTTAATCTATAACCCACATTTTTTTGTCAGTTCCTGGATTTGCAAAAAATAATAATAATTAGCGAATAGGCTAAAAACCACAAGTTTTTACTGTTTTTTTTTTTTATTTTAAAAAATTACAAAAAGACGTAAGACAAAAGGGGATACTTTTTTTGAAGTCTGCTAACGTTTGTTAATAATAATCTACAAGCCACATTTTTTTATCAGTTTCTGGATTTGCAAAAAATAATCATAATTAGCGAATAGGCTAAAAGCCACATATTTTTATCGTTTTTTTTTTATTTTCAAAAATTACAAAAAGACGTAAGACAAAAGGCGATACTTTTTTTGAACGCAGCTAGCGTTTTTTAATAATAATATAAAACCCACATTTTTTTGTCAGTTCCTGGTTTTGTCAAAAATAATAATAATTAGCGAGTAGGCTAAAACCCATATATTTTTATCGGTTTTTTGATTTTGAAAAATTACAAAAAGACGTAAGACAAAAGGCGATAATATTTTTGAACGCAGCTAACCTTTTTTAATCTTAATCTATAACCCACATTTTTTTGTCAGTTCCTGGATTTGCAAAAAATAATATTAATTAGCGAATACGCTAAAAACCACAAGTTTTTACTGTTTTTTTTTTATTTTAAAAAATTACAAAAAGACGTAAGACAAAAGGCGATACTTTTTTTGAAGTCTGCTAACGTTTGTTAATAATAATCTACAAGCCACATTTTTTTATCAGTTTCTGGATTTGTAAAAAATAATCATAATTAGCGAATAGGCTAAAAGCCACATATTTTTATCGTTTTTTTTTTATTTTCAAAAATTACAAAAAGACGTAAGACAAAAGGCGTTACTTTTTTTGAACGCAGCTAACGTTTTTTAATAATAATCTAAAACCCACATTTTTTTGTCAGTTCCTGGATTAGCAAAAAATAATAATAATTAGCGAATATGCTAAAAACCGCATTTTTATCGGTTTTTTTTTATTTTAAAAAATTACAAAAAGACGTAAGACAGAAGGCTGCTAACGTTTGTTAATAATAATCTACAAGCCACATTTTTTTATCAGTTTCTGGATTTGCAAAAATAATAATAATTAGCGAATAGGCTAAAAACCACATATTTTTATCGGTTTTTTTTTTAAATTACAAAAAGACGTAAGACCAAAGGCGATACTTTTTTTTAAACGCAGCTAGCGTTTTTTAATAATAATCTAAAACCCACATTTTTTTGTCAGTTAATGGATTTGTCAGAAATAATAATAATTAGCGAATAGGCTAAAAGCCATATATTTTTATCGTTTTTTTTTATTTTGAAAAATTACAAAAAGACGTAAGACAAAAGGCGATACTTTTTGTGAACGCAGCCAACGTTTTTTAATAATAATCTAAAACCCACATTTTTTTGTCATTTCCTGGATTTGCAAAAAATAATAATAATTAGCGAATATGCTAGTAACCGCATTTTTATCGGTTTTTTTTATTTTAAAAAATTACAAAAAACGTAAGACAAAAGGCGATACTTTATTGGAACGCAGCTAACGTTTCTTAATAATAATCTAAAAACCAATTTTTTTTATCAGTTCCTGGATTTGTCAAAAATAATAATAATTAGCGAATAGGCTAAAAGCCATATATTTTTATCTGTTTTTTTTATTTTGAAAAATTACAAGGAGACGTAAGACAAAAGGCGATACTTTTTGTGAACGCAGCTAACGTTTTTTAATAATAATCTAACAACCACATTTTTTTGTCAGTTCCTGGATTTGCAAAAAATAATAATAATTAGCGAATATGCTAAAAACCGCATTTTTTATCGGTTGTTTTTTTATTTTAAAAAATTACAAAAGACGTAAGACAAAAGGCGATAATTTTTTTAAACGCAGCTAACGTTTTTTAATAATAATCTAAATACCACATTTTTTTATCAGTTCCTGGATTTGCAAAAAATAATAATAATTAGCGAATAGGCTAAATAGCATATATTTTCATCGGATTTTTTTTTATTTTGAAAAATTACAAAAAGACGTAAGACAAAGGGCGATACTTTTTGTGAACGAAGCCAACGTTTTTTAATAATAATCTAACAACCACATTTTTTTGTCAGTTCCTGGATTTGCAAAAAGTAATAATAATTAGCGATTAGGCTAAAAACCACATATTTTTATCGTTTTTTCTTTAAATTACAAAAAGACGTAAGACAAAAGGCGATACTTTTTTTGAACTCAGCTAGCGTTTTTTAATAATAATCTAAAACCCACATTTTTTTGTCAGTTCCTGGATTTGCAAAAAATAATAATAATTAGCGAATAGGCTAAAAACCATAAGTTTTTACTGTTTTTTTTTTTATTTTAAAAAATTACAAAAAGACGTAAGACAAAAGGCGATACTTTTTGTGAACGAAGCCAACGTTTTTTAATAATAATCTAACAACCACATTTTTTTGTCAGTTCCTGGATTTGCAAAAAGTAATAATAATTAGCGAATATGCTAAAAACCGCATTTTTTATCGGTTTTTTTATTTTAAAAATTACAAAAGACGTAAGACAAAAGGCGATACTTTTTTGGAACGCAGCTAACGTTTCTTAATAATAATCTAAAAACCAAATTTTTTTATCCGTTCCTGGATTTGTCAGATATAATAATAATTAGCGAATAGGCTAAAAGCCATATATTTTTATCTTTTTTTTTATTTTGAAAAATTACAAAAAGACGTAAGACAAAAGGCGATACTTTTTGTGAACGCAGCTAACGTTTTTTAATAATAATCTAAAAACCACATTTTTTTGTCAGTTCCTGGTTTTGTCAAAAATAATAATAATTAGCGAGTAGGCTAAAAGCCATATATTTTTATCGGTTTTTTGATTTTGAAAAATTACAAAAAGACGTAAGACAAAAGGCGATAATATTTTTGAACGCAGCTAACCTTTTTTAATCATAATCTAAAACCCACATTTTTTTGTCAGTTCCTGGATTTGCAAAAAATAATAATAATTAGCGAATAGGCTAAAAACCACAAGTTTTTACTGGTTTTTTTTTTATTTTAAAAAATTACAAAAAGACGTAAGACAAAAGGCGATACTTTTTTTGAAGGCTGCTAACGTTTGTTAATAATAATCTACAAGCCACATTTTTTTATCAGTTTCTGGATTTGCAAAAAATAATCATAATTAGCGAATATGCTAAAAACCGCATTTTTATCGGTTTTTTTTTTATTTTAAAAAATTACAAAAAGACGTTAGACAAAAGGCGATAATTTTTTTAAACGCAGCTAACGTTTTTTAATAATAATCTAAAAACCATATTATTTTATCAGTTCCTGGATTTGCAAAAAATAATAATAATTAGCGAATAGGCTAAATAGCAAATATTTTCATCGGATTTTTTTTATTTTGAAAAATTACAAAAAGACGTAAGACAAAAGGCGATACTTTTTGTGAACGCAGCTAACGTTTTTTAATAATAATCTAACAACCACATTTTTTTGTCAGTTCCTGGATTTGCAAAAAATAATAATTAGCGAATATGCTAAAAACCGCATTTTTTATCGGTTTTTTTTATTTTAAAAATTACAAAAGACGTAAGGCGATAATTTTTTTAAACGCAGCTAACGTTTTTTAATAATAATCTAAAAACCATATTTTTTATCAGTTCCTGGATTTGCAAAAAATAATAATAATTAGCGAATAGGCTAAATAGCAAATATTTTCATCGGATTTTTTTTATTTTGAAAAATTACAAAAAGACGTAAGACAAAGGGCGATACTTTTTGTGAACGAAGCCAACGTTTTTTAATAATAATCTAACAACCACATTTTTTTGTCAGTTCCTGGATTTGCAAAAAGTAATAATAATTAGCGAATATGCTAAAAACCGCATTTTTTATCGGTTTTTTTATTTTAAAAATTACAAAAGACGTAAGACAAAAGGCGATACTTTTTTGGAACGCAGCTAACGTTTCTTAATAATAATCTAAAAACCAAATTTTTTTATCCGTTCCTGGATTTGTCAGATATAATAATAATTAGCGAATAGGCTAAAAGCCATATATTTTTATCTTTTTTTTTATTTTGAAAAATTACAAAAAGACGTAAGACAAAAGGCGATACTTTTTGTGAACGCAGCTAACGTTTTTTAATAATAATCTAACAACCACATTTTTTTGTCAGTTCCTGGATTTGCAAAAAATAATAATAATTAGCGAATATGCTAAAAACCGCATTTTTTATCGGTTTTTTTTTTATTTTAAAAATTACAAAAGACGTAAGACAAAAGGCGATAATTTTTTTAAACGCAGCTAACGTTTTTTAATAATAATCCAAAAACCATATTTTTTTATCAGTTCCTGGATTTGCAAAAAATAATAATAATTAGCGAATAGGCTAAATAGCAAATATTTTCATCGGATTTTTTTTATTTTGAAAAATTACAAAAAGACGTAAGACAAAGGGCGATACTTTTTGTGAACGAAGCCAACGTTTTTTAATAATAATCTAACAACCACATTTTTTTGTCAGTTCCTGGATTTGCAAAAAGTAATAATAAATAGCGAATATGCTAAAAACCGCATTTTTTATCGGTTTTTTTATTTTAAAAATTACAAAAGACGTAAGACAAAAGGCGATACTTTTTTGGAACGCAGCTAACGTTTCTTAATAATAATCTAAAAACCAAATTTTTTTATCAGTTCCTGGATTTGTCAAAAATAATAATAATTAGCGAATAGGCTAAAAGCCATATATTTTTATCGGTTTTTTTTATTTTGAAAAATTACAAGAAGACGTAAGACAAAAGGCGATACTTTTTGTGAACGCAGCTAACGTTTTTTAATAATAATCTAACAACCACATTTTTTTGTCAGTTCCTGGATTTGCAAAAAATAATAATAATTAGCGAATATGCTCAAAACCGCATTTTTTATCGGTTGTTTTTTATTTTAAAAAATACAAAAGACGTAAGACAAAAGGCGATAATTTTTTTAAACGCAGCTAACGTTTTTTAATAATAATCTAAATACCACATTTTTTTATCAGTTCCTGGATTTGCAAAAAATAATATTAATTAGCGAATAGGCTAAATAGCAAATATTTTCATCGAATTTTTTTTATTTTAAAAAATTACAAAAAGACGTAAGAAAAAAAACGATAATATTTTTGACCGCAGCTCGCCTTTTTTAATAATAATCTAAAACCCACATTTATTTGTCAGTTCCTAGATTTGCAAAAAATAATAATAATTAGCAAATATGCTAAAAACCGCAGTTTTATCGGTTTTTTTTTATTTTAAAAAATTACAAAAGACGTAAGACAAAAGGCGATACTTTTTTGGAACGCAGCTAACGTTTCTTAATAATAATCTAAAAACCAAATTTTTTTATCCGTTCCTGGATTTGTCAGATATAATAATAATTAGCGAATAGGCTAAAAGCCATATATTTTTATCTTTTTTTTTTTATTTTGAAAAATTACAAAAAGACGTAAGACAAAAGGCGATACTTTTTGTGAACGCAGCTAACGTTTTTTAATAATAATCTAACAACCACATTTTTTTGTCAGTTCCTGGATTTGCAAAAAATAATAATAATTAGCGAATATGCTAAAAACCGCATTTTTTATCGGTTTTTTTTATTTTAAAAATTACAAAAGACGTAAGACAAAAGGCGATAATTTTTTTAAACGCAGCTAACGTTTTTTAATAATAATCTAAAAACCATATTTTTTTATCAGTTCCTGGATTTGCAAAAAATAATAATAATTAGCGAATAGGCTAAATAGCAAATATTTTCATCGGATTTTTTTATTTTGAAAAATTACAAAAAGACGTAAGACAAAGGGCGATACTTTTTGTGAACGAAGCCAACGTTTTTTAATAATATTCTAACAACCACATTTTTTTGTCAGTTCCTGGATTTGCAAAAAGTAATAATAATTAGCGAATATGCTAAAAACCGCATTTTTTATCGGTTTTTTTATTTTAAAAATTACAAAAGACGTAAGACAAAAGGCGATACTTTTTTGGAACGCAGCTAACGTTTCTTAATAATAATCTAAAAACCAAATTTTTTTATCCGTTCCTGGATTTGTCAGATATAATAATAATTAGCGAATAGGCTAAAAGCCATATATTTTTATCTTTTTTTTTTTATTTTGAAAAATTACAAAAAGACGTAAGACAAAAGGCGATACTTTTTGTGAACGCAGCTAACGTTTTTTAATAATAATCTAACAACCACATTTTTTTGTCAGTTCCTGGATTTGCAAAAAATAATAATAATTAGCGAATATGCTAAAAACCGCATTTTTTATCGGTTTTTTTTATTTTAAAAATTACAAAAGACGTAAGACAAAAGGCGATAATTTTTTTAAACGCAGCTAACGTTTTTTAATAATAATCTAAAAACCATATTTTTTTATCAGTTCCTGGATTTGCAAAAAATAATAATAATTAGCGAATAGGCTAAATAGCAAATATTTTCATCGGATTTTTTTTATTTTGAAAAATTACAAAAAGACGTAAGACAAAGGGCGATACTTTTTGTGAACGAAGCCAACGTTTTTTAATAATAATCTAACAACCACATTTTTTTGTCAGTTCCTGGATTTGCAAAAAGTAATAATAATTAGCGAATATGCTAAAAACCGCATTTTTTATCGGTTTTTTTTATTTTAAAAATTACAAAAGACGTAAGACAAAA
The DNA here is from genome assembly GCA_963921995.1 of Oxystoma pomonae. Taxonomy (NCBI): domain Eukaryota; kingdom Metazoa; phylum Arthropoda; class Insecta; order Coleoptera; family Brentidae; genus Oxystoma; species Oxystoma pomonae. Next base: position 158,893,313 of record OY998163.1, read on the forward strand.
GGCGATAATTTTTTTAAACGCAGCTAACGTTTTTTAATAATAATCTAAAAACCATATTTTTTTATCAGTTCCTGGATTTGCAAAAAATAATAATAATTAGCGAATAGGCTAAATAGCAAATATTTTCATCGGATTTTTTTTATTTTGAAAAATTACAAAAAGACGTAAGACAAAGGGCGATACTTTTTGTGAACGAAGCCAACGTTTTTTAATAATAATTTAAAAACCACATTTTTTTGTCAGTTCCTGGATTTGCAAAAAGTAATAATAATTAGCGAATATGCTAAAAACCGCATTTTTTATCGGTTTTTTTTATTTTAAAAATTACAAAAGACGTAAGACAAAAGGCGATAATTTTTTTAAACGCAGCTAACGTTTTTTAATAATAATCTAAAAACCATATTTTTTTATCAGTTCCTGGATTTGCAAAAAGTAATAATAATTAGCGAATATGCTAAAAACCGCATTTTTTATCGGTTTTTTTATTTTAAAAATTACAAAAGACGTAAGACAAAAGGCGATACTTTTTTGGAACGCAGCTAACGTTTCTTAATAATAATCTAAAAACCAAATTTTTTTATCCGTTCCTGGATTTGTCAGATATAATAATAATTAGCGAATAGGCTAAAAGCCATATATTTTTATTTTTTTTTTATTTTGAAAAATTACAAAAAGACGTAAGACAAAAGGCGATACTTTTTGTGAACGCAGCTAACGTTTTTTAATAATAATCTAACAACCACATTTTTTTGTCAGTTCCTGTATTTGCAAAAAATAATATTAATTAACGAATATGCTAAAAACCGCATTTTTTATCGGTTTTTTTTATTTTAAAAATTACAAAAGACGTAACACAAAAGGCGATAATTTTTTTAAACGCAGCTAACGTTTTTTAATAATAATCTAACAACCACATTTTTTTGTCAGTTCCTGGATTTGCAAAAAGTAATAATATATAGCGAATATGCTAAAAACCGCATTTTTTATCGGTTTTTTTTATTTTAAAAATTACACAAGACGTAAGACAAAAGGCGATAATTTTTTTAAACGCAGCTAACGTTTTTTAATAATAATCTAAAAACCATATTTTTTTAGCAGTTCCTGGATTTGCAAAAAATAATAATAATTAGCGAATAGGCTAAATAGCAAATATTTTCATCGGATTTTTTTTATTTTGAAAAATTACAAAAAGACGTAAGACAAAGGGCGATACTTTTTGTGAACGAAGCCAACGTTTTTTAATAATAATCTAACAACCACATTTTCTTGTCAGTTCCTGGATTTGCAAAAAGTAATAATAATTAGCGAATATGCTAAAAACCGCATTTTTTATCGGTTTTTTTATTTTAAAAATTACAAAAGACGTAAGGCGATAATTTTTTTAAACGCAGCTAACGTTTTTTAATAATAATCTAAAAACCAAATTTTTTTATCAGTTCCTGGATTTGCAAAAAATAATAATAATTAGCGAATAGGCTAAATAGCAAATATTTTCATCGGATTTTTTTTATTTCGAAAAATTACAAAAAGACGTAAGACAAAGGGCGATACTTTTTGTGAACGAAGCCAATGTTTTTTAATAATAATCTAACAACCACATTTTTTTGTCAGTTCCTGGATTTGCAAAAAGTAATAATAATTAGCGATTAGGCTAAAAACCACATATTTTTATCGGTTTTTTGATTTTGAAAAATTACAAAAAGACGTAAGACAAAAGGCGATAATATTTTTGAACGCAGCTAACCTTTTTTAATCATAATCTAAAACCCACATTTTTTTGTCAGTTCCTGGATTTGCAAAAAATAATAATAATTAGCGAATAGGCTAAAAACCACAAGTTTTTACTGTTTTTTTTTTATTTTAAAAAATTACAAAAAGACGTAAGACAAAAGGCGATACTTTTTTTGAAGGCTGCTAACGTTTGTTAATAATAATCTACAAGCCACATTTTTTTATCAGTTTCTGGATTTGCAAAAAATAATCATAATTAGCGAATAGGCTAAAAGCCACATATTTTTATCGTTTTTTTTTTATTTTCAAAAATTACAAAAAGACGTAAGACAAAAGGCGTTACTTTTTTTGAACGCAGCTAACGTTTTTTAATAATAATCTAAAACCCACATTTTTTTGTCAGTTCCTGGATTTGCAAAAAATAATAATAATTAGCGAATAGGCTAAAAACCACAAGTTTTTACTGTTTTTTTTTTATTTTAAAAAATTACAAAAAGACGTAAGACAAAAGGCGATACTTTTTTTGAAGGCTGCTAACGTTTGTTAATAATAATCTACAAGCCACATTTTTTTATCAGTTTCTGGATTTGCAAAAAATAATAATAATTAGCGAATAGGCTAAAAACCACATATTTTTATCGGTTTTTTTTTTTAAATTACAAAAAGACGTAACACCAAAGGCGATACTTTTTTTAAACGCAGCTAGCGTTTTTTAATAATAATCTAAAACCCACATTTTTTTGTCAGTTAATGGATTTGCAAAAAATAATAATTAGCGAATATGCTAAAAACCGCATTTTTATCGGTTTTTTAATTTTAAAAATTACAAAAAGACGGAAGACAAAAGGCGATACTTTTTTTGAACGCAGCTAACGTTTTTTAATATTATTTTGAAAACCACATTTTTTTGTCAGAAATAATAATAATTAGCGAATAGGCTAAAAGCCATATATTTTTATCTTTTTTTTTATTTTAAAAAATTACAAAAAGACGTAAGACAAAAGGCGATACTTCCTGTGTACGCAGCCAACGTATTTTAATAATAATCTAGCAACCACATTTTTTTGTCAAATCCTGGATTTGCAAAAAAAATAATAATTAGCGAATATGCTAAAAACCGCATTTTTTATCGGTTTTTTTTATTTTAAAAAATTACAAAAGACGTAAGACAAAAGGCGATACTTTTTTTAAACGTAATAATAATTAGCGAATAGGCTAAAAGCCATATATTTTTATCGGTTTTTTTTTATTTTGAAAAATTACAAAAAGACGTAAGACAAAAGGCGATAATTTTTTTAAACGCAGCTAACGTTTTTTAATAATAATCTAAAAACCAAATTTTTTTATCAGTTCCTGGATTTGTCAAAAATAGGCTAAATAGCAAATATTTTCATCGGATTTTTTTATTTTAAGAAATTACAAAAAGACGTAAGACAAACGGCGATAATATTTTTGAACTCAGCTAACCTTTTTTAATAATAATCTAAAACCCACATTTTTTTGTCATTTCCTGGATTTGCAAAAAATAATAATAATTAGCGAATATGCTAGTAACCGCATTTTTATCGGTTTTTTTTATTTTAAAAAATTACAAAAGACGTAAGACAAAAGGCGATACTTTATTGGAACGCAGCTAACGTTTCTTAATAATAATCTAAAAACCAAATTTTTTTATCAGTTCCTGGATTTGTCAAAAATAATAATAATTAGCGAATAGGCTAAAAGCCATATATTTTTATCGGTTTTTTTTATTTTGACAAATTACAAGAAGACGTAAGACAAAAGGCGATACTTTTTGTGAACGCAGCTAACGTTTTTTAATAATAATCTAACAACCACATTTTTTTGTCAGTTCCTGGATTTGCAAAAAATAATAATAATTAGCGAATATGCTCAAAACCGCATTTTTTATCGGTTTTTTTTTATTTTAAAAAATTACAAAAGACGTAAGACAAAAGGCGATCATTTTTTTAAACGCAGCTAACGTTTTTTAATAATAATTTAAATACCACATTTTTTTATCAGTTCCTGGATTTGCAAAAAATAATAATAATTAGCGAATAGGCTAAATAGCAAATATTTTCATCGAATTTTTTTTATTTTAAAAAATTACAAAAAGACGTAAGAAAAAAAGCGATAATATTTTTGACCGCAGCTAGCCTTTTTTAATAATAATCTAAAACCCACATTTATTTGTCAGTTCCTAGATTTGCCAAAAATAATAATAATTAGCGAATATGCTAAAAACCGCATTTTTATCGGTTTTTTTTTATTTTAAAAAATTACAAAAGACATAAGACAAAAGGCGATACTTTTTTTGAACGCAGCACACGTTTCTTAATAACAATCTAAAAACCAGTTTTTTTTATCAGTTCCTGTATTTGTCAAAAATAATAATAATTAGCGGATAGGCTAAAAGCCATATATTTTTATCGATTTTTTTTATTTTGAAAAATTACAAAAAGACGTAAGACAAAAGGCGATAATTTTTGTGAACGCAGCTAACGTTTTTTAATAATAATCTAACAACCACATTTTTTTGTCAGTTTTTGGATTTGCAAAAAATAATAATAATAAGCGAATATGCTAAAAACCGCATTTATTATCGGTTTTTTTTTTATTTTAAAAAATTACAAGAGACGTAAGACAAAAGACGATAATTTTTTTAAACGCAGCTAACGTTTTTTAATAAAAATCTAAAAACCACATTTTTTGATCAGTTCCTGGACTTGTCAAAAATAATAATAATTAGCGAATAGGCTAAAAGCCATATATTTTTATCGGTTTTTTTTATTTTCAAAAATTACAAAAAGACGTAAGACAAAAGGCGATACTTCCTGTGTACGCAGCCAACGTTTGGATTTGCAAAAAATAATAATAATTAGCGAATATGCTAAAAACCGCATTTTTTATCGTTTTTTTTTTATTTTGAAAATTTACAAAAAGGCGTAAGACAAAAGGCGATACTTTTTTTAAACGCAGCTAAAGTTTTTTAATAATAATCTAAAAATCACATTTTTTTATCAGTTCCTGGTTTTGTCAAAAATAATAATAATTAGCGAGTAGGCTATAAGCCATATATGTTTATCGGTTTTTTTTTATTTTGAAAAATTACAAAAAGACGTAAGACAAAAGGCGATACTTTTTTGGAACGCAGCTAACGTTTTTTAATAATAATCTAACAACCACATTTTTTTGTCAGTTCCTGGATTAGTCAGAAATAATAATAATTAGCGAATAGGCTAAAAGCCATATATTTCTATATTTTTTTTTATTTTGAAAAATACAAAAAGACGTAAGACAAAAGACGATACTTCCTGTGAACGCAGCCAACGTTTTTTAATAATAATCTAACAACCAAATTTTTTTGTCAAATCCTGGATTTCCACAAAATAATAATAATTAGCGAATATGCTAAAAACCGCATTTTTTATCGATTTTTTTTATTTTAAAAAATTACAAAGACGTAAGACAAAAGGCGATACTTTTTTTAAACGCACCTAACGTTTTTTAATAATAATCTAAAAACCACATTTTTTTATCAGTTCCTGGATTTGTCAAAAATAATAATAATTAGCGAATAGGCTAAAAGCCATATATTTTTATCGGTTTTTTTTATTTTGAAAAATTACAAAAAGACGTAAGACAAAAGGCGATACTTTTTGTGAATGCAGCTAACGTTTTTTAATAATAATCTAACAACCACATTTTTTTGTCAGTTCCTGGATTTGCAAAAAATAATAATAATTAGCGAATAGGCTAAAAGCCATATATTTTTATCGGTTTTTTTTATTTTGAAAAATTACAAAAAGACGTAAGACAAAAGGCGATACTTTTTGTGAATGCAGCTAACGTTTTTTAATAATAATCTAACAACCACATTTTTTTGTCAGTTCCTGGATTTGCAAAAAATAATAATAATTAGCGAATAGGCTAAAAGCCATATATTTTTATAGGTTTTTTTTTATTTTGAAAAATACAAAAAGACGTAAGACAAAAGGCGATACTTCCTGTGAACGCAGCCAACGTTTTTTAATAATAATCTAAAACCCACATTTTTTTGTCAGTTCCTGGATTTGCAAAAAATAATAATAATTAGCGAATATGCTAAAAACCGCATTTTTTATCGTTTTTTTTTATTTTAAAAATTACAAAAGACGTAAGAAAAAAGGCATTAATTTTTTTAAACGCAGCTAACGTTTTTTAATAATAATCTAAAAACCATATTTTTTTATCAGTTCCTGGATTTGCAAAAAATAATAATAATTAGCGAATAGGCTAAATAGCAAATATATTCATCGGATTTTTTTTATTTTGAAAAATTACAAAAAGACGTAAGACAAAAGGCGATACTTTTTGTGAACGCAGCTAACGTTTTTTAATAATAATCTAACAACCACATTTTTTTGTCAGTTCCTGGATTTGCAAAAAATAATAATTAGCGAATATGCTAAAAACCGCATTTTTTATCGGTTTTTTTTATTTTAAAAATTACAAAAGACGTAAGACAAAAGGCGATCATTTTTTTAAACGCAGCTAACGTTTTTTAATAATAATCTAAAAACCATCTTTTTTTATCAGTTCCTGGATTTGCAAAAAATAATAATAATTAGCGAATAGGCTAAATAGCAAATATTTTCATCGGATTTTTTTATTTTGAAAAATTACAAAAAGACGTAAGACAAAGGGTGATACTTTTTGTGAACGAAGCCAACGTTTTTTAATAATAATCTAACAACCACAATTTTTTTTTCAGTTCCTGGATTTGCAAAAAGTAATAATAATTAGCGAATATGCTAAAAACCGCATTTTTTATCGGTTTTTTTATTTTAAAAATTACAAAAGACGTAAGACAAAAGGCGATACTTTTTTGGAACGCAGCTAACGTTTCTTAATAATAATCTAAAAACCAAATTTTTTTATCCGTTCCTGGATTTGTCAGATATAATAATAATTAGCGAATAGGCATTGCCATATATTTTTATCTTTTTTTTTATTTTGAAAAATTACAAAAAGACGTAAGACAAAAGGCGATACTTTTTGTGAACGCAGCTAACGTTTTATAATAATAATCTAACAACCACATTTTTTTGTCAGTTCCTGGATTTACAAAAAATAATAATAATTAGCGAATATGCTAAAAACCGCATTTTTAATCGGTTTTTTTTATTTTAAAAATTACAAAAGACGTAAGACAAAAGGCGATAATTTTTTTAAACGCAGCTAACGTTTTTTAATAATAATCTAAAAACCATATTTTTTTATCAGTTCCTGGATTTGCAAAAAATAATAATAATTAGCGAATAGGCTAAATAGCAAATATTTTCATCGGATTTTTTTTATTTTGAAAAATTACAAAAAGACGTAAGACAAAGGGCGATACTTTTTGTGAACGAAGCCAACGTTTTTTAATAATAATCTAACAACCACATTTTTTTGTCAGTTCCTGGATTTGCAAAAAGTAATAATAATTAGCGATTAGGCTAAAAACCACATATTTTTATCGTTTTTTTTTTAAATTACAAAAAGACGTAAGACAAAAGGCGATACTTTTTTTGAACGCAGCTAGCGTTTTTTAATAATAATCTAAAACCCACATTTTTTTGTCAGTTCCTGGTTTTGTCAAAAATAATAATAATTAGCGAGTAGGCTAAAAGCCATATATTTTTATCGGTTTTTTGATTTTAAAAAATTACAAAAAGACGTAAGACAAAAGGCGATAATATTTTTGAACGCAGCTAACCTTTTTTAATCATAATCTAAAACCCACATTTTTTTGTCAGTTCCTGGATTTGCAAAAAATAATAATAATTAGCGATTAGGCTAAAAACCACAAGTTTTTACTGTTTTTTTTTTATTTTAAAAAATTACAAAAAGACGTAAGACAAAAGGCGATACTTTTTTTGAAGGCTGCTAACGTTTGTTAATAATAATCTACAAGCCACATTTTTTTATCAGTTACTGGATTTGCAAAAAATAATCATAATTAGCGAATAGGCTAAAAGCCACATATTTTTATCGTTTTTTTTTTATTTTCAAAAATTACAAAAAGACGTAAGACAAAAGGCGTTACTTTTTTTGAACGCAGCTAACGTTTTTTAATAATAATCTAAAACCCACATTTTTTTGTCAGTTCCTGGATTTGCAAAAAATAATAATAATTAGCGAATATGCTAAAAACCGCATTTTTATCGTTTTTTTTTTTATTTTAAAAAATTACAAAAAGACGTAAGACAAAAGGCGATACTTTTTTTGAAGGCTGCTAACGTTTGTTAATAATAATCTACAAGCCACATTTTTTTATCAGTTTCTGGATTTGCAAAAAATAATAATAATTAGCGAATAGGCTAAAAACCACATATTTTTATCGGTTTTTTTTTAAATTACAAAAAGACGTAAGACCAAAGGCGATACTTTTTTTAAACGCAGCTAGCGTTTTTTAATAATAATCTAAAACCCACATTTTTTTGTCAGTTAATGGATTTGCAAAAAATAATAATTAGCGAATATGCTAAAAACCGCATTTTTATCGGTTTTTTAATTTTAAAAATTACAAAAAGACGGAAGACAAAAGGCGATACTTTTTTTGAACGCAGCTAACGTTTTTTAATATTATTTTGAAAACCACATTTTTTTATCAGTTCCTGGATTTGTCAGAAATAATAATAATTAGCGAATAGGCTAAAAGCCATATATTTTTATCTTTTTTTTTATTTTAAAAAATTACAAAAAGACGTAAGACAAAAGGCGATACTTCCTGTGTACGCAGCCAACGTATTTTAATAATAATCTAACAACCACATTTTTTTGTCAAATCCTGGATTTGCAAAAAAAATAATAATTAGCGAATATGCTAAAAACCGCATTTTTTATCGGTTTTTTTTATTTTAAAAAATTACAAAAGACGTAAGACAAAAGGCGATACTTTTTTTAAACGTAATAATAATTAGCGAATAGGCTAAAAGCCATATATTTTTATCGGTTTTTTTTTATTTTGAAAAATTACAAAAAGACGTAAGACAAAAGGCGATACTTTTTTTAAACGCAGCTAACGTTTTTTAATAATAATGTAAAAACCAAATTTTTTTATCAGTTCCTGGATTTGTCAAAAATAGGCTAAATAGCAAATATTTTCATCGGATTTTTTTATTTTAAGAAATTACAAAAAGACGTAAGACAAACGGCGATAATATTTTTGAACTCAGCTAACCTTTTTTAATAATAATCTAAAACCCACATTTTTTTGTCATTTCCTGGATTTGCAAAAAATAATAATAATTAGCGAATATGCTAGTAACCGCATTTTTATCGGTTTTTTTTATTTTAAAAAATTACAAAAGACGTAAGACAAAAGGCGATACTTTATTGGAACGCAGCTAACGTTTCTTAATAATAATCTAAAAACCAAATTTTTTTATCAGTTCCTGGATTTGTCAAAAATAATAATAATTAGCGAATAGGCTAAAAGCCATATATTTTTATCGGTTTTTTTTTATTTTGAAAAATTACAAGAAGACGTAAGACAAAAGGCGATACTTTTTGTGAATGCAGCTAACGGTTTTTAATAATAATCTAACAACCACATTTTTTTGTCAGTTCCTGGATTTGCAAAAAATAATAATAATTAGCGAATATGCTCAAAACCGCATTTTTTATCGGTTGTTTTTTATTTTAAAAAATTACAAAAGACGTAAGACAAAAGGCGATAATTTTTTTAAACGCAGCTAACGTTTTTTAATAATAATCTAAATACCACATTTTTTTATCAGTTCCTGGATTTGCAAAAAATAATAATAATTAGCGAATAGGCTAAATAGCAAATATTTTCATCGAATTTTTTTTATTTTAAAAAATTACAAAAAGACGTAAGAAAAAAAGCGATAATATTTTTGACCGCAGCTAGCCTTTTTTAATAATAATCTAAAACCCACATTTATTTGTCAATTCCTAGATTTGCAAAAAATAATAATAATTAGCGAATATGCTAAAAACCGCATTTTTTATCGGTTGTTTTTTATTTTAAAAAATTACAAAAGACGTAAGACAAAAGGCGATAATTTTTTTAAACGCAGCTAACGTTTTTTAATAAAAATCTAAAAACCACATTTTTTGATCAGTTCCTGGACTTGTCAAAAATAATAATAATTAGCGAATAGGCTAAAAGCCATATATTTTTATCGTTTTTTTTTATTTTCAAAAATTACAAAAAGACGTAAGACAAAAGGCGATACTTCCTGTGTACGCAGCCAACGTTTGGATTTGCAAAAAATAATAATAATTAGCGAATATGCTAAAAACCGCATTTTTTATCGGTTTTTTTTAATTTTGAAAATTTACAAAAAGGCGTAAGACAAAAGGCGATACTTTTTTTAAACGCAGCTAAAGTTTTTTAATAATAATCTAAAAATCACATTTTTTTATCAGTTCCTGGTTTTGTCAAAAATAATAATAATTAGCGAGTAGGCTATAAGCCATATATGTTTATCGGTTTTTTTTTTATTTTGAAAAATTACAAAAAGACGTAAGACAAAAGGCGATACTTTTTTGGAACGCAGCTAACGTTTTTTAATAATAATCTAACAACCACATTTTTTTGTCAGTTCCTGGATTTGCAAAAAATAATAATAATTAGCGAATATGCTAAAAACCGCATTTTTTATCGTTTTTTTTTATTTTAAAAATTACAAAAGACGTAAGAAAAAAGGCATTATTTTTTTTAAACGCAGCTAACGTTTTTTAATAATAATCTAAAAACCATATTTTTTTATCAGTTCCTGGATTAGTCAGAAATAATAATAATTAGCGAATAGGCTAAAAGCCATATATTTCTATATTTTTTTTTTATTTTGAAAAATACAAAAAGACGTAAGACAAAAGACGATACTTCCTGTGAACGCAGCCAACGTTTTTTAATAATAATCTAACAACCAAATTTTTTTGTCAAATCCTGGATTTCCACAAAATAATAATAATTAGCGAATATGCTAAAAACCGCATTTTTTATCGATTTTTTTTATTTTAAAAAATTACAAAGACGTAAGACAAAAGGCGATACTTTTTTTAAACGCACCTAACGTTTTTTAATAATAATCTAAAAACCACATTTTTTTATCAGTTCCTGGATTTGTCAAAAATAATAATAATTAGCGAATAGGCTAAAAGCCATATATTTTTATCGGTTTTTTTTATTTTGAAAAATTACAAAAAGACGTAAGACAAAAGGCGATACTTTTTGTGAACGCAGCTAACGTTTTTTAATAATAATCTAACAACCACATTTTTTTGTCAGTTCCTGGATTTGCAAAAAATAATAATAATTAGCGAATAGGCTAAAAGCCATATATTTTTATAGGTTTTTTTTTATTTTGAAAAATACAAAAAGACGTAAGACAAAAGGCGATACTTCCTGTGAACGCAGCCAACGTTTTTTAATAATAATCTAAAACCCACATTTTTTTGTCATTTCCTGGATTTGCAAAAAATAATAATAATTAGCGAATATGCTAATAACCGTATTTTTATCGGTTTTTTTTATTTTAAAAAAATACAAAAGACGTAAGACAAAAGGCGATACTTTTTTGGAACGCAGCTAACGTTTTTTAATAATAATCAAACAACCACATTTTTTTGTCAGTTCCTGGATTTGCAAAAAATAATAATAATTAGCGAATATGCTAAAAACCGCATTTTTTATCTTTTTTTTTTTTATTTTAAAAATTACAAAAGACGTAAGACAAAAGGCGATCATTTTTTTAAACGCAGCTAACGTTTTTTAATAATAATCTAAAAACCATATTTTTTTATCAGTTCCTGGATTTGCAAAAAATAATAATAATTGGCGAATAGGCTAAATAGCAAATATTTTCATCGGATTTTTTTTATTTTGAAAAATTACAAAAAGACGTAAGACAAAGGGTGATACTTTTTGTGAACGAAGCCAACGTTTTTTAATAATAATCTAACAACCACATTTTTTTTTTCAGTTCCTGGATTTGCAAAAAGTAATAATAATTAGCGAATATGCTAAAAACCGCATTTTTTATCGGTTTTTTTATTTTAAAAATTACAAAAGACGTAAGACAAAAGGCGATACTTTTTTGGAACGCAGCTAACGTTTCTTAATAATAATCTAAAAACCAAATTTTTTTATCCGTTCCTGGATTTATCAGATATAATAATAATTAGCGAATAGGCATTGCCATATATTTTTATCTTTTTTTTTATTTTGAAAAATTACAAAAAGACGTAAGACAAAAGGCGATACTTTTTGTGAACGCAGCTAACGTTTTTTAACAATAATCTAACAACCACATTTTTTTGTCAGTTTCTGGATTTACAAAAAATAATAATAATTAGCGAATATGCTAAAAACCGCATTTTTAATCGGTTTTTTTTATTTTAAAAATTACAAAAGACGTAAGACAAAAGGCGATAATATTTTTGAACGCAGCTAACCTTTTTTAATCATAATCCAAAACCCACATTTATTTGTCAGTTCCTAGATTTGCAAAAAATAATAATAATTAGCGAATATGCTAAAAACCGCATTTTTATCGGTTTTTTTTTATTTTAAAAAATTACAAAAGACGTAAGACAAAAGGCGATACTTTTTTTGAACGCAGCACACGTTTCTTAATAATAATCTAAAAACCAGTTTTTTTTATCAGTTCCTGTATTTGTCAAAAATAATAATAATTAGCGAATAGGCTAAAAGCCATATATTTTTATCGATTTTTTTTATTTTGAAAAATTACAAAAAGACGTAAGACAAAAGGCGATAATTTTTGTGAACGCAGCTAACGTTTTTTAATAATAATCTAACAACCACATTTTTTTGTCAGTTTTTGGATTTGCAAAAAATAATAATAATAAGCGAATATGCTAAAAACCGCATTTTTTATCGGTTTTTTTTTATTTTAAAAAATTACAAGAGACGTAAGACAAAAGACGATAATTTTTTTAAACGCAGCTAACGTTTTTTAATAAAAATCTAAAAACCACATTTTTTGATCAGTTCCTGGACTTGTCAAAAATAATAATAATTAGCGAATAGGCTAAAAGCCATATATTTTTATCGGTTTTTTTTATTTTCAAAAATTACAAAAAGACGTAAGACAAAAGGCGATACTTCCTGTGTACGCAGCCAACGTTTGGATTTGCAAAAAATAATAATAATTAGCGAATATGCTAAAAACCGCATTTTTTATCGGTTTTTTTTTATTTTGAAAATTTACAAAAAGGCGTAAGACAAAAGGCGATACTTTTTTTAAACGCAGCTAAAGTTTTTTAATAATAATCTAAAAATCACATTTTTTTATCAGTTCCTGGTTTTGTCAAAAATAATAATAATTAGCGAGTAGGCTATAAGCCATATATGTTTATCGGTTTTTTTTTATTTTGAAAAATTACAAAAAGACGTAAGACAAAAGGCGATACTTTTTTGGAACGCAGCTAACGTTTTTTAATAATAATCTAACAACCACATTTTTTTGTCAGTTCCTGGATTTGCAAAAAATAATAATAATTAGCGAATATGCTAAAAACCGCATTTTTTATCGTTTTTTTCTTTTATTTTAAAAATTACAAAAGACGTAAGAAAAAAGGCATTATTTTTTTTAAACGCAGCTAACGTTTTTTAATAATAATCTAAAAACCATATTTTTTTATCAGTTCCTGGATTAGTCAGAAATAATAATAATTAGCGAATAGGCTAAAAGCCATATATTTCTATATTTTTTTTTTATTTTGAAAAATACAAAAAGACGTAAGACAAAAGACGATACTTCTTGTGAACGCAGCCAACGTTTTTTAATAATAATCTAACAACCAAATTTTTTTGTCAAATCCTGGATTTCCACAAAATAATAATAATTAGCGAATATGCTAAAAACCGCATTTTTTATCGATTTTTTTTATTTTAAAAAATTACAAAGACGTAAGACAAAAGGCGATACTTTTTTTAAACGCACCTAACGTTTTTTAATAATAATCTAAAAACCACATTTTTTTATCAGTTCCTGGATTTGTCAAAAATAATAATAATTAGCGAATAGGCTAAAAGCCATATATTTTTATCGGTTTTTTTTATTTTGAAAAATTACAAAAAGACGTAAGACAAAAGGCGATACTTTTTGTGAACGCAGCTAACGTTTTTTAATAATAATCTAACAACCACATTTTTTTGTCAGTTCCTGGATTTGCAAAAAATAATAGTAATTAGCGAATAGGCTAAAAGCCATATATTTTTATAGGTTTTTTTTTATTTTGAAAAATACAAAAAGACGTAAGACAAAAGGCGATACTTCCTGTGAACGCAGCCAACGTTTTTTAATAATAATCTAAAACCCACATTTTTTTGTCATTTCCTGGATTTGCAAAAAATAATAATAATTATCGAATATGCCATAACCGCATTTTTATCGGTTTTTTTTATTTTAAAAAAATACAAAAGACGTAAGACAAAAGGCGATACTTTTTTGGAACGCAGCTAACGTTTTTTAATAATAATCTAACAACCACATTTTTTTGTCAATTCCTGGATTTGCAAAAAATAATAATAATTAGCGAATATGCTAAAAACCGCATTTTTTATCGTTTTTTTTTTTATTTTAAAAATTACAAAAGACGTAAGAAAAAAGGCATTAATTTTTTTAAACGCAGCTAACGTTTTTTAATAATAATCTAAAAACCATATTTTTTTATCAGTTCCTGGATTTGCAAAAAATAATAATAATTAGCGAATAGGCTAAATAGCAAATATTTTCATCGGATTTTTTTTATTTTGAAAAATTACAAAAAGACGTAAGACAAAAGGCGATACTTTTTGTGAACGCAGCTAACGTTTTTTAATAATAATCTAACAACCACATTTTTTTGTCAGTTCCTGGATTTGCAAAAAATAATAATTAGCGAATATGCTAAAAACCGCATTTTTTATCGGTTTTTTTTATTTTAAAAATTACAAAAGACGTAAGACAAAAGGCGATCATTTTTTTAAACGCAGCTAACGTTTTTTAATAATAATCTAAAAACCATATTTTTTTATCAGTTCCTGGATTTGCAAAAAATAATAATAATTAGCGAATAGGCTAAATAGCAAATATTTTCATCGGATTTTTTTTATTTTGAAAAATTACAAAAAGACGTAAGACAAAGGGTGATACTTTTTGTGAACGAAGCCAACGTTTTTTAATAATAATCTAACAACCACATTTTTTTTTTTCAGTTCCTGGATTTGCAAAAAGTAATAATAATTAGCGAATATGCTAAAAACCGCATTTTTTATCGGTTTTTTTATTTTAAAAATTACAAAAGACGTAAGACAAAAGGCGATACTTTTTTGGAACGCAGCTAACGTTTCTTAATAATAATCTAAAAACCAAATTTTTTTATCCGTTCCTGGATTTATCAGATATAATAATAATTAGCGAATAGGCATTGCCATATATTTTTATCTTTTTTTTTATTTTGAAAAATTACAAAAAGACGTAAGACAAAAGGCGATACTTTTTGTGAACGCAGCTAACGTTTTTTAATAATAATCTAACAACCACATTTTTTTGTCAGTTCCTGGATTTACAAAAAATAATAATAATTAGCGAATATGCTAAAAACCGCATTTTTAATCGGTTTTTTTTATTTTAAAAATTACAAAAGACGTAAGACAAAAGACGATAATTTTTTTAAACGCAGCTAACGTTTTTTAATAATAATTTAAAAACCATATTTTTTTATCAGTTCCTGGATTTGCAAAAAATAATAATAATTAGCGAATATGCTAATAACCGCATTTTTATCGGTTTTTTTTATTTTAAAAAATTACAAAAGACGTAAGACAAAAGGCGATACTTCTTTTGAACGCAGCTAGCGTTTTTTAATAATAATCTAAAACCCACATTTTTTTGTCAGTTCCTGGTTTTGTCAAAAATAATAATAATTAGCGAGTAGGCTAAAAGCCATATATTTTTATCGGTTTTTTGATTTTAAAAAATTACAAAAAGACGTAAGACAAAAGGCGATAATATTTTTGAACGCAGCTAACCTTTTTTAATCATAATCTAAAACCCACATTTTTTTGTCAGTTCCTGGATTTGCAAAAAATAATAATAATTAGCGAATAGGCTAAAAACCACAAGTTTTTACTGGTTTTTTTTTTATTTTAAAAAATTACAAAAAGACGTAAGACAAAAGGCGATACTTTTTTTGAAGGCTGCTAACGTTTGTTAATAATAATCTACAAGCCATATTTTTTTATCAGTTTCTGGATTTGCAAAAAATAATCATAATTAGCGAATAGGCTAAAAGCCACATATTTTTATCGTTTTTTTTTTTTTATTTTCAAAAATTACAAAAAGACGTAAGACAAAAGGCGTTACTTTTTTTGAACGCAGCTAACGTTTTTTAATAATAATCTAAAACCCACATTTTTTTGTCAGTTCCTGGATTTGCAAAAAATAATAATAATTAGCGAATATGCTAAAAACCGCATTTTTATCGGTTTTTTTTTATTTTAAAAAATTACAAAAAGACGTAAGACAAAAGGCAATACTTTTTTTGAAGGCTGCTAACGTTTGTTAATAATAATCTACAAGCCACATTTTTTTATCAGTTTCTGGATTTGCAAAAAATAATAATAATTAGCGAATAGACTAAAAACCACATATTTTTATCGGTTTTTTTTAAATTACAAAAAGACGTAAGACCAAAGGCGATCCTTTTTTTAAACACAGCTAGCGTTTTTTAATAATAATCTAAAACCCACATTTTTTTGTCAGTTAATGGATTTGCAAAAAATAATAATTAGCGAATATGCTAAAAACCGCATTTTTATCGGTTTTTTAATTTTAAAAATTACAAAAAGACGGAAGACAAAAGGCGATACTTTTTTTGAACGCAGCTAACGTTTTTTAATATTATTTTGAAAACCACATTTTTTTATCAGTTCCTGGATTTGTCAGAAATAATAATAATTAGCGAATAGGCTAAAAGCCATATATTTTTATCTTTTTTTTTATTTTAAAAAATTACAAAAAGACGTAAGACAAAAGGCGATACTTCCTGTGTACGCAGCCAACGTATTTTAAGAATAATCTAACAACCACATTTTTTTGTCAAATCCTGGATTTGCAAAAAAAATAATAATTAGCGAATATGCTAAAAACCGCATTTTTTATCGGTTTTTTTTTATTTTAAAAAATTACAAAAGACGTAAGACAAAAGGCGATACTTTTTTTAAACGCACCTAACGTTTTTTAATAATAATCTAAAAACCACATTTTTTTATCAGTTCCTGGATTTGTCAAAAATAATAATAATTAGCGAATAGGCTAAAAGCCATATATTTTTATCGGTTTTTTTTTATTTTGAAAAATTACAAAAAGACGTAAGACAAAAGGCGATACTTTTTTTAAACGCAGCTAACGTTTTTTAATAATAATCTAAAAACCAAATTTTTTTATCAGTTCCTGGATTTGTCAAAAATAGGCTAAATAGCAAATACTTTCATCGGATTTTTTTATTTTAAAAAATAACAAAAAGACGTAAGACAAAAGGCGATACTTCCTGTGAACGCAGCCAACGTTTTTTAATAATAATCTAAAACCCACATTTTTTTGTCATTTCCTGGATTTGCAAAAAATAGTAATAATTAGCGAATATGCTAATAACCGCATTTTTATCGGTTTTTTTTATTTTAAAAAATTACAAAAGACGTAAGACAAAAGGCGATACTTTTTTGAAACGCAGCTAACGTTTTTTAATAATAATCTAACAACCACGTTTTTTTGTCAGTTCCTGGATTTGCAAAAAATAATAATAATTAGCGAATATGCTAAAAACCGCATTTTTTATCGTTTTTTTTTATTTTAAAAATTACAAAAGACGTAAGAAAAAAGGCGATAATTTTTTTAAACGCAGCTAACGTTTTTTAATAATAATCTAAAAACCATATTTTTTTATCAGTTCCTGGATTTGCAAAAAATAATAATAATTAGCGAATAGGCTAAATAGCAAATATTTTCATCGGATTTTTTTTATTTTGAAAAATTACAAAAAGACGTAAGACAAAAGGCGATACTTTTTGTGAACGCAGCTAACGTTTTTTAATAATAATCTAACAACCACATTTTTTTGTCAGTTCCTGGATTTGCAAAAAATAATAAATAGCGAATATGCTAAAAACCGCATTTTTTATCGGTTTTTTTTATTTTAAAAATTACAAAAGACGTAAGACAAAAGGCGATAATTTTTTTAAACGCAGCTAACGTTTTTTAATAATAATCTAAAAACCATATTTTTTTATCAGTTCCTGGATTTGCAAAAAATAATAATAATTAGCGAATAGGCTAAATAGCAAATATTTTCATCGGATTTTTTTTATTTTGAAAAATTACAAAAAGACGTAAGACAAAGGGCGATATTTTTGTGAACGAAGCCAACGTTTTTTAATAATAATCTAACAACCACATTTTTTTGTCAGTTCCTGGATTTGCAAAAAGTAATAATAATTAGCGAATATGCTAAAAACCGCATTTTTTATCGGTTTTTTTATTTTAAAAATTACAAAAGACGTAAGACAAAAGGCGATACTTTTTTGGAACGCAGCTAACGTTTCTTAATAATAATCTAAAAACCATATTTTTTTATCAGTTCCTGGATTTGCAAAAAATAATAATAATTAGCGAATAGGCTAAATAGCAAATATTTTCATCGGATTTTTTTTATTTTGAAAAATTACAAAAAGACGTAAGACAAAAGGCGATAATTTTTTTAAACGCAGCTAACGTTTTTTAATAATAATCTAAAAACCATATTTTTTTATCAGTTCCTGGATTTGCAAAAAATAATAATAATTAGCGAATAGGCTAAATAGCAAATATTTTCATCGGATTTTTTTTATTTTGAAAAATTACAAAAAGACGTAAGACAAAGGGCGATACTTTTTGTGAACGAAGCCAACGTTTTTTAATAATAATCTAACAACCACATTTTTTTGTCAGTTCCTGGATTTGCAAAAAGTAATAATAATTAGCGATTAGGCTAAAAACCACATATTTTTATCGTTTTTTCTTTAAATTACAAAAAGACGTAAGATAAAAGGCGATACTTTTTTTGAACGCAGCTAGCGTTTTTTAATAATAATCTAAAACCCACATTTTTTTGTCAGTTCCTGGTTTTGTCAAAAATAATAATAATTAGCGAGTAGGCTAAAAGCCATATATTTTTATCGGTTTTTTGATTTTGAAAAATTACAAAAAGACGTAAGACAAAAGGCGATAATATTTTTGAACGCAGCTAACCTTTTTTAATCATAATCTAAAACCCACATTTTTTTGTCAGTTCCTGGATTTGCAAAAAATAATAATACTTAGCGAATAGGCTAAAAACCACAAGTTTTTACTGTTTTTTTTTTATTTTAAAAAATTACAAAAAGACGTAAGACAAAAGTCGATACTTTTTTTGAAGGCTGCTAACGTTTGTTAATAATAATCTACAAGCCACATTTTTTTATCAGTTTCTGAATTTGCAAAAAATAATCATAATTAGCGAATAGGCTAAAAGCCACATATTTTTATCGTTTTTTTTTTATTTTCAAAAATTACAAAAAGACGTAAGACAAAAGGCGCTACTTTTTTTGAACGCAGCTAACGTTTTTTAATAATAATCTAAAACCCACATTTTTTTGTCAGTTCCTGGATTTGCAAAAAATAATAATAATTAGCGAATAGGCTAAATAGCAAATATTTTCATCGGATTTTTTTTATTTTGAAAAATTACAAAAAGACGTAAGACAAAGGGCGATACTTTTTGTGAACGAAGCCAACGTTTTTTAATAATAATCTAACAACCACATTTTTTTGTCAGTTCCTGGATTTGCAAAAAGTAATAATAATTAGCGAATATGCTAAAAACCGCATTTTTATCGGTTTTTTTATTTTAAAAATTACAAAAGATGTAAGACAAAAGGCGATACTTCTTTGGAACGCAGCTAACGTTTCTTAATAATAATCTAAAAACCAAATTTTTTTATCCGTTCCTGGATTTGTCAGATATAATAATAATTAGCGAATAGGCTAAAAGCCATATATTTTTATTTTTTTTTTATTTTGAAAAATTACAAAAAGACGTAAGACAAAAGGCGATACTTTTTGTGAACGCAGCTAACGTTTTTTAATAATAATCTAACAACCACATTTTTTTGTCAGTTCCTGGATTTGCAAAAAATAATAATAATTAGCGAATATGCTAAAAACCGCATTTTTTATCGGTTTTTTTTATTTTAAAATATACAAAAGACGTAAGACAAAAGGCGATAATTTTTTTAAACGCAGCTAACGTTTTTTAATAATAATCTAAAAACCATATTTTTTTATCAGTTCCTGGATTTGCAAAAAATAATAATAATTAGCGAATAGGCTAAATAGCAAATATTTTCATCGGATTTTTTTTATTTTGAAAAATTACAAAAAGACGTAAGACAAAGGGCGATACTTTTTGTGAACGAAGCCAACGTTTTTTAATAATAATCTAACAACCACATTTTTTTGTCAGTTCCTGGATTTGCAAAAAGTAATAATAATTAGCGAATATGCTAAAAACCGCATTTTTTATCGGTTTTTTATTTTAAAATTTACAAAAGACGTAAGACAAAAGGCGATACTTTTTTGGAACGCAGCTAACGTTTCTTAATAATAATCTAAAAACCATATTTTTTTATCAGTTCCTGGATTTGCAAAAAATAATAATAATTAGCGAATAGGCTAAATAGCAAATATTTTCATCGGATTTTTTTTATTTTGAAAAATTACAAAAAGACGTAAGACAAAAGGCGATAATTTTTTTAAACGCAGCTAACGTTTTTTAATAATAATCTAAAAACCATATTTTTTTATCAGTTCCTGGATTTGCAAAAAATAATAATAATTAGCGAATATGCTAAAAACCGCATTTTTTATCGTTTTTTTTTATTTTAAAAATTACAAAAGACGTAAGACAAAAGGCGATAATTTTTTTAAACGCAGCTAACGTTTTTTAATAATAATCCAAAAACCATATTTTTTTATCAGTTCCTGGATTTGCAAAAAATAATAATAATTAGCGAATAGGCTAAATAGCAAATATTTTCATCGGATTTTTTTTATTTTTTAAAATTACAAAAAGACGTAAGACAAAGGGCGATACTTTTTGTAAACGAAGCCAACGTTTTTTAATAATAATCTAACAACCACATTTTTTTGTCAGTTCCTGGATTTGCAAAAAGTAATAATAATTAGCGAATATGCTAAAAACCGCATTTTTTATCGGTTTTTTTTATTTTAAAAATTACAAAAGACGTAAGACAAAAGGCGATAATTTTTTTAAACGCAGCTAACGTTTTTTAATAATAATCTAAAAACCATATTTTTTTATCAGTTCCTGGATTTGCAAAAAATAATAATAATTAGCGAATAGGCTAAATAGCAAATATTTTCATCGGATTTTTTTTATTTTGAAAAATTACAAAAAGACGTAAGACAAAGGGCGATACTTTTTGTGAACGAAGCCAACGTTTTTTAATAATAATCTAACAACCACATTTTTTTGTCAGTTCCTGTATTTGCAAAAAGTAATAATAAATAGCGAATATGCTAAAAACCGCATTTTTTATCGGTTTTTTTATTTTAAAAATTACAAAAGACGTAAGACAAAAGGCGATACTTTTTTGGAACGCAGCTAACGTTTCTTAATAATAATCTAAAAACCAAATTTTTTTATCCGTTCCTGGATTTGTCAGATATAATAATAATTAGCGAATAGGCTAAAAGCCATATATTTTTATCTTTTTTTTTTATTTTGAAAAATTACAAAAAGACGTAAGACAAAAGGCGATATTTTTTGTGAACGCAGCTAACGTTTTTTAATAATAATCTAACAACCACATTTTTTTGTCAGTTCCTGGATTTGCAAAAAATAATAATAATTAGCGAATATGCTAAAAACCGCATTTTTTATCGGTTTTTTTTATTTTAAAAATTACAAAGACGTAAGACAAAAGGCGATAATTTTTTTAAACGCAGCTAACATTTTTTAATAATAATCTAAAAACCATATTTTTTTATCAGTTCCTGGATTTGCAAAAAATAATAATAATTAGCGAATAGGCTAAATAGCAAATATTTTCATCGGATTTTTTTATTTTGAAAAATTACAAAAAGACGTAAGACAAAGGGCGATACTTTTTGTGAACGAAGCCAACGTTTTTTAATAATAATCTAACAACCACATTTTTTTGTCAGTTCCTGGATTTGCAAAAAGTAATAATAATTAGCGAATATGCTAAAAACCGCAATTTTTATCGGTTTTTTTATTTTAAAAATTACAAAAGACGTAAGACAAAAGGCGATACTTTTTTGGAACGCAGCTAACGTTTCTTAATAATAATCTAAAAACCAAATTTTTTTATCCGTTCCTGGATTTGTCAGATATAATAATAATTAGCGAATAGGCTAAAAGCCATATATTTTTATCTTTTTTTTTTTATTTTGAAAAATTACAAAAAGACGTAAGACAAAAGGCGATACTTTTTGTGAACGCAGCTAACGTTTTTTAATAATAATTTAACAACCACATTTTTTTGTCAGTTCCTGGATTTGCAAAAAATAATAATAATTAGCGAATATGCTAAAAACCGCATTTTTTATCGGTTTTTTTTATTTTAAAAATTACAAAAGACGTAAGACAAAAGGCGATAATTTTTTTAAACGCAGCTAACGTTTTTTAATAATAATCTAAAAACCATATTTTTTTATCAGTTCCTGGATTTGCAAAAAATAATAATAATTAGCGAATAGGCTAAATAGCAAATATTTTCATCGGATTTTTTTTATTTTGAAAAATTACAAAAAGACGTAAGACAAAGGGCGATACTTTTTTGGAACGCAGCTAACGTTTCTTAATAATAATCTAAAAACCAAATTTTTTTATCCGTTCCTGGATTTGTCAGATATAATAATAATTAGCGAATAGGCTAAATAGCAAATATTTTCATCGGATTTTTTTTATTTTGAAAAATTACAAAAAGACGTAAGACAAAAGGCGATAATTTTTTTAAACGCAGCTAACGTTTTTTAATAATAATCTAAAAACCATATTTTTTTATCAGTTCCTGGATTTGCAAAAAATAATAATAATTAGCGAATAGGCTAAATAGCAAATATTTTCATCGGATTTTTTTTATTTTGAAAAATTACAAAAAGACGTAAGACAAAGGGCGATACTTTTTGTGAACGAAGCCAACGTTTTTTAATAATAATCTAACAACCACATTTTTTTGTCAGTTCCTGGATTTGCAAAAAGTAATAATAATTAGCGAATATGCTAAAAACCGCATTTTTTATCGGTTTTTTTTATTTTAAAAATTACAAAAGACGTAAGACAAAAGGCGATAATTTTTTTAAACGCAGCTAACGTTTTTTAATAATAATCTAAAAACCATATTTTTTTATCAGTTCTTGGATTTGCAAAAAATAATAATAATTAGCGAATAGGCTAAATAGCAAATATTTTCATCGGATTTTTTTTATTTTGAAAAATTACAAAAAGACGTAAGACAAAGGGCGATACTTTTTTGGAACGCAGCTAACGTTTCTTAATAATAATCTAAAAACCAAATTTTTTTATCCGTTCCTGGATTTGTCAGATATAATAATAATTAGCGAATAGGCTAAATAGCAAATATTTTCATCGGATTTTTTTTATTTTGAAAAATTACAAAAAGACGTAAGACAAAAGGCGATAATTTTTTTAAACGCAGCTAACGTTTTTTAATAATAATCTAAAAACCATATTTTTTTATCAGTTCCTGGATTTGCAAAAAATAATAATAATTAGCGAATAGGCTAAATAGCAAATATTTTCATCGGATTTTTTTTATTTTGAAAAATTACAAAAAGACGTAAGACAAAGGGCGATACTTTTTGTGAACGAAGCCAACGTTTTTTAATAATAATCTAACAACCACATTTTTTTGTCAGTTCCTGGATTTGCAAAAAGTAATAATAATTAGCGAATATGCTAAAAACCGCATTTTTTATCGGTTTTTTTTATTTTAAAAATTACAAAAGACGTAAGACAAAAGGCGATAATTTTTTTAAACGCAGCTAACGTTTTTTAATAATAATCTAAAAACCATATTTTTTTATCAGTTCTTGGATTTGCAAAAAATAATAATAATTAGCGAATAGGCTAAATAGCAAATATTTTCATCGGATTTTTTTTATTTTGAAAAATTACAAAAAGACGTAAGACAAAGGGCGATACTTTTTGTGAACGAAGTCAACGTTTTTTAATAATAATCTAACAACCACATTTTTTTGTCAGTTCCTGGATTTGCAAAAAGTAATAATAATTAGCGAATATGCTAAAAACCGCATTTTTTATCGGTTTTTTTATTTTAAAAATTACAAAAGACGTAAGACAAAAGGCGATACTTTTTTGGAACGCAGCTAACGTTTCTTAATAATAATCTAAAAACCAAATTTTTTTATCCGTTCCTGGATTTGTCAGATATAATAATAATTAGCGAATAGGCTAAAAGCCATATATTTTTATTTTTTTTTTATTTTGAAAAATTACAAAAAGACGTAAGACAAAAGGCGATACTTTTTGTGAACGCAGCTAACGTTTTTTAATAATAATCTAACAACCACATTTTTTTGTCAGTTCCTGTATTTGCAAAAAATAATAATAATTAACGAATATGCTAAAAACCGTATTTTTTATCGGTTTTTTTTATTTTAAAAATTACAAAAGACGTAAGACAAAAGGCGATAATTTTTTTAAACGCAGCTAACGTTTTTTAATAATAATCTAAAAACGATATTTTTTTATCAGTTCCTGTATTTGCAAAAAATAATAATAATTAGCGAATAGGCTAAATAGCAAATATTTTCATCGGATTTTTTTTATTTTGAAAAATTACAAAAAGACGTAAGACAAAGGGCGATACTTTTTGTGAACGAAGCCAACGTTTTTTAATAATAATCTAACAACCACATTTTTTTGTCAGTTCCTGGATTTGCAAAAAGTAATAATATATAGCGACTATGCTAAAAACCGCATTTTTTATCGGTTTTTTTTATTTTAAAAATTACAAAAGACGTAAGACAAAAGGCGATAATTTTTTTAAACGCAGCTAACGTTTTTTAATAATAATCTAAAAACCATATTTTTTTATCAGTTCCTGGATTTGCAAAAAATAATAATAATTAGCGAATAGGCTAAATAGCAAATATTTTCATCGGATTTTTTTTATTTTGAAAAATTACAAAAAGACGTAAGACAAAGGGCGATACTTTTTGTGAACGAAGCCAACGTTTTTAATTAATAATCTAACAACCACATTTTCTTGTCAGTTCCTGGATTTGCAAAAAGTAATAATAATTAGCGAATATGCTAAAAACCGCATTTTTTATCGGTTTTTTTATTTTAAAAATTACAAAAGACGTAAGGCGATAATTTTTTTAAACGCAGCTAAGGTTTTTTAATAATAATCTAAAAACCAAATTTTTTTATCAGTTCCTGGATTTGCAAAAAATAATAATAATTAGCGAATAGGCTAAATAGCAAATATTTTCATCGGATTTTTTTTATTTCGAAAAATTACAAAAAGACGTAAGACAAAGGGCGATACTTTTTGTGAACGAAGCCAATGTTTTTTAATAATAATCTAACAACCACATTTTTTTGTCAGTTCCTGGATTTGCAAAAAGTAATAATAATTAGCGATTAGGCTAAAAACCACATATTTTTATCGGTTTTTTGATTTTGAAAAATTACAAAAAGACGTAAGACAAAAGGCGATAATATTTTTGAACGCAGCTAACCTTTTTTAACCATAATCTAAAACCCACATTTTTTTGTCAGTTCCTGGATTTGCAAAAAATAATAATAATTAGCGAATAGGCTAAAAACCACAAGTTTTTACTGGTTTTTTTTTATTTTAAAAAATTACAAAAAGACGTAAGACAAAAGGCGATACTTTTTTTGAAGGCTGCTAACGTTTGTTAATAATAATCTACAAGCCACATTTTTTTATCAGTTTCTGGATTTGCAAAAAATAATCATAATTAGCGAATAGGCTAAAAGCCACATATTTTTATCGTTTTTTTTTATTTTCAAAAATTACAAAAAGACGTAAGACAAAAGGCGTTACTTTTTTTGAACGCAGCTAACGTTTTTTAATAATAATCTAAAACCCACATTTTTTTGTCAGTTCCTGGATTTGCAAAAAATAATAATAATTAGCGAATATGCTAAAAACCGCATTTTTATCGGTTTTTTTTTTATTTTAAAAAATTACAAAAAGACGTAAGACAAAAGGCGATACTTTTTTTGAAGGCTGCTAACGTTTGTTAATAATAATCTACAAGCCACATTTTTTTATCAGTTTCTGTATTTGCAAAAAATAATAATAATTAGCGAATAGGCTAAAAACCACATATTTTTATCGTTTTTTTTTTTAAATTACAAAAAGACGTAAGACCAAAGGCGATACTTTTTTTAAACGCAGCTAGCGTTTTTTAATAATAATCTAAAACCCACATTTTTTTGTCAGTTAATGGATTTGCAAAAAATAATAATTAGCGAATATGCTAAAAACCGCATTTTTATCGGTTTTTTAATTTTAAAAATTACAAAAAGACGGAAGACAAAAGGCGATACTTTTTTTGAACGCAGCTAACGTTTTTTAATATTATTTTGAAAACCACATTTTTTTATCAGTTCCTGGATTTGTCAGAAATAATAGTAATTAGCGAATAGGCTAAAAGCCATATATTTTTATCTTTTTTTTTATTTTAAAAAATTACAAAAAGACGTAAGACAAAAGGCGATACTTCCTGTGTACGCAGCCAACGTTTGGTTTTGTCAGTTCCTGGATTTGCAAAAAATAATAATAATTAGCGAATATGCTAAAAACCGCATTTTTTATCGGTTTTTTTTATTTTAAAAATTACAAAAGACGTAAGACAAAAGGCGATAATTTTTTTAAACGCAGCTAACGTTTTTTAATAATAATCTAAAAACCATATTTTTTTATCAGTTCCTGGATTTGCAAAAAATAATAATAATTAGCGAATAGGCTAAATAGCAAATATTTTCATCGGATTTTTTTATTTTGAAAAATTACAAAAAGACGTAAGACAAAGGGCGATACTTTTTGTGAACGAAGCCAACGTTTTTTAATAACAATCTAACAACCACATTTTTTTGTCAGTTCCTGGATTTGCAAAAAGTAATAATAATTAGCGAATATGCTAAAAACCGCATTTTTTATCGGTTTTTTTATTTTAAAAATTACAAAAGACGTAAGACAAAAGGCGATACTTTTTTGGAACGCAGCTAACGTTTCTTAATAATAATCTAAAAACCAAATTTTTTTATCCGTTCCTGGATTTGTCAGATATAATAATAATTAGCGAATAGGCTAAAAGCCATATATTTTTATTTTTTTTTTATTTTGAAAAATTACAAAAAGACGTAAGACAAAAGGCGATACTTTTTGTGAACGCAGCTAACGTTTTTTAATAATAATCTAACAACCACATTTTTTTGTCAGTTCCTGTATTTGCAAAAAATAATAATAATTAACGAATATGCTAAAAACCGTATTTTTTATCGGTTTTTTTTATTTTAAAAATTACAAAAGACGTAAGACAAAAGGCGATAATTTTTTTAAACGCAGCTAACGTTTTTTAATAATAATCTAAAAACCATATTTTTTTATCAGTTCCTGTATTTGCAAAAAATAATAATAATTAGCGAATAGGCTAAATAGCAAATATTTTCATCGGATTTTTTTTATTTTGAAAAATTACAAAAAGACGTAAGACAAAGGGCGATACTTTTTGTGAACGAAGCCAACGTTTTTTAATAATAATCTAACAACCACATTTTTTTGTCAGTTCCTGGATTTGCAAAAAGTAATAATATATAGCGAATATGCTAAAAACCGCATTTTTTATCGGTTTTTTTTATTTTAAAAATTACAAAAGACGTAAGACAAAAGGCGATAATTTTTTTAAACGCAGCTAACGTTTTTTAATAATAATCTAAAAACCATATTTTTTTATCAGTTCCTGGATTTGCAAAAAATAATAATAATTAGCGAATAGGCTAAATAGCAAATATTTTCATCGGATTTTTTTTATTTTGAAAAATTACAAAAAGACGTAAGACAAAGGGCGATACTTTTTGTGAACGAAGCCAACGTTTTTAATTAATAATCTAACAACCACATTTTCTTGTCAGTTCCTGGATTTGCAAAAAGTAATAATAATTAGCGAATATGCTAAAAACCGCATTTTTTATCGGTTTTTTTATTTTAAAAATTACAAAAGACGTAAGGCGATAATTTTTTTAAACGCAGCTAACGTTTTTTAATAATAATCTAAAAACCAAATTTTTTTATCAGTTCCTGGATTTGCAAAAAATAATAATAATTAGCGAATAGGCTAAATAGCAAATATTTTCATCGGATTTTTTTTATTTCGAAAAATTACAAAAAGACGTAAGACAAAGGGCGATACTTTTTGTGAACGAAGCCAATGTTTTTTAATAATAATCTGACAACCACATTTTTTTGTCAGTTCCTGGATTTGCAAAAAGTAATAATAATTAGCGATTAGGCTAAAAACCACATATTTTTATCGGTTTTTTGATTTTGAAAAATTACAAAAAGACGTAAGACAAAAGGCGATAATATTTTTGAACGCAGCTAACCTTTTTTAATCATAATCTAAAACCCACATTTTTTTGTCAGTTCCTGGATTTGCAAAAAATAATAATAATTAGCGAATAGGCTAAAAACCACAAGTTTTTACTGTTTTTTTTTTATTTTAAAAAATTACAAAAAGACGTAAGACAAAAGGCGATACTTTTTTTGAAGGCTGCTAACGTTTGTTAATAATAATCTACAAGCCACATTTTTTTATCAGTTTCTGGATTTGCAAAAAATAATCATAATTAGCGAATAGGCTAAAAGCCACATATTTTTATCGTTTTTTTTTTATTTTCAAAAATTACAAAAAGACGTAAGACAAAAGGCGTTACTTTTTTTGAACGCAGCTAACGTTTTTTAATAATAATCTAAAACCCACATTTTTTTGTCAGTTCCTGGATTTGCAAAAAATAATAATAATTAGCGAATATGCTAAAAACCGCATTTTTATCGGTTTTTTTTTTATTTTAAAAAATTACAAAAAGACGTAAGACAAAAGGCGATACTTTTTTTGAAGGCTGCTAACGTTTGTTAATAATAATCTACAAGCCACATTTTTTTATCAGTTTCTGGATTTGCAAAAAATAATAATAATTAGCGAATAGGCTAAAAACCACATATTTTTATCGGTTTTTTTTTAAATTACAAAAAGACGTAAGACCAAAGGCGATACTTTTTTTAAACGCAGCTAGCGTTTTTTAATAATAATCTAAAACCCACATTTTTTGTCAGTTAATGGATTTGCAAAAAATAATAATTAGCGAATATGCTAAAAACCGCATTTTTATCGGTTTTTTAATTTTAAAAATTACAAAAAGACGGAAGACAAAAGGCGATACTTTTTTTGAACGCAGCTAACGTTTTTTAATATTATTTTGAAAACCACATTTTTTTATCAGTTCCTGGATTTGTCAGAAATAGCGTTTTTTAATAATAATCTAAAACCCACATTTTTTGTCAGTTAATGGATTTGCAAAAAATAATAATTAGCGAATATGCTAAAAACCGCATTTTTATCTTTTTTTTTATTTTGAAAAATTACAAGAAGACGTAAGACAAAAGGCGATACTTTTTGTGAACGCAGCTAACGTTTTTTAATAATAATCTAACAACCACATTTTTTTGTCAGTTCCTGGATTTGCAAAAAATAATAATAATTAGCGAATATGCTCAAAACCGCATTTTTTATCGGTTGTTTTTTATTTTAAAAAATACAAAAGACGTAAGACAAAAGGCGATAATTTTTTTAAACGCAGCTAACGTTTTTTAATAATAATCTAAATACCACATTTTTTTATCAGTTCCTGGATTTGCAAAAAATAATAATAATTAGCGAATAGGCTAAATAGCAAATATTTTTATCGAATTTTTTTTAAATTACAAAAAGACGTAAGACCAAAGGCGATACTTTTTTTAAACGCAGCTAGCGTTTTTTAATAATAATCTAAAACCCACATTTTTTTGTCAGTTAATGGATTTGCAAAAAATAATAATTAGCGAATATGCTAAAAACCGCATTTTTATCGGTTTTTTAATTTTAAAAATTACAAAAGACGTAAGACAAAAGGCGATATTTTTTTTGAACGCAGCTAACGTTTCTTAATAATAATCTAAAAACCAAATTTTTTTATCAGTTCCTGGATTTGTCAAAAATAATAATAATTAGCGAATAGGCTAAAAGCCATATATTTTTATCGGTTTTTTTTATTTTGAAAAATTACAAGAAGACGTAAGACAAAAGGCGATACTTTTTGTGAACGCAGCTAACGTTTTTTAATAATAATCTAACAACCACATTTTTTTGTCAGTTCCTGGATTTGCAAAAAATAATAATAATTAGCGAATATGCTCAAAACCGCATTTTTTATCGGTTGTTTTTTATTTTAAAAAATACAAAAGACGTAAGACAAAAGGCGATAATTTTTTTAAACGCAGCTAACGTTTTTTAATAATAATCTAAATACCACATTTTTTTATCAGTTCCTGGATTTGCAAAAAATAATATTAATTAGCGAATATGCTAAAAACCGCATTTTTATCGGTTTTTTTTTATTTTAAAAAATTACAAAAGACGTAAGACAAAAGGCGATATTTTTTTTGAACGCAGCACACGTTTCTTAATAATAATCTAAAAACCAGTTTTTTTTATCAGTTCCTGTATTTGTCAAAAATAATAATAATTAGCGAATAGGCTAAAAGCCATATATTTTTATCGATTTTTTTTATTTTGAAAAATTACAAAAAGACGTAAGACAAAAGGCGATAATTTTTGTGAACGCAGCTAACGTTTTTTAATAATAATCTAACAACCACATTTTTTTGTCAGTTTTTGGATTTGCAAAAAATAATAATATTAAGCGAATATGCTAAAAACCGCATTTTTTATCGGTTTTTTTTTATTTTAAAAAATTACAAAAGACGTAAGACAAAAGGCGATATTTTTTTTGAACGCAGCACACGTTTCTTAATAATAATCTAAAAACCAGTTTTTTTTATCAGTTCCTGTATTTGTCAAAAATAATAATAATTAGCGAATAGGCTAAAAGCCATATATTTTTATCGATTTTTTTTATTTTGAAAAATTACAAAAAGACGTAAGACAAAAGGCGATAATTTTTGTGAACGCAGCTAACGTTTTTTAATAATAATCTAACAACCACATTTTTTTGTCAGTTTTTGGATTTGCAAAAAATAATAATATTAAGCGAATATGCTAAAAACCGCATTTTTTATCGGTTTTTTTTTATTTTAAAAAATTACAAGAGACGTAAGACAAAAGACGATAATTTTTTTAAACGCAGCTAACGTTTTTTAATAAAAATCTAAAAACCACATTTTTTGATCAGTTCCTGGACTTGTCAAAAATAATAATAATTAGCGAATAGGCTAAAAGCCATATATTTTTATCGGTTTTTTTATTTTCAAAAATTACAAAAAGACGTAAGACAAAAGGCGATACTTCCTGTGTACGCAGCCAACGTTTGGATTTGCAAAAAATAATAATAATTAGCGAATATGCTAAAAACCGCATTTTTTATCGGTTTTTTTTTATTTTGAAGATTTACAAAAAGGCGTAAGACAAAAGGCGATAGTTTTTTTAAACGCAGCTAAAGTTTTTTAATAATAATCTAAAAATCAAATTTTTTTATCAGTTCCTGGTTTTGTCAAAAATAATAATAATTAGCGAGTAGGCTATAAGCCATATATGTTTATCGGATTTTTTTATTTTGAAAAATTACAAAAAGACGTAAGACAAAAGGCGATACTTTTTTGGAACGCAGCTAACGTTTTTTAATAATAATCTAACAACCACATTTTCTTGTCAGTTCCTGGATTAGTCAGAAATAATAATAATTAGCGAATAGGCTAAAAGCCATATATTTCTATATTTTTTTTTATTTTGAAAAATACAAAAAGACGTAAGACAAAAGACGATACTTCCTGTGAACGCAGCCAACGTTTTTTAATAATAATCTAACAACCAAATTTTTTTGTCAAATCCTGGATTTCCACAAAATAATAATAATTAGCGAATATGCTAAAAACCGCATTTTTTATCGATTTTTTTTATTTTAAAAAATTACAAAGACGGAAGACAAAAGGCGATACTTTTTTTAAACGCACCTAACGTTTTTTAATAATAATCTAAAAACCAAATTTTTTTGTCAGTTCCTGGATTAGCAAAAAATAATAATAATTAGCGAATATGCTAAAAACCGCATTTTTATCGGTTTTTTTTTATTTTAAAAAATTACAAAAAGACGTAAGACAAAAGGCAATACTTTTTTTGAAGGCTGCTAACGTTTGTTAATAATAATCTACAAGCCACATTTTTTTATCAGTTTCTGGATTTGCAAAAAATAATAATAATTAGCGAATAGGCTAAAAACCACATATTTTTATCGGTTTTTTTTTTAAATTACAAAAAGACGTAAGACCAAAGGCGATACTTTTTTTAAACGCAGCTAGCGTTTTTTAATAATAATCTAAAACCCACATTTTTTTGTCAGTTAATGGATTTGAAAAAAATAATAATTAGCGAATATGCTAAAAACCGCATTTTTATCGGTTTTTTAATTTTAAAAATTACAAAAAGACGGAAGACAAAAGGCGATACTTTTTTTGAACGCAGCTAACGTTTTTTAATATTATTTTGAAAACCACATTTTTTTATCAGTTCCTGGATTTGTCAGAAATAATAATAATTAGCGAATAGGCAAAAAGCCATATATTTTTATCTTTTTTTTTATTTTAAAAATTACAAAAAGACGTAAGACAAAAGGCGATACTTCCTGTGTACGCAGCCAACGTATTTTAATAATAATCTAACAACCACATTTTTTTGTCAAATCCTGGATTTGCAAAAAAAATAATAATTAGCGAATATGCTAAAAACCGCATTTTTTATCGGTTTTTTTTATTTTAAAAAAATACAAAAGACGTAAGACAAAAGGCGATACTTTTTTTAAACGCACCTAACGTTTTTTAATAATAATCTAAAAACCACATTTTTTTATCAGTTCCTGGATTTGTCAAAAATAATAATAATTAGCGAATAGGCTAAAAGCCATATATTTTTATCGGTTTTTTTTTATTTTGAAAAATTACAAAAAGACGTAAGACAAAAGGCGATACTTTTTTTAAACGCAGCTAACGTTTTTTAATAATAATCTAAAAACCAAATTTTTTTATCAGTTCCTGGATTTGTCAAAAATAGGCCAAATAGCAAATATTTTCATCGGATTTTTTTATTTTAAAAAATAACAAAAAGACGTAAGACAAAAGGCGATACTTCCTGTGAACGCAGCCAACGTTTTTTAATAATAATTTAAAACCCACATTTTTTTGTCATTTCCTGGATTTGCAAAAAATAATAATAATTAGCGAATATGCTAATAACCGCATTTTTATCGGTTTTTTTTATTTTAAAAAATTACAAAAGACGTAAGACAAAAGGCGATACTTTTTTGGAACGCAGCTAACGTTTCTTAATAATAATCTAAAAACCAAATTTTTTTATCAGTTCCTGGATTTGTCAAAAATAATAATAATTAGCGAATAGGCTAAAAGCCATATATTTTTATCGGTTTTTTTTTATTTTGAAAAATTACAAAAAGACGTAAGACAAAAGGCGATACTTTTTGTGAACGCAGCTAACGTTTTTTAATAATAATCTAACAACCACATTTTTTTGTCAGTTCCTGGATTTGCAAAAAATAATAATAATTAGCGAATATGCTAAAAACCGCATTTTTTATCGTTTTTTTTTTATTTTAAAAATTACAAAAGACGTAAGACAAAAGGCGATAATTTTTTGAAACGCAGCTAACGTTTTTTAATAATAATCTAAAAACCATATTTTTTTATCAGTTCCTGGATTTGCAAAAAATAATAATAATTAGCGAATAGGCTAAATAGCAAATATTTTCATCGGATTTTTTTTATTTTGAAAAATTACAAAAAGACGTAAGACAAAGGGCGATACTTTTTGTGAACGAAGCCAACGTTTTTTAATAATAATCTAACAACTACATTTTTTTGTCAGTTCCTGGATTTGCAAAAAGTAATAATAATTAGCGAATATGCTAAAAACCGCATTTTTATCGGTTTTTTTATTTTAAAAATTACAAAAGATGTAAGACAAAAGGCGATACTTCTTTGGAACGCAGCTAACGTTTCTTAATAATAATCTAAAAACCAAATTTTTTTATCCGTTCCTGGATTTGTCAGATATAATAATAATTAGCGAATAGGCTAAAAGCCATATATTTTTATTTTTTTTTTATTTTGAAAAATTACAAAAAGACGTAAGACAAAAGGCGATACTTTTTGTGAACGCAGCTAACGTTTTTTAATAATAATCTAACAACCACATTTTTTTGTCAGTTCCTGGATTTGCAAAAAGTAATAATAATTAGCGAATATGCTAAAAACCGCATTTTTTATCGGTTTTTTTATTTTAAAAATTACAAAAGACGTAAGACAAAAGGCGATACTTTTTTGGAACGCAGCTAACGTTTCTTAATAATAATCTAAAAACCATATTTTTTTATCAGTTCCTGGATTTGCAAAAAATAATAATAATTAGCGAATAGGCTAAATAGCAAATATTTTCATCGGATTTTTTTTATTTTGAAAAATTACAAAAAGACGTAAGACAAAGGGCGATACTTTTTGTGAACGAAGCCAACGTTTTTTAATAATAATCTAACAACCACATTTTTTTGTCAGTTCCTGGATTTGCAAAAAGTAATAATAATTAGCGAATATGCTAAAAACCGCATTTTTTATCGGTTTTTTATTTTAAAATTTACAAAAGACGTAAGACAAAAGGCGATACTTTTTTGGAACGCAGCTAACGTTTCTTAATAATAATCTAAAAACCATATTTTTTTATCAGTTCCTGGATTTGCAAAAAATAATAATAATTAGCGAATAGGCTAAATAGCAAATATTTTCATCGGATTTTTTTTATTTTGAAAAATTACAAAAAGACGTAAGACAAAGGCGATAATTTTTTTAAACGCAGCTAACGTTTAATAATAATCTAAAAACCATATTTTTTTATCAGTTCCTGGATTTGCAAAAAATAATAATAATTAGCGAATATGCTAAAAACCGCATTTTTTATCGGTTTTTTTTATTTTAAAAATTACAAAAGACGTAAGACAAAAGGCGATAATTTTTTTAAATGCAGCTAACGTTTTTTAATAATAATCTAAAAACCATATTTTTTATCAGTTCCTGGATTTGCAAAAAATAATAATATATAGCGAATAGGCTAAATAGCAAATATTTTCATCGGATTTTTTTTATTTTGAAAAATTACAAAAAGACGTAAGACAAAGGGCGATACTTTTTGTGAACGAAGCCAACGTTTTTTAATAATAATCTAACAACCACATTTTTTTGTCAGTTCCTGGATTTGCAAAAAGTAATAATAAATAGCGAATATGCTAAAAACCGCATTTTTTATCGGTTTTTTTATTTTAAAAATTACAAAAGACGTAAGACAAAAGGCGATACTTTTTTGGAACGCAGCTAACGTTTCTTAATAATAATCTAAAAACCAAATTTTTTTATCCGTTCCTGGATTTGTCAGATATAATAATAATTAGCGAATAGGCTAAAAGCCATATATTTTTATCTTTTTTTTTTTATTTTGAAAAATTACAAAAAGACGTAAGACAAAAGGCGATATTTTTTGTGAACGCAGCTAACGTTTTTTAATAATAATCTAACAACCACATTTTTTTGTCAGTTCCTGGATTTGCAAAAAATAATAATAATTAGCGAATATGCTAAAAACCGCATTTTTTATCGGTTTTTTTTATTTTAAAAATTACAAAGACGTAAGACAAAAGGCGATAATTTTTTTAAACGCAGCTAACGTTTTTTAATAATAATCTAAAAACCATATTTTTTTATCAGTTCCTGGATTTGCAAAAAATAATAATAATTAGCGAATAGGCTAAATAGCAAATATTTTCATCGGATTTTTTTATTTTGAAAAATTACAAAAAGACGTAAGACAAAGGGCGATACTTTTTGTGAACGAAGCCAACGTTTTTTAATAATAATCTAACAACCACATTTTTTTGTCAGTTCCTGGATTTGCAAAAAGTAATAATAATTAGCGAATATGCTAAAAACCGCATTTTTTATCGGTTTTTTTATTTTAAAAATTACAAAAGACGTAAGACAAAAGGCGATACTTTTTTGGAACGCAGCTAACGTTTCTTAATAATAATCTAAAAACCAAATTTTTTTATCCGTTCCTGGATTTGTCAGATATAATAATAATTAGCGAATAGGCTAAAAGCCATATATTTTTATTTTTTTTTTATTTTGAAAAATTACAAAAAGACGTAAGACAAAAGGCGATACTTTTTGTGAACGCAGCTAACGTTTTTTAATAATAATCTAACAACCACATTTTTTTGTCAGTTCCTGTATTTGCAAAAAATAATAATAATTAACGAATATGCTAAAAACCGTATTTTTTATCGGTTTTTTTTATTTTAAAAATTACAAAAGACGTAAGACAAAAGGCGATAATTTTTTGAAACGCAGCTAACGTTTTTTAATAATAATCTAAAAACCATATTTTTTTATCAGTTCCTGTATTTGCAAAAAATAATAATAATTAGCGAATAGGCTAAATAGCATATATTTTCATCGGATTTTTTTTATTTTGAAAAATTACAAAAAGACGTAAGACAAAGGGCGATACTTTTTGTGAACGAAGCCAACGTTTTTTAATAATAATCTAACAACCACATTTTTTTGTCAGTTCCTGGATTTGCAAAAAGTAATAATATATAGCGAATATGCTAAAAACCGCATTTTTTATCGGTTTTTTTTATTTTAAAAATTACAAAAGACGTAAGACAAAAGGCGATAATTTTTTTAAACGCAGCTAACGTTTTTTAATAATAATCTAAAAACCATATTTTTTTATCAGTTCCTGGATTTGCAAAAAATAATAATAATTAGCGAATAGGCTAAATAGCAAATATTTTCATCGGATTTTTTTATTTTGAAAAATTACAAAAAGACGTAAGACAAAGGGCGATACTTTTTGTGAACGAAGCCAACGTTTTTTAATAATAATCTAACAACCACATTTTTTTGTCAGTTCCTGGATTTGCAAAAAGTAATAATAATTAGCGAATATGCTAAAAACCGCATTTTTTATCGGTTTTTTTATTTTAAAAATTACAAAAGACGTAAGACAAAAGGCGATACTTTTTTGGAACGCAGCTAACGTTTCTTAATAATAATCTAAAAACCAAATTTTTTTATCCGTTCCTGGATTTGTCAGATATAATAATAATTAGCGAATAGGCTAAAAGCCATATATTTTTATTTTTTTTTTATTTTGAAAAATTACAAAAAGACGTAAGACAAAAGGCGATACTTTTTGTGAACGCAGCTAACGTTTTTTAATAATAATCTAACAACCACATTTTTTTGTCAGTTCCTGTATTTGCAAAAAATAATAATAATTAACGAATATGCTAAAAACCGTATTTTTTATCGGTTTTTTTTATTTTAAAAATTACAAAAGACGTAAGACAAAAGGCGATAATTTTTTGAAACGCAGCTAACGTTTTTTAATAATAATCTAAAAACCATATTTTTTTATCAGTTCCTGTATTTGCAAAAAATAATAATAATTAGCGAATAGGCTAAATAGCATATATTTTCATCGGATTTTTTTTATTTTGAAAAATTACAAAAAGACGTAAGACAAAGGGCGATACTTTTTGTGAACGAAGCCAACGTTTTTAATTAATAATCTAACAACCACATTTTCTTGTCAGTTCCTGGATTTGCAAAAAGTAATAATAATTAGCGAATATGCTAAAAACCGCATTTTTTATCGGTTTTTTTATTTTAAAAATTACAAAAGACGTAAGGCGATAATTTTTTTAAACGCAGCTAACGTTTTTTAATAATAATCTAAAAACCAAATTTTTGTATCAGTTCCTGGATTTGCAAAAAATAATAATAATTAGCGAATAGGCTAAATAGCAAATATTTTCATCGGATTTTTTTTATTTCGAAAAATTACAAAAAGACGTAAGACAAAGGGCGATACTTTTTGTGAACGAAGCCAATGTTTTTTAATAATAATCTAACAACCACATTTTTTTGTCAGTTCCTGGATTTGCAAAAAGTAATAATAATTAGCGATTAGGCTAAAAACCACATATTTTTATCGGTTTTTTGATTTTGAAAAATTACAAAAAGACGTAAGACAAAAGGCGATAATATTTTTGAACGCAGCTAACCTTTTTTAATCATAATCTAAAACCCACATTTTTTTGTCAGTTCCTGGATTTGCAAAAAATAATAATAATTAGCGAATAGGCTAAAAACCACAAGTTTTTACTGTTTTTTTTTTATTTTAAAAAATTACAAAAAGACGTAAGACAAAAGGCGATACTTTTTTTGAAGGCTGCTAACGTTTGTTAATAATAATCTACAAGCCACATTTTTTTATCAGTTTCTGGATTTGCAAAAAATAATCATAATTAGCGAATAGGCTAAAAGCCACATATTTTTATCGTTTTTTTTTTATTTTCAAAAATTACAAAAAGACGTAAGACAAAAGGCGTTACTTTTTTTGAACGCAGCTAACGTTTTTTAATAATAATCTAAAACCCACATTTTTTTGTCAGTTCCTGGATTTGCAAAAAATAATAATAATTAGCGAATATGCTAAAAACCGCATTTTTATCGGTTTTTTTTTTATTTTAAAAAATTACAAAAAGACGTAAGACAAAAGGCGATACTTTTTTTGAAGGCTGCTAACGTTTGTTAATAATAATCTACAAGCCACATTTTTTTATCAGTTTCTGGATTTGCAAAAAATAATAATAATTAGCGAATAGGCTAAAAACCACATATTTTTATCGGTTTTTTTTTAAATTACAAAAAGACGTAAGACCAAAGGCGATACTTTTTTTAAACGCAGCTAGCGTTTTTTAATAATAATCTAAAACCCACATTTTTTGTCAGTTAATGGATTTGCAAAAAATAATAATTAGCGAATATGCTAAAAACCGCATTTTTATCGGTTTTTTAATTTTAAAAATTACAAAAAGACGGAAGACAAAAGGCGATACTTTTTTTGAACGCAGCTAACGTTTTTTAATATTATTTTGAAAACCACATTTTTTTATCAGTTCCTGGATTTGTCAGAAATAATAATAATTAGCGAATAGGCTAAAAGCCATATATTTTTATCTTTTTTTTTATTTTGAAAAATTACAAGAAGACGTAAGACAAAAGGCGATACTTTTTGTGAACGCAGCTAACGTTTTTTAATAATAATCTAACAACCACATTTTTTTGTCAGTTCCTGGATTTGCAAAAAATAATAATAATTAGCGAATATGCTCAAAACCGCATTTTTTATCGGTTGTTTTTTATTTTAAAAAATACAAAAGACGTAAGACAAAAGGCGATAATTTTTTTAAACGCAGCTAACGTTTTTTAATAATAATCTAAATACCACATTTTTTTATCAGTTCCTGGATTTGCAAAAAATAATAATAATTAGCGAATAGGCTAAATAGCAAATATTTTCATCGAATTTTTTTTAAATTACAAAAAGACGTAAGACCAAAGGCGATACTTTTTTTAAACGCAGCTAGCGTTTTTTAATAATAATCTAAAACCCACATTTTTTTGTCAGTTAATGGATTTGCAAAAAATAATAATTAGCGAATATGCTAAAAACCGCATTTTTATCGGTTTTTTAATTTTAAAAATTACAAAAGACGTAAGACAAAAGGCGATATTTTTTTTGAACGCAGCTAACGTTTCTTAATAATAATCTAAAAACCAAATTTTTTTATCAGTTCCTGGATTTGTCAAAAATAATAATAATTAGCGAATAGGCTAAAAGCCATATATTTTTATCGGTTTTTTTTATTTTGAAAAATTACAAGAAGACGTAAGACAAAAGGCGATACTTTTTGTGAACGCAGCTAACGTTTTTTAATAATAATCTAACAACCACATTTTTTTGTCAGTTCCTGGATTTGCAAAAAATAATAATAATTAGCGAATATGCTCAAAACCGCATTTTTTATCGGTTGTTTTTTATTTTAAAAAATACAAAAGACGTAAGACAAAAGGCGATATTTTTTTTAAACGCAGCTAACGTTTTTTAATAATAATCTAAATACCACATTTTTTTATCAGTTCCTGGATTTGCAAAAAATAATAATAATTAGCGAATAGGCTAAATAGCAAATATTTTCATCGAATTTTTTTTATTTTAAAAAATTACAAAAAGACGTAAGAAAAAAAACGATAATATTTTTGACCGCAGCTAGCCTTTTTTAATAATAATCTAAAACCCACATTTATTTGTCAGTTCCTAGATTTGCAAAAAATAATAATAATTAGCGAATATGCTAAAAACCGCATTTTTATCGGTTTTTTTTTATTTTAAAAAATTACAAAAGACGTAAGACAAAAGGCGATATTTTTTTTGAACGCAGCACACGTTTCTTAATAATAATCTAAAAACCAGTTTTTTTTATCAGTTCCTGTATTTGTCAAAAATAATAATAATTAGCGAATAGGCTAAAAGCCATATATTTTTATCGATTTTTTTTATTTTGAAAAATTACAAAAAGACGTAAGACAAAAGGCGATAATTTTTGTGAACGCAGCTAACGTTTTTTAATAATAATCTAACAACCACATTTTTTTGTCAGTTTTTGGATTTGCAAAAAATAATAATATTAAGCGAATATGCTAAAAACCGCATTTTTTATCGGTTTTTTTTTATTTTAAAAAATTACAAGAGACGTAAGACAAAAGACGATAATTTTTTTAAACGCAGCTAACGTTTTTTAATAAAAATCTAAAAACCACATTTTTTGATCAGTTCCTGGACTTGTCAAAAATAATAATAATTAGCGAATAGGCTAAAAGCCATATATTTTTATCGGTTTTTTTAT
This sequence comes from Oxystoma pomonae, assembly GCA_963921995.1. Classification (NCBI taxonomy): domain Eukaryota; kingdom Metazoa; phylum Arthropoda; class Insecta; order Coleoptera; family Brentidae; genus Oxystoma; species Oxystoma pomonae. Next base: position 158,934,284 of record OY998163.1, read on the forward strand.
TTTCAAAAATTACAAAAAGACGTAAGACAAAAGGCGATACTTCCTGTGTACGCAGCCAACGTTTGGATTTGCAAAAAATAATAATAATTAGCGAATATGCTAAAAACCGCATTTTTTATCGGTTTTTTTTTATTTTGAAGATTTACAAAAAGGCGTAAGACAAAAGGCGATAGTTTTTTTAAACGCAGCTAAAGTTTTTTAATAATAATCTAAAAATCAAATTTTTTTATCAGTTCCTGGTTTTGTCAAAAATAATAATAATTAGCGAGTAGGCTATAAGCCATATATGTTTATCGGATTTTTTTATTTTGAAAAATTACAAAAAGACGTAAGACAAAAGGCGATACTTTTTTGGAACGCAGCTAACGTTTTTTAATAATAATCTAACAACCACATTTTCTTGTCAGTTCCTGGATTAGTCAGAAATAATAATAATTAGCGAATAGGCTAAAAGCCATATATTTCTATATTTTTTTTTATTTTGAAAAATACAAAAAGACGTAAGACAAAAGACGATACTTCCTGTGAACGCAGCCAACGTTTTTTAATAATAATCTAACAACCAAATTTTTTTGTCAAATCCTGGATTTCCACAAAATAATAATAATTAGCGAATATGCTAAAAACCGCATTTTTTATCGATTTTTTTTATTTTAAAAAATTACAAAGACGGAAGACAAAAGGCGATACTTTTTTTAAACGCACCTAACGTTTTTTAATAATAATCTAAAAACCAAATTTTTTTATCAGTTCCTGGATTTGTCAAAAATAATAATAATTAGCGAATAGGCTAAAAGCCACATATTTTTATCGTTTTTTTTTTATTTTCAAAAATTACAAAAAGACGTAAGACAAAAGGCGCTACTTTTTTTGAACGCAGCTAACGTTTTTTAATAATAATCTAAAACCCACATTTTTTTGTCAGTTCCTGGATTAGCAAAAAATAATAATAATTAGCGAATATGCTAAAAACCGCATTTTTATCGTTTTTTTTTTTATTTTAAAAAATTACAAAAAGACGTAAGACAAAAGGCAATACTTTTTTTGAAGGCTGCTAACGTTTGTTAATAATAATCTACAAGCCACATTTTTTTATCAGTTTCTGGATTTGCAAAAAATAATAATAATTAGCGAATAGGCTAAAAACCACATATTTTTATCGGTTTTTTTTTAAATTACAAAAAGACGTAAGACCAAAGGCGATACTTTTTTTAAACGCAGCTAGCGTTTTTTAATAATAATCTAAAACCCACATTTTTTTGTCAGTTAATGGATTTGAAAAAAATAATAATTAGCGAATATGCTAAAAACCGCATTTTTATCGGTTTTTTAATTTTAAAAATTACAAAAAGACGGAAGACAAAAGGCGATACTTTTTTTGAACGCAGCTAACGTTTTTTAATATTATTTTGAAAACCACATTTTTTTATCAGTTCCTGGATTTGTCAGAAATAATAATAATTAGCGAATAGGCAAAAAGCCATATATTTTTATCTTTTTTTTTATTTTAAAAATTACAAAAAGACGTAAGACAAAAGGCGATACTTCCTGTGTACGCAGCCAACGTATTTTAATAATAATCTAACAACCACATTTTTTTGTCAAATCCTGGATTTGCAAAAAAAATAATAATTAGCGAATATGCTAAAAACCGCATTTTTTATCGGTTTTTTTTATTTTAAAAAAATACAAAAGACGTAAGACAAAAGGCGATACTTTTTTTAAACGCACCTAACGTTTTTTAATAATAATCTAAAAACCACATTTTTTTATCAGTTCCTGGATTTGTCAAAAATAATAATAATTAGCGAATAGGCTAAAAGCCATATATTTTTATCGGTTTTTTTTTATTTTGAAAAATTACAAAAAGACGTAAGACAAAAGGCGATACTTTTTTTAAACGCAGCTAACGTTTTTTAATAATAATCTAAAAACCAAATTTTTTTATCAGTTCCTGGATTTGTCAAAAATAGGCCAAATAGCAAATATTTTCATCGGATTTTTTTATTTTAAAAAATAACAAAAAGACGTAAGACAAAAGGCGATACTTCCTGTGAACGCAGCCAACGTTTTTTAATAATAATTTAAAACCCACATTTTTTTGTCATTTCCTGGATTTGCAAAAAATAATAATAATTAGCGAATATGCTAATAACCGCATTTTTATCGGTTTTTTTTATTTTAAAAAATTACAAAAGACGTAAGACAAAAGGCGATACTTCTTTGGAACGCAGCTAACGTTTCTTAATAATAATCTAAAAACCAAATTTTTTTATCAGTTCCTGGATTTGTCAAAAATAATAATAATTAGCGAATAGGCTAAAAGCCATATATTTTTATCGGTTTTTTTTTATTTTGAAAAATTACAAAAAGACGTAAGACAAAAGGCGATACTTTTTGTGAACGCAGCTAACGTTTTTTAATAATAATCTAACAACCACATTTTTTTGTCAGTTCCTGGATTTGCAAAAAATAATAATAATTAGCGAATATGCTAAAAACCGCATTTTTTATCGTTTTTTTTTTATTTTAAAAATTACAAAAGACGTAAGACAAAAGGCGATAATTTTTTGAAACGCAGCTAACGTTTTTTAATAATAATCTAAAAACCATATTTTTTTATCAGTTCCTGGATTTGCAAAAAATAATAATAATTAGCGAATAGGCTAAATAGCAAATATTTTCATCGGATTTTTTTTATTTTGAAAAATTACAAAAAGACGTAAGACAAAGGGCGATACTTTTTGTGAACGAAGCCAACGTTTTTTAATAATAATCTAACAACTACATTTTTTTGTCAGTTCCTGGATTTGCAAAAAGTAATAATAATTAGCGAATATGCTAAAAACCGCATTTTTATCGGTTTTTTTATTTTAAAAATTACAAAAGATGTAAGACAAAAGGCGATACTTCTTTGGAACGCAGCTAACGTTTCTTAATAATAATCTAAAAACCAAATTTTTTTATCCGTTCCTGGATTTGTCAGATATAATAATAATTAGCGAATAGGCTAAAAGCCATATATTTTTATTTTTTTTTTATTTTGAAAAATTACAAAAAGACGTAAGACAAAAGGCGATACTTTTTGTGAACGCAGCTAACGTTTTTTAATAATAATCTAACAACCACATTTTTTTGTCAGTTCCTGGATTTGCAAAAAGTAATAATAATTAGCGAATATGCTAAAAACCGCATTTTTTATCGGTTTTTTTATTTTAAAAATTACAAAAGACGTAAGACAAAAGGCGATACTTTTTTGGAACGCAGCTAACGTTTCTTAATAATAATCTAAAAACCATATTTTTTTATCAGTTCCTGGATTTGCAAAAAATAATAATAATTAGCGAATAGGCTAAATAGCAAATATTTTCATCGGATTTTTTTTATTTTGAAAAATTACAAAAAGACGTAAGACAAAGGGCGATACTTTTTGTGAACGAAGCCAACGTTTTTTAATAATAATCTAACAACTACATTTTTTTGTCAGTTCCTGGATTTGCAAAAAGTAATAATAATTAGCGAATATGCTAAAAACCGCATTTTTTATCGGTTTTTTTTATTTTAAAAATTACAAAAGACGTAAGACAAAAGGCGATAATTTTTTTAAACGCAGCTAACGTTTTTTAATAATAATCTAAAAACCATATTTTTTTATCAGTTCCTGGATTTCCAAAAAATAATAATAATTAGCGAATAGGCTAAATAGCAAATATTTTCATCGGATTTTTTTTATTTTGAAAAATTACAAAAAGACGTAAGACAAAGGGCGATACTTTTTGTGAACGAAGCCAACGTTTTTTAATAATAATCTAACAACCACATTTTTTTGTCAGTTCCTGGATTTGCAAAAAGTAATAATAATTAGCGAATATGCTAAAAACCGCATTTTTTATCGGTTTTTTATTTTAAAATTTACAAAAGACGTAAGACAAAAGGCGATACTTTTTTGGAACGCAGCTAACGTTTCTTAATAATAATCTAAAAACCATATTTTTTTATCAGTTCCTGGATTTGCAAAAAATAATAATAATTAGCGAATAGGCTAAATAGCAAATATTTTCATCGGATTTTTTTTATTTTGAAAAATTACAAAAAGACGTAAGACAAAGGCGATAATTTTTTTAAACGCAGCTAACGTTTAATAATAATCTAAAAACCATATTTTTTTATCAGTTCCTGGATTTGCAAAAAATAATAATAATTAGCGAATATGCTAAAAACCGCATTTTTTATCGGTTTTTTTTATTTTAAAAATTACAAAAGACGTAAGACAAAAGGCGATAATTTTTTTAAATGCAGCTAACGTTTTTTAATAATAATCTAAAAACCATATTTTTTATCAGTTCCTGGATTTGCAAAAAATAATAATATATAGCGAATAGGCTAAATAGCAAATATTTTCATCGGATTTTTTTTATTTTGAAAAATTACAAAAAGACGTAAGACAAAGGGCGATACTTTTTGTGAACGAAGCCAACGTTTTTTAATAATAATCTAACAACCACATTTTTTTGTCAGTTCCTGGATTTGCAAAAAGTAATAATAAATAGCGAATATGCTAAAAACCGCATTTTTTATCGGTTTTTTTATTTTAAAAATTACAAAAGACGTAAGACAAAAGGCGATACTTTTTTGGAACGCAGCTAACGTTTCTTAATAATAATCTAAAAACCAAATTTTTTTATCCGTTCCTGGATTTGTCAGATATAATAATAATTAGCGAATAGGCTAAAAGCCATATATTTTTATCTTTTTTTTTTATTTTGAAAAATTACAAAAAGACGTAAGACAAAAGGCGATATTTTTTGTGAACGCAGCTAACGTTTTTTAATAATAATCTAACAACCACATTTTTTTGTCAGTTCCTGGATTTGCAAAAAATAATAATAATTAGCGAATATGCTAAAAACCGCATTTTTTATCGGTTTTTTTTATTTTAAAAATTACAAAGACGTAAGACAAAAGGCGATAATTTTTTTAAACGCAGCTAACGTTTTTTAATAATAATCTAAAAACCATATTTTTTTATCAGTTCCTGGATTTGCAAAAAATAATAATAATTAGCGAATAGGCTAAATAGCAAATATTTTCATCGGATTTTTTTATTTTGAAAAATTACAAAAAGACGTAAGACAAAGGGCGATACTTTTTGTGAACGAAGCCAACGTTTTTTAATAATAATCTAACAACCACATTTTTTTGTCAGTTCCTGGATTTGCAAAAAGTAATAATAATTAGCGAATATGCTAAAAACCGCATTTTTTATCGGTTTTTTTATTTTAAAAATTACAAAAGACGTAAGACAAAAGGCGATACTTTTTTGGAACGCAGCTAACGTTTCTTAATAATAATCTAAAAACCAAATTTTTTTATCCGTTCCTGGATTTGTCAGATATAATAATAATTAGCGAATAGGCTAAAAGCCATATATTTTTATCTTTTTTTTTTTATTTTGAAAAATTACAAAAAGACGTAAGACAAAAGGCGATACTTTTTGTGAACGCAGCTAACGTTTTTTAATAATAATCTAACAACCACATTTTTTTGTCAGTTCCTGGATTTGCAAAAAATAATAATAATTAGCGAATATGCTAAAAACCGCATTTTTTATCGGTTTTTTTTATTTTAAAAATTACAAAAGACGTAAGACAAAAGGCGATAATTTTTTTAAACGCAGCTAACATTTTTTAATAATAATCTAAAAACCATATTTTTTTATCAGTTCCTGGATTTGCAAAAAATAATAATAATTAGCGAATAGGCTAAATATCAAATATTTTCATCGGATTTTTTTTATTTTGAAAAATTACAAAAAGACGTAAGACAAAGGGCGATACTTTTTGTGAACGAAGCCAACGTTTTTTAATAATAATCTAACAACCACATTTTTTTGTCAGTTCCTGGATTTGCAAAAAGTAATAATAATTAGCGAATATGCTAAAAACCGCATTTTTTATCGGTTTTTTTTATTTTAAAAATTACAAAAGACGTAAGACAAAAGGCGATAATTTTTTTAAACGCAGCTAACGTTTTTTAATAATAATCTAAAAACCATATTTTTTTATCAGTTCCTGGATTTGCAAAAAATAATAATAATTAGCGAATAGGCTAAATAGCAAATATTTTCATCGGATTTTTTTATTTTGAAAAATTACAAAAAGACGTAAGACAAAGGGCGATACTTTTTGTGAACGAAGCCAACGTTTTTTAATAATAATCTAACAACCACATTTTTTTGTCAGTTCCTGGATTTGCAAAAAGTAATAATAATTAGCGAATATGCTAAAAACCGCATTTTTTATCGGTTTTTTTTATTTTAAAAATTACAAAAGACGTAAGACAAAAGGCGATAATTTTTTTAAACGCAGCTAACGTTTTTTAATAATAATCTAAAAACCATATTTTTTTATCAGTTCCTGGATTTGCAAAAAATAATAATAATTAGCGAATAGGCTAAATAGCAAATATTTTCATCGGATTTTTTTTATTTTGAAAAATTACAAAAAGACGTAAGACAAAGGGCGATACTTTTTGTGAACGAAGTCAACGTTTTTTAATAATAATCTAACAACCACATTTTTTTGTCAGCTCCTGGATTTGCAAAAAGTAATAATAATTAGCGAATATGCTAAAAACCGCATTTTTTATCGGTTTTTTTATATTAAAAATTACAAAAGACGTAAGACAAAAGGCGATACTTTTTTGGAACGCAGCTAACGTTTCTTAATAATAATCTAAAAACCAAATTTTTTTATCCGTTCCTGGATTTGTCAGATATAATAATAATTAGCGAATAGACTAAAAGCCATATATTTTTATTTTTTTTTTATTTTGAAAAATTACAAAAAGACGTAAGACAAAAGGCGATACTTTTTGTGAACGCAGCTAACGTTTTTTAATAATAATCTAACAACCACATTTTTTTGTCAGTTCCTGTATTTGCAAAAAATAATAATAATTAACGAATATGCTAAAAACCGTATTTTTTATCGGTTTTTTTTATTTTAAAAATTACAAAAGACGTAAGACAAAAGGCGATAATTTTTTTAAACGCAGCTAACGTTTTTTAATAATAATCTAAAAACCATATTTTTTTATCAGTTCCTGGATTTGCAAAAAATAATAATAATTAGCGAATAGGCTAAATAGCAAATATTTTCATCGGATTTTTTTTATTTTGAAAAATTACAAAAAGACGTAAGACAAAGGGCGATACTTTTTGTGAACGAAGCCAACGTTTTTAATTAATAATCTAACAACCACATTTTCTTGTCAGTTCCTGGATTTGCAAAAAGTAATAATAATTAGCGAATATGCTAAAAACCGCATTTTTTATCGGTTTTTTTATTTTAAAAATTACAAAAGACGTAAGGCGATAATTTTTTTAAACGCAGCTAACGTTTTTTAATAATAATCTAAAAACCAAATTTTTTTTATCAGTTCCTGGATTTGCAAAAAATAATAATAATTAGCGAATAGGCTAAATAGCAAATATTTTCATCGGATTTTTTTTATTTCGAAAAATTACAAAAAGACGTAAGACAAAGGGCGATACTTTTTGTGAACGAAGCCAATGTTTTTTAATAATAATCTAACAACCACATTTTTTTGTCAGTTCCTGGATTTGCAAAAAGTAATAATAATTAGCGATTAGGCTAAAAACCACATATTTTTATCGGTTTTTTGATTTTGAAAAATTACAAAAAGACGTAAGACAAAAGGCGATAATATTTTTGAACGCAGCTAACCTTTTTTAATCATAATCTAAAACCCACAATTTTTTGTCAGTTCCTGGATTTGCAAAAAATAATAATAATTAGCGAATAGGCTAAAAACCACAAGTTTTTACTGTTTTTTTTTATTTTAAAAAATTACAAAAAGACGTAAGACAAAAGGCGATACTTTTTTTGAAGGCTGCTAACGTTTGTTAATAATAATCTACAAGCCACATTTTTTTATCAGTTTCTGGATTTGCAAAAAATAATCATAATTAGCGAATAGGCTAAAAGCCACATATTTTTATCGTTTTTTTTTATTTTCAAAAATTACAAAAAGACGTAAGACAAAAGGCGTTACTTTTTTTGAACGCAGCTAACGTTTTTTAATAATAATCTAAAACCCACATTTTTTTGTCAGTTCCTGGATTCGCAAAAAATAATAATAATTAGCGAATATGCTAAAAACCGCATTTTTATCGGTTTTTTTTTTATTTTAAAAAATTACAAAAAGACGTAAGACAAAAGGCGATACTTTTTTTGAAGGCTGCTAACGTTTGTTAATAATAATCTACAAGCCACATTTTTTTATCAGTTTCTGGATTTGCAAAAAATAATAATAATTAGCGAATAGGCTAAAAACCACATATTTTTATCGGTTTTTTTTTAAATTACAAAAAGACGTAAGACCTAAGGCGATACTTTTTTTAAACGCAGCTAGCTTTTTTTAATAATAATCTAAAACCCACATTTTTTTGTCAGTTAATGGATTTGCAAAAAATAATAATTAGCGAATATGCTAAAAACCGCATTTTTATCGGTTTTTTAATTTTAAAAATTACAAAAAGACGGAAGACAAAAGGCGATACTTTTTTTGAACGCAGCTAACGTTTTTTAATATTATTTTGAAAACCACATTTTTTTATCAGTTCCTGGATTTGTCAGAAATAATAATAATTAGCGAATAGGCTAAAAGCCATATATTTTTATCTTTTTTTTTATTTTAAAAAATTACAAAAAGACGTAAGACAAAAGGCGATACTTCCTGTGTACGCAGCCAACGTATTTTAATAATAATCTAACAACCACATTTTTTTGTCAAATCCTGGATTTGCAAAAAAAATAATAATTAGCGAATATGCTAAAAACCGCATTTTTTATCGGTTTTTTTTATTTTAAAAAATTAGAAAAGACGTAAGACAAAAGGCGATACTTTTTTTAAACGCAGCACACGTTTCTTAATAATAATCTAAAAACCAGTTTTTTTTATCAGTTCCTGTATTTGTCAAAAATAATAATAATTAGCGAATAGGCTAAAAGCCATATATTTTTATCGATTTTTTTTATTTTGAAAAATTACAAAAAGACGTAAGACAAAAGGCGATAATTTTTGTGAACGCAGCTAACGTTTTTTAATAATAATCTAACAACCACATTTTTTTGTCAGTTTTTGGATTTGCAAAAAATAATAATAATAAGCGAATATGCTAAAAACCGCATTTTTTATCGGTTTTTTTTTATTTTAAAAAATTACAAGAGACGTAAGACAAAAGACGATAATTTTTTTAAACGCAGCTAAAAATAATAATAATTAGCGAATGGGCTAAATAGCAAATATTTTCATCGGATTTTTTTTATTTCGAAAAATTACAAAAAGACGTAAGACAAAGGGCGATACTTTTTGTGAACGAAGCCAATGTTTTTTAATAATAATCTAACAACCACATTTTTTTGTCAGTTCCTGGATTTGCAAAAAGTAATAATAATTAGCGATTAGGCTAAAAACCACATATTTTTATCGGTTTTTTGATTTTGAAAAATTACAAAAAGACGTAAGACAAAAGGCGATAATATTTTTGAACGCAGCTAACCTTTTTTAATCATAATCTAAAACCCACATTTTTTTGTCAGTTCCTGGATTTGCAAAAAATAATAATAATTAGCGAATAGGCTAAAAACCACAAGTTTGTACTGTTTTTTTTTTATTTTAAAAAATTACAAAAAGACGTAAGACAAAAGGCGATACTTTTTTTGAAGGCTGCTAACGTTTGTTAATAATAATCTACAAGCCACATTTTTTTATCAGTTTCTGGATTTGCAAAAAATAATCATAATTAGCGAATAGGCTAAAAGCCACATATTTTTATCGTTTTTTTTTTATTTTCAAAAATTACAAAAAGACGTAAGACAAAAGACGTTACTTTTTTTGAACGCAGCTAACGTTTTTTAATAATAATCTAAAACCCACATTTTTTTGTCAGTTCCTGGATTTGCAAAAAATAATAATAATTAGCGAATATGCTAAAAACCGCATTTTTATCGGTTTTTTTTTTATTTTAAAAAATTACAAAAAGACGTAAGACAAAAGGCGATACTTTTTTTGAACGCTGCTAGCGTTTGTTAATAATAATCTACAAGCCACATTTTTTTATCAGTTTCTGGATTTGCAAAAAATAATAATAATTAGCGAATAGGCTAAAAACCACATATTTTTATCGGTTTTTTTTTAAATTACAAAAAGACGTAAGACCAAAGGCGATACTTTTTTTAAACGCAGCTAGCGTTTTTTAATAATAATCTAAAACCCACATTTTTTTGTCAGTTAATGGATTTGCAAAAAATAATAATTAGCGAATATTCTAAAAACCGCATTTTTATCGGTTTTTTAATTTTAAAAATTACAAAAAGACGGAAGACAAAAGGCGATACTTTTTTTGAACGCAGCTAACGTTTTTTAATATTATTTTGAAAACCACATTTTTTTATCAGTTCCTGGATTTGTCAGAAATAATAATAATTAGCGAATAGGCTAAAAGCCATATATTTTTATCTTTTTTTTTATTTTAAAAAATTACAAAAAGACGTAAGACAAAAGGCGATACTTCCTGTGTACGCAGCCAACGTATTTTAATAATAATCTAACAACCACATTTTTTTGTCAAATCCTGGATTTGCAAAAAAAATAATAAATTTTAAAAAATTACAAAAGACGTAAGACAAAAGGCGATACTTTTTTTAAACGCACCTAACGTTTTTTAATAATAATCTAAAAACCACATTTTTTTATCAGTTCCTGGATTTGTCAAAAATAATAATAATTAGCGAATAGGCTAAAAGCCATATATTTTTATCGGTTTTTTTTTATTTTGAAAAATTACAAAAAGACGTAAGACAAAAGGCGATACTTTTTTTAAACGCAGCTAACGTTTTTTAATAATAATCTAAAAACCAAATTTTTTTATCAGTTCCTGGATTTGTCAAAAATAGGCTAAATAGCAAATATTTTCATCGGATTTTTTTATTTTAAAAAATAACAAAAAGACGTAAGACAAAAGGCGATACTTCCTGTGAACGCAGCCAACGTTTTTTAATAATAATCTAAAACCCACATTTTTTTGTCATTTCCTGGATTTGCAAAAAATAATAATAATTAGCGAATATGCTAATAACCGCATTTTTATCGGTTTTTTTTATTTTAAAAAATTACAAAAGACGTAAGACAAAAGGCGATACTTTTTTGGAACGCAGCTAACGTTTTTTAATAATAATCTAACAACCACATTTTTTTGTCAGTTCCTGGATTTGCAAAAAATAATAATAATTAGCGAATATGCTAAAAACCGCATTTTTTATCGTTTTTTTTTATTTTAAAAATTACAAAAGACGTAAGAAAAAAGGCGATAATTTTTTTAAACGCAGCTAACGTTTTTTAATAATAATCTAAAAACCATATTTTTTTATCAGTTCCTGGATTTGCAAAAAATAATAATAATTAGCGAATAGGCTAAATAGCAAATATTTTCATCGGATTTTTTTTATTTTGAAAAATTACAAAAAGACGTAAGACAAAAGGCGATAATATTTTTGAACGCAGCTAACCTTTTTTAATCATAATCTAAAACCCACATTTTTTTGTCAGTTCCTGGATTTGCAAAAAATAATAATAATTAGCGAATAGGCTAAAAACCACAAGTTTTTACTGTTTTTTTTTATTTTAAAAAATTACAAAAAGACGTAAGACAAAAGGCGATACTTTTTTTGAAGGCTGCTAACGTTTGTTAATAATAATCTACAAGCCACATTTTTTTATCAGTTCCTGGATTTGCAAAAAATAATAATAATTAGCGAATAGGCTAAATAGCAAATATTTTCATCGGATTTTTTTTAAATTACAAAAAGACGTAAGACCAAAGGCGATACTTTTTTTAAACGCAGCTAGCGTTTTTTAATAATAATCTAAAACCGACATTTTTTTGTCAGTTAATGGATTTGCAAAAAATAATAATTAGCGAATATGCTAAAAACCGCATTTTTATCGGTTTTTTAATTTTAAAAATTACAAAAAGACGGAAGACAAAAGGCGATACTTTTTTTGAACGCAGCTAACGTTTTTTAATATTATTTTGAAAACCACATTTTTTTATCAGTTCCTGGATTTGTCAGAAATAATAATAATTAGCGAATAGGCTAAAAGCCATATATTTTTATCTTTTTTTTTATTTTAAAAAATTACAAAAAGACGTAAGACAAAAGGCGATACTTCCTGTGTACGCAGCCAACGTATTTTAATAATAATCTAACAACCACATTTTTTTGTCAAATCCTGGATTTGCAAAAAAAATAATAATTAGCGAATATGCTAAAAACCGCATTTTTTATCGGTTTTTTTTATTTAAAAAAATTACAAAAGACGTAAGACAAAAGGCGATACTTTTTTTAAACGTAATAATAATTAGCGAATAGGCTAAAAGCCATATATTTTTATCGTTTTTTTTTTATTTTGAAAAATTACAAAAAGACGTAAGACAAAAAGCGATACTTTTTTTAAACGCAGCTAACGTTTTTTAATAATAATCTAAAAACCAAATTTTTTTATCAGTTCCTGGATTTGTCAAAAATAGGCTAAATAGCAAATATTTTCATCGGATTTTTTTATTTTAAGAAATTACAAAAAGACGTAAGACAAACGGCGATAATATTTTTGAACTCAGCTAAACTTTTTTAATAATAATCTAAAACCCACATTTTTTTGTCATTTCCTGGATTTGCAAAAAATAATAATAATTAGCGAATATGCTAGTAACCGCATTTTTATCGGTTTTTTTTATTTTAAAAAATTACAAAAGACGTAAGACAAAAGGCGATACTTTTTGTGAACGCAGCTAACGTTTTTTAATAATAATCTAACAACCACATTTTTTGTCAGTTCCTGTATTTGCAAAAAATAATAATAATTAACGAATATGCTAAAAACCGCATTTTTTATCGGTTTTTTTTATTTTAAAAATTACAAAAGACGTAAGACAAAAGGCGATAATTTTTTTAAACGCAGCTAACGTTTTTTAATAATAATCTAAAAACCATATTTTTTTATAAGTTCCTGTATTTGCAAAAAATAATAATAATTAGCGAATATGCTAGTAACCGCATTTTTATCGGTTTTTTTTATTTTAAAAAATTACAAAAGACGTAAGACAAAAGGCGATACTTTTTGTGAACGAAGCCAACGTTTTTTAATAATAATCTAACAACCACATTTTTTTGTCAGTTCCTGGATTTGCAAAAAGTAATAATAATTAGCGAATATGCTAAAAACCGCATTTTTTATCGGTTTTTTTATTTTAAAAATTACAAAAGACGTAAGACAAAAGGCGATACTTTTTTGGAACGCAGCTAACGTTTCTTAATAATAATCTAAAAACCAAATTTTTTTATCCGTTCCTGGATTTGTTAGATATAATAATAATTAGCGAATAGGCTAAAAGCCATATATTTTTATTTTTTTTTTATTTTGAAAAATTACAAAAAGACGTAAGACAAAAGGCGATACTTTTTGTGAACGCAGCTAACGTTTTTTAATAATAATCTAACAACCACATTTTTTTGTCAGTTCCTGTATTTGCAAAAAATAATAATAATTAACGAATATGCTAAAAACCGCATTTTTTATCGGTTTTTTTTATTTTAAAAATTACAAAAGACGTAAGACAAAAGGCGATAATTTTTTTAAACGCAGCTAAAGTTTTTTAATAATAATCTAAAAACCATATTTTTTTATCAGTTCCTGTATTTGCAAAAAATAATAATAATTAGCGAATAGGCTAAATAGCAAATATTTTCATCGGTTTTTTTTTATTTTGAAAAATTACAAAAAGACGTAAGACAAAGGGCGATACTTTTTGTGAACGAAGCCAACGTTTTTTAATAATAATCTAACAACCACATTTTTTTGTCAGTTCCTGGATTTGCAAAAAGTAATAATATATAGCGAATATGCTAAAAACCGCATTTTTTATCGGTTTTTTTTATTTTAAAAATTACAAAAGACGTAAGACAAAAGGCGATAATTTTTTTAAACGCAGCTAACGTTTTTTAATAATAATCTAAAAACCATATTTTTTTATCAGTTTTTGGATTTGCAAAAAATAATAATAATTAGCGAATAGGCTAAATAGCAAATATTTTCATCGGATTTTTTTTATTTTGAAAAATTACAAAAAGACGTAAGACAAAGGGCGATACTTTTTGTGAACGAAGCCAACGTTTTTTAATAATAATCTAACAACCACATTTTCTTGTCAGTTCCTGGATTTGCAAAAAGTAATAATAATTAGCGAATATGCTAAAAACCGCATTTATTATCGGTTTTTTTATTTTTAAAATTACAAAAGACGTAAGGCGATAATTTTTTTAAACGCAGCTAACGTTTTTTAATAATAATCTAAAAACCAAATTTTTTTATCAGTTCCTGGATTTGCAAAAAATAATAATAATTAGCGAATGGGCTAAATAGCAAATATTTTCATCGGATTTTTTTTATTTCGAAAAATTACAAAAAGACGTAAGACAAAGGGCGATACTTTTTGTGAACGAAGCCAATGTTTTTTAATAATAATCTAACAACCACATTTTTTTGTCAGTTCCTGGATTTGCAAAAAGTAATAATAATTAGCGAATATGCTAAAAACCGCATTTATTATCGGTTTTTTTATTTTTAAAATTACAAAAGACGTAAGGCGATAATTTTTTTAAACGCAGCTAACATTTTTTAATAATAATCTAAAAACCAAATTTTTTTATCAGTTCCTGGATTTGCAAAAAATAATAATAATTAGCGAATGGGCTAAATAGCAAATATTTTCATCGGATTTTTTTTATTTCGAAAAATTACAAAAAGACGTAAGACAAAGGGCGATACTTTTTGTGAACGAAGCCAATGTTTTTTAATAATAATCTAAAACCCACATTTTTTTGTCATTTCCTGGATTTGCAAAAAATAATAATAATTAGCGAATATGCTAATAACCGCATTTTTATCGGTTTTTTTTATTTTAAAAAATTACAAAAGACGTAAGACAAAAGGCGATACTTTTTTGGAACGCAGCTAACGTTTTTTAATAATAATCTAACAACCACATTTTTTTGTCAGTTCCTGGATTTGCAAAAAATAATAATAATTAGCGAATATGCTAAAAACCGCATTTTTTATCGTTTTTTTTTATTTTAAAAATTACAAAAGACGTAAGAAAAAAGGCGATAATTTTTTTAAACGCAGCTAACGTTTTTTAATAATAATCTAAAAACCATATTTTTTTATCAGTTCCTGGATTTGCAAAAAATAATAATAATTAGCGAATAGGCTAAATAGCAAATATTTTCATCGGATTTTTTTTATTTTGAAAAATTACAAAAAGACGTAAGACAAAAGGCGATACTTTTTGTGAACGCAGCTAACGTTTTTTAATAATAATCTAACAACCACATTTTTTTGTCAGTTCCTGGATTTGCAAAAAATAATAATTAGCGAATATGCTAAAAACCGCATTTTTTATCGGTTTTTTTTTATTTTAAAAATTACAAAAGACGTAAGACAAAAGGCGATAATTTTTTTAAACGCAGCTAACGTTTTTTAATAATAATCTAAAAACCATATTTTTTTATCAGTTCCTGGATTTGCAAAAAATAATAATAATTAGCGAATAGGCTAAATAGCAAATATTTTCATCGGATTTTTTTTATTTTGAAAAATTACAAAAAGACGTAAGACAAAGGGCGATACTTTTTGTGAACGAAGCCAACGTTTTTTAATAATAATCTAACAACCACATTTTTTTGTCAGTTCCTGGATTTGCAAAAAGTAATAATAATTAGCGAATATGCTAAAAACCGCATTTTTTATCGGTTTTTTTATTTTAAAAATTACAAAAGACGTAAGACAAAAGGCGATACTTTTTTGGAACGCAGCTAACGTTTCTTAATAATAATCTAAAAACCATATTTTTTTATCAGTTCCTGGATTTGCAAAAAATAATAATAATTAGCGAATAGGCTAAATAGCAAATATTTTCATCGGATTTTTTTTATTTTGAAAAATTACAAAAAGACGTAAGACAAAAGGCGATAATTTTTTTAAACGCAGCTAACGTTTTTTAATAATAATCTAAAAACCATATTTTTTTATCAGTTCCTGGATTTGCAAAAAATAATAATAATTAGCGAATAGGCTAAATAGCAAATATTTTCATCGGATTTTTTTTATTTTGAAAAATTACAAAGAGACGTAAGACAAAGGGCGATACTTTTTGTGAACGAAGCCAACGTTTTTTAATAATAATCTAACAACCACATATTTTTGTCAGTTCCTGGATTTGCAAAAAGTAATAATAATTAGCGATTAGGCTAAAAACCACATATTTTTTTCGTTTTTTTTTTTTAATTACAAAAAGACGTAAGACAAAAGGCGATACTTTTTTTGAACGCAGCTAGCGTTTTTTAATAATAATCTAAAACCTACATTTTTTTGTCAGTTCCTGGTTTTGTCAAAAATAATAATAATTAGCGAGTAGGCTAAAAGCCATATATTTTTATCGGTTTTTTGATTTTGAAAAATTACAAAAAGACGTAAGACAAAAGGCGATAATATTTTTGAACGCAGCTAACCTTTTTTAATCATAATCTAAAACCCACATTTTTTTGTCAGTTCCTGGATTTGCAAAAAATAATAATAATTAGCGAATAGGCTAAAAACCACAAGTTTTTACTGTTTTTTTTTATTTTAAAAAATTACAAAAAGACGTAAGACAAAAGGCGATACTTTTTTTGAAGGCTGCTAACGTTTGTTAATAATAATCTACAAGCCACATTTTTTTATCAGTTCCTGGATTTGCAAAAAATAATAATAATTAGCGAATAGGCTAAATAGCAAATATTTTCATCGGATTTTTTTTAAATTACAAAAAGACGTAAGACCAAAGGCGATACTTTTTTTAAACGCAGCTAGCGTTTTTTAATAATAATCTAAAACCCACATTTTTTTGTCAGTTAATGGATTTGCAAAAAATAATAATTAGCGAATATGCTAAAAACCGCATTTTTATCGGTTTTTTAATTTTAAAAATTACAAAAAGACGGAAGACAAAAGGCGATACTTTTTTTGAACGCAGCTAACGTTTTTTAATATTATTTTGAAAACCACATTTTTTTATCAGTTCCTGGATTTGTCAGAAATAATAATAATTAGCGAATAGACTAAAAGCCATATATTTTTATCTTTTTTTTTATTTTAAAAAATTACAAAAAGACGTAAGACAAAAGGCGATACTTCCTGTGTACGCAGCCAACGTATTTTAATAATAATCTAACAACCACATTTTTTTGTCAAATCCTGGATTTGCAAAAAAAATAATAATTAGCGAATATGCTAAAAACCGCATTTTTTATCGGTTTTTTTTATTTTAAAAAATTACAAAAGACGTAAGACAAAAGGCGATACTTTTTTTAAACGTAATAATAATTAGCGAATAGGCTAAAAGCCATATATTTTTATCGTTTTTTTTTATTTTGAAAAATTACAAAAAGACGTAAGACAAAAAGCGATACTTTTTTTAAACGCAGCTAACGTTTTTTAATAATAATCTAAAAACCAAATTTTTTTATCAGTTCCTGGATTTGTCAAAAATAGGCTAAATAGCAAATATTTTCATCGGATTTTTTTATTTTAAGAAATTACAAAAAGACGTAAGACAAACGGCGATAATATTTTTGAACTCAGCTAACCTTTTTTAATAATAATCTAAAATCCACATTTTTTTGTCATTTCCTGGATTTGCAAAAAATAATAATAATTAGCGAATATGCTAGTAACCGCATTTTTATCGGTTTTTTTTATTTTAAAAAATTACAAAAGACGTAAGACAAAAGGCGATACTTTTTGTGAACGAAGCCAACGTTTTTTAATAATAATCTAGCAACCACATTTTTTTGTCAGTTCCTGGATTTGCAAAAAGTAATAATAAATAGCGAATATGCTAAAAACCGCATTTTTTATCGGTTTTTTTTATTTTAAAAATTACAAAAGACGTAAGACAAAAGGCGATAATTTTTTTAAACGCAGCTAACGTTTTTTAATAATAATCTAAAAACCATATTTTTTTATCAGTTCCTGGATTTGCAAAAAATAATAATAATTAGCGAATAGGCTAAATAGCAAATATTTTCATCGGATTTTTTTTATTTTGAAAAATTACAAAAAGACGTAAGACAAAGGGCGATACTTTTTGTGAACGAAGTCAACGTTTTTTAATAATAATCTAACAACCACATTTTTTTGTCAGTTCCTGGATTTGCAAAAAGTAATAATAATTAGCGAATATGCTAAAAACCGCATTTTTTATCGGTTTTTTTATTTTAAAAATTACAAAAGACGTAAGACAAAAGGCGATACTTTTTTGGAACGCAGCTAACGTTTCTTAATAATAATCTAAAAACCAAATTTTTTTATCCGTTCCTGGATTTGTCAGATATAATAATAATTAGCGAATAGGCTAAAAGCCATATATTTTTATCTTTTTTTTTTTATTTTGAAAAATTACAAAAAGACGTAAGACAAAAGGCGATACTTTTTGTGAATGCAGCTAACGTTTTTTAATAATAATCTAACAACCACATTTTTTTTTCAGTTCCTGGATTTGCAAAAAATAATAATAATTAGCGAATATGCTAAAAACCGCATTTTTTATCGGTTTTTTTTATTTTAAAAATTACAAAAGACGTAAGACAAAAGGCGATAATTTTTTTAAACGCAGCTAACGTTTTTTAATAATAATCTAAAAATCATATTTTTTTATCAGTTCCTGGATTTGCAAAAAATAATAATAATTAGCGAATAGGCTAAATAGCAAATATTTTCATCGGATTTTTTTATTTTGAAAAATTACAAAAAGACGTAAGACAAAGGGCGATACTTTTTGTGAACGAAGCCAACGTTTTTTAATAATAATCTAACAACCACATTTTTTTGTCAGTTCCTGGATTTGCAAAAAGTAATAATAATTAGCGAATATGCTAAAAACCGCATTTTTTATCGGTTTTTTTATTTTAAAAATTACAAAAGACGTAAGACAAAAGGCGATACTTTTTTGGAACGCAGCTAACGTTTCTTAATAATAATCTAAAAACCAAATTTTTTTATCCGTTCCTGGATTTGTCAGATATAATAATAATTAGCGAATAGGCTAAAAGCCATATATTTTTATCTTTTTTTTTTATTTTGAAAAATTACAAAAAGACGTAAGACAAAAGGCGATACTTTTTGTGAACGCAGCTAACGTTTTTTAATAATAATCTAACAACCACATTTTTTTGTCAGTTCCTGGATTTGCAAAAAATAATAATAATTAGCGAATATGCTAAAAACCGCATTTTTTATCGGTTTTTTTTATTTTAAAAATTACAAAAGACGTAAGACAAAAGGCGATAATTTTTTTAAACGCAGCTAACGTTTTTTAATAATAATCTAAAAACCATATTTTTTTATCAGTTCCTGGATTTGCAAAAAATAATAATAATTAGCGAATAGGCTAAATAGCAAATATTTTCATCGGATTTTTTTTATTTTGAAAAATTACAAAAAGACGTAAGACAAAGGGCGATACTTTTTGTGAACGAAGCCAACGTTTTTTAATAATAATCTAACAACCACATTTTTTTGTCAGTTCCTGGATTTGCAAAAAGTAATAATAATTAGCGAATATGCTAAAAACCGCATTTTTTATCGGTTTTTTTTATTTTAAAAATTACAAAAGACGTAAGACAAAAGGCGATAATTTTTTTAAACGCAGCTAACGTTTTTTAATAATAATCTAAAAACCATATTTTTTTATCAGTTCCTGGATTTGCAAAAAATAATAATAATTAGCGAATAGGCTAAATAGCAAATATTTTCATCGGATTTTTTTTATTTTGAAAAATTACAAAAAGACGTAAGACAAAGGGCGATACTTTTTGTGAACGAAGCCAACGTTTTTTAATAATAATCTAACAACCACATTTTTTTGTCAGTTCCTGGATTTGCAAAAAGTAATAATAATTAGCGAATATGCTAAAAACCGCATTTTTTATCGGTTTTTTTTATTTTAAAAATTACAAAAGACGTAAGACAAAAGGCGATAATTTTTTTAAACGCAGCTAACGTTTTTTAATAATAATCTAAAAACCATATTTTTTTATCAGTTCCTGGATTTGCAAAAAATAATAATAATTAGCGAATAGGCTAAATAGCAAATATTTTCATCGGATTTTTTTTATTTTGAAAAATTACAAAAAGACGTAAGACAAAGGGCGATACTTTTTGTGAACGAAGTCAACGTTTTTTAATAATAATCTAACAACCACATTTTTTTGTCAGTTCCTGGATTTGCAAAAAGTAATAATAATTAGCGAATATGCTAAAAACCGCATTTTTTATCGGTTTTTTTATTTTAAAAATTACAAAAGACGTAAGACAAAAGGCGATACTTTTTTGGAACGCAGCTAACGTTTCTTAATAATAATCTAAAAACCAAATTTTTTTATCCGTTCCTGGATTTGTCAGATATAATAATAATTAGCGAATAGGCTAAAAGCCATATATTTTTATTTTTTTTTTATTTTGAAAAATTACAAAAAGACGTAAGACAAAAGGCGATACTTTTTGTGAACGCAGCTAACGTTTTTTAATAATAATCTAACAACCACATTTTTTTGTCAGTTCCTGTATTTGCAAAAAATAATAATAATTAACGAATATGCTAAAAACCGCATTTTTTATCGGTTTTTTTTATTTTAAAAATTACAAAAGACGTAAGACAAAAGGCGATAATTTTTTTAAACGCAGCTAACGTTTTTTAATAATAATCTAAAAACCATATTTTTTTATCAGTTCCTGTATTTGCAAAAAATAATAATAATTAGCGAATATGCTAGTAACCGCATTTTTATCGGTTTTTTTTATTTTAAAAAATTACAAAAGACGTAAGACAAAAGGCGATACTTTTTGTGAACGAAGCCAACGTTTTTTAATAATAATCTAAAAACCATATTTTTTTATCAGTTCCTGGATTTGCAAAAAATAATAATAATTAGCGAATAGGCTAAATAGCAAATATTTTCATCGGATTTTTTTTATTTTGAAAAATTACAAAAAGACGTAAGACAAAGGGCGATACTTTTTGTAAACGAAGCCAACGTTTTTTAATAATAATCTAACAACCACATTTTTTTGTCAGTTCCTGGATTTGCAAAAAGTAATAATAAATAGCGAATATGCTAAAAACCGCATTTTTTATCGGTTTTTTTATTTTAAAAATTACAAAAGACGTAAGACAAAAGGCGATACTTTTTTGGAACGCAGCTAACGTTTCTTAATAATAATCTAAAAACCAAATTTTTTTATCCGTTCCTGGATTTGTCAGATATAATAATAATTAGCGAATAGGCTAAAAGCCATATATTTTTATCTTTTTTTTTTATTTTGAAAAATTACAAAAAGACGTAAGACAAAAGGCGATACTTTTTGTGAACGCAGCTAACGTTTTTTAATAATAATCTAACAACCACATTTTTTTTCAGTTCCTGGATTTGCAAAAAATATTAATAATTAGCGAATATGCTAAAAACCGCATTTTTTATCGGTTTTTTTTATTTTAAAAATTACAAAAGACGTAAGACAAAAGGCGATAATTTTTTTAAACGCAGCTAACGTTTTTTAATAATAATCTAAAAATCATATTTTTTTATCAGTTCCTGGAATTGCAAAAAATAATAATAATTAGCGAATAGGCTAAATAGCAAATATTTTCATCGGATTTTTTTATTTTGAAAAATTACAAAAAGACGTAAGACAAAGGGCGATACTTTTTGTGAACGAAGCCAACGTTTTTTAATAATAATCTAACAACCACATTTTTTTGTCAGTTCCTGGATTTGCAAAAAGTAATAATAATTAGCGAATATGCTAAAAACCGCATTTTTTATCGGTTTTTTTATTTTAAAAATTACAAAAGACGTAAGACAAAAGGCGATACCTTTTTGGAACGCAGCTAACGTTTCTTAATAATAATCTAAAAACCAAATTTTTTTATCCGTTCCTGGATTTGTCAGATATAATAATAATTAGCGAATAGGCTAAAAGCCATATATTTTTATCTCTTTTTTTTATTTTGAAAAATTACAAAAAGACGTAAGACAAAAGGCGATACTTTTTGTGAACGCAGCTAACGTTTTTTAATAATAATCTAACAACCACATTTTTTTGTCAGTTCCTGGATTTGCAAAAAATAATAATAATTAGCGAATATGCTAAAAACCGCATTTTTTATCGGTTTTTTTTATTTTAAAAATTACAAAAGACGTAAGACAAAAGGCGATAATTTTTTTAAACGCAGCTAACGTTTTTTAATAATAATCTAAAAACCATATTTTTTTATCAGTTCCTGGATTTGCAAAAAATAATAATAATTAGCGAATAGGCTAAATAGCAAATATTTTCATCGGATTTTTTTTATTTTGAAAAATTACAAAAAGACGTAAGACAAAGGGCGATACTTTTTGTGAACGAAGCCAACGTTTTTTAATAATAATCTAACAACCACATTTTTTTGTCAGTTCCTGGATTTGCAAAAAGTAATAATAATTAGCGAATATGCTAAAAACCGCATTTTTTATCGGTTTTTTTTATTTTAAAAATTACAAAAGACGTAAGACAAAAGGCGATAATTTTTTTAAACGCAGCTAACGTTTTTTAATAATAATCTAAAAACCATATTTTTTTATCAGTTCCTGGATTTGCAAAAAATAATAATAATTAGCGAATAGGCTAAATAGCAAATATTTTCATCGGATTTTTTTTTTTGAAAAATTACAAAAAGACGTAAGACAAAGGGCGATACTTTTTGTGAACGAAGTCAACGTTTTTTAATAATAATCTAACAACCACATTTTTTTGTCAGTTCCTGGATTTGCAAAAAGTAATAATAATTAGCGAATATGCTAAAAACCGCATTTTTTATCGGTTTTTTTATTTTAAAAATTACAAAAGACGTAAGACAAAAGGCGATACTTTTTTGGAACGCAGCTAACGTTTCTTAATAATAATCTAAAAACCAAATTTTTTTATCCGTTCCTGGATTTGTCAGATATAATAATAATTAGCGAATAGGCTAAAAGCCATATATTTTTATTTTTTTTTTATTTTGAAAAATTACAAAAAGACGTAAGACAAAAGGCGATACTTTTTGTGAACGCAGCTAACGTTTTTTAATAATAATCTAACAACCACATTTTTTTGTCAGTTCCTGTATTTGCAAAAAATAATAATAATTAACGAATATGCTAAAAACCGCATTTTTTATCGGTTTTTTTTATTTTAAAAATTACAAAAGACGTAAGACAAAAGGCGATAATTTTTTTAAACGCAGCTAACGTTTTTTAATAATAATCTAAAAACCATATTTTTTTATCAGTTCCTGTATTTGCAAAAAATAATAATAATTAGCGAATAGGCTAAATAGCAAATATTTTCATCGGATTTTTTTTATTTTGAAAAATTACAAAAAGACGTAAGACAAAGGGCGATACTTTTTGTGAACGAAGCCAACGTTTTTTAATAATAATCTAACAACCACATTTTTTTGTCAGTTCCTGGATTTGCAAAAAGTAATAATATATAGCGAATATGCTAAAAACCGCATTTTTTATCGGTTTTTTTTATTTTAAAAATTACAAAAGACGTAAGACAAAAGGCGATAATTTTTTTAAACGCAGCTAACGTTTTTTAATAATAATCTAAAAACCATATTTTTTTATCAGTTCCTGGATTTGCAAAAAATAATAATAATTAGCGAATAGGCTAAATAGCAAATATTTTCATCGGATTTTTTTTATTTTGAAAAATTACAAAAAGACGTAAGACAAAGGGCGATACTTTTTGTGAACGAAGCCAACGTTTTTTAATAATAATCTAACAACCACATTTTCTTGTCAGTTCCCGGATTTGCAAAAAGTAATAATAATTAGCGAATATGCTAAAAACCGCATTTTTTATCGGTTTTTTTATTTTAAAAATTACAAAAGACGTAAGGCGATAATTTTTTTAAACGCAGCTAACGTTTTTTAATAATAATCTAAAAACCAAATTTTTTTATCAGTTCCTGGATTTGCAAAAAATAATAATAATTAGCGAATGGGCTAAATAGCAAATATTTTCATCGGATTTTTTTTATTTCGAAAAATTACAAAAAGACGTAAGACAAAGGGCGATACTTTTTGTGAACGAAGCCAATGTTTTTTAATAATAATCTAACAACCACATTTTTTTGTCAGTTCCTGGATTTGCAAAAAGTAATAATAATTAGCGATTAGGCTAAAAACCACATATTTTTATCGGTTTTTTGATTTTGAAAAATTACAAAAAGACGTAAGACAAAAGGCGATAATATTTTTGAACGCAGCTAACCTTTTTTAATCATAATCTAAAACCCACATTTTTTTGTCAGTTCCTGGATTTGCAAAAAATAATAATAATTAGCGAATAGGCTAAAAACCACAAGTTTTTACTGTTTTTTTTTTATTTTAAAAAATTACAAAAAGACGTAAGACAAAAGGCGATACTTTTTTTGAAGGCTGCTAACGTTTGTTAATAATAATCTACAAGCCACATTTTTTTATCAGTTTCTGGATTTGCAAAAAATAATCATAATTAGCGAATAGGCTAAAAGCCACATATTTTTATCGTTTTTTTTTTTTATTTTCAAAAATTACAAAAAGACGTAAGACAAAAGGCGTTACTTTTTTTGAACGCAGCTAACGTTTTTTAATAATATTCTAAAACCCACATTTTTTTGTCAGTTCCTGGATTTGCAAAAAATAATAATAATTAGCGAATATGCTAAAAACCGCATTTTTATCGGTTTTTTTTTTTATTTTAAAAAATTACAAAAAGACGTAAGACAAAAGGCGATACTTTTTTTGAACGCTGCTAACGTTTGTTAATAATAATCTACAAGCCACATTTTTTTATCAGTTTCTGGATTTGCAAAAAATAATAATAATTAGCGAATAGGCTAAAAACCACATATTTTTATCGGTTTTTTTTTAAATTACAAAAAGACGTAAGACCAAAGGCGATACTTTTTTTAAACGCAGCTAGCGTTTTTTAATAATAATCTAAAACCCACATTTTTTTGTCAGTTAATGGATTTGCAAAAAATAATAATTAGCGAATATGCTAAAAACCGCATTTTTATCGGTTTTTTAATTTTAAAAATTACAAAAAGACGGAAGACAAAAGGCGATACTTTTTTTGAACGCAGCTAACGTTTTTTAATATTATTTTGAAAACCACATTTTTTTATCAGTTCCTGGATTTGTCAGAAATAATAATAATTAGCGAATAGGCTAAAAGCCATATATTTTTATCTTTTTTTTTATTTTAAAAAATTACAAAAAGACGTAAGACAAAAGGCGATACTTCCTGTGTACGCAGCCAACGTATTTTAATAATAATCTAACAACCACATTTTTTTGTCAAATCCTGGATTTGCAAAAAAAATAATAATTAGCGAATATGCTAAAAACCGCATTTTTTATTAGTTTTTTTTTTATTTTAAAAAATTACAAAAGACGTAAGACAAAAGGCGATACTTTTTTTAAACGCACCTAACGTTTTTTAATAATAATCTAAAAACCACATTTTTTTATCAGTTCCTGGATTTGTCAAAAATAATAATAATTAGCGAATAGGCTAAAAGCCATATATTTTTATCGGTTTTTTTTTATTTTGAAAAATTACAAAAAGACGTAAGACAAAAGGCGATACTTTTTTTAAACGCAGCTAACGTTTTTTAATAATAATCTAAAAACCAAATTTTTTTATCAGTTCCTGGATTTGTCAAAAATAGGCTAAATAGCAAATATTTTCATCGGATTTTTTTATTTTAAAAAATAACAAAAAGACGTAAGACAAAAGGCGATACTTCCTGTGAACGCAGCCAACGTTTTTTAATAATAATCTAAAACCCACATTTTTTTGTCATTTCCTGGATTTGCAAAAAATAATAATAATTAGCGAATATGCTAATAACCGCATTTTTATCGGTTTTTTTTATTTTAAAAAATTACAAAAGACGTAAGACAAAAGGCGATACTTTTTTGGAACGCAGCTAACGTTTTTTAATAATAATCTAACAACCACATTTTTTTGTCAGTTCCTGGATTTGCAAAAAATAATAATAATTAGCGAATATGCTAAAAACCGCATTTTTTATCGTTTTTTTTTTATTTTAAAAATTACAAAAGACGTAAGAAAAAAGGCGATAATTTTTTTAAACGCAGCTAACGTTTTTTAATAATAATCTAAAAACCATATTTTTTTATCAGTTCCTGGATTTGCAAAAAATAATAATAATTAGCGAATAGGCTAAATAGCAAATATTTTCATCGGATTTTTTTTATTTTGAAAAATTACAAAAAGACGTAAGACAAAGGGCGATACTTTTTGTGAACGAAGCCAACGTTTTTTAATAATAATCTAACAACCACATTTTTTTGTCAGTTCCTGGATTTGCAAAAAATAATAATAATTAGCGAATAGGCTAAATAGCAAATATTTTCATCGGATTTTTTTTATTTTGAAAAATTACAAAAAGACGTAAGACAAAAGGCGATACTTTTTGTGAACGCAGCTAACGTTTTTTAATAATAATCTAACAACCACATTTTTTTGTCAGTTCCTGGATTTGCAAAAAATAATAATTAGCGAATATGCTAAAAACCGCATTTTTTATCGGTTTTTTTTTATTTTAAAAATTACAAAAGACGTAAGACAAAAGGCGATAATTTTTTTAAACGCAGCTAACGTTTTTTAATAATAATCTAAAAACCATATTTTTTTATCAGTTCCTGGATTTGCAAAAAATAATAATAATTAGCGAATAGGCTAAATAGCAAATATTTTCATCGGATTTTTTTTATTTTGAAAAATTACAAAAAGACGTAAGACAAAAGGCGATACTTTTTGTGAACGAAGCCAACGTTTTTTAATAATAATCTAACAACCACATTTTTTTGTCAGTTCCTGGATTTGCAAAAAGTAATAATAATTAGCGAATATGCTAAAAACCGCATTTTTTATCGGTTTTTTTATTTTAAAAATTACAAAAGACGTAAGACAAAAGGCGATACTTTTTGTGAACGCAGCTAACGTTTTTTAATAATAATCTAACAACCACATTTTTTTTTCAGTTCCTGGATTTGCAAAAAATAATAATAATTAGCGAATATGCTAAAAACCGCATTTTTTATCGGTTTTTTTTATTTTAAAAATTACAAAAGACGTAAGACAAAAGGCGATAATTTTTTTAAACGCAGCTAACGTTTTTTAATAATAATCTAAAAACCATATTTTTTTATCAGTTCCTGGATTTGCAAAAAATAATAATAATTAGCGAATAGGCTAAATAGCAAATATTTTCATCGGATTTTTTTATTTTGAAAAATTACAAAAAGACGTAAGACAAAGGGCGATACTTTTTGTGAACGAAGCCAACGTTTTTTAATAATAATCTAACAACCACATTTTTTTGTCAGTTCCTGGATTTGCAAAAAGTAATAATAATTAGCGAATATGCTAAAAACCGCATTTTATTTTAAAAATTACAAAAGACGTAAGACAAAAGGCGATACTTTTTTGGAACGCAGCTAACGTTTCTTAATAATAATCTAAAAACCATATTTTTTTATCAGTTTCTGGATTTGCAAAAAATAATAATAATTAGCGAATAGGCTAAATAGCAAATATTTTCATCGGATTTTTTTTATTTTGAAAAATTACAAAAAGACGTAAGACAAAAGGCGATAATTTTTCTAAACGCAGCTAACGTTTTTTAATAATAATCTAAAAACCATATTTTTTTATCAGTTCCTGGATTTGCAAAAAATAATAATAATTAGCGAATAGGCTAAAAGCCATATATTTTTATCTTTTTTTTTTATTTTGAAAAATTACAAAAAGACGTAAGACAAAAGGCGATACTTTTTGTGAACGCAGCTAACGTTTTTTAATAATAATCTAACAACCACATTTTTTTGTCAGTTCCTGGATTTGCAAAAAATAATAATAATTAGCGAATATGCTCAAAACCGCATTTTTTATCGGTTTTTTTTTTATTTTAAAAATTACAAAAGACGTAAGACAAAAGGCGATAATTTTTTTAAACGCAGCTAACGTTTTTTAATAAAAATCTAAATACCACATTTTTTTATCAGTTCCTGGATTTGCAAAAAATAATAATAATTAGCGAATAGGCTAAATAGCAAATATTTTCATCGAATTTTTTTTATTTTAAAAAATTACAAAAAGACGTAAGAAAAAAAACGATAATATTTTTGACCGCAGCTAGCCTTTTTTAATAATAATCTAAAACCCACATTTATTTGTCAGTTCCTAGATTTGCAAAAAATAATAATAATTAGCGAATATGCTAAAAACCGCATTTTTATCGGATTTTTTTTATTTTAAAAAATTACAAAAGACGTAAGACAAAAGGCGATACTTTTTTTAAACGCAGCACACGTTTCTTAATAATAATCTAAAAACCAGTTTTTTTTATCAG
Source organism: Oxystoma pomonae (assembly GCA_963921995.1). Lineage (NCBI taxonomy): Eukaryota > Metazoa > Arthropoda > Insecta > Coleoptera > Brentidae > Oxystoma > Oxystoma pomonae. The sequence goes on from OY998163.1 coordinate 158,962,926, forward strand.
TTCCTGTATTTGTCAAAAATAATAATAATTAGCGAATAGGCTAAAAGCCATATATTTTTATCGATTTTTTTTATTTTGAAAAATTACAAAAAGACGTAAGACAAAAGGCGATAATTTTTGTGAACGCAGCTAACGTTTTTTAATAATAATCTAACAACCACATTTTTTTGTCAGTTTTTGGATTTGCAAAAAATAATAATAATAAGCGAATATGCTAAAAACCGCATTTTATATCGGTTTTTTTTTATTTTAAAAAATTACAAGAGACGTAAGACAAAAGACGATAATTTTTTTAAACGCAGCTAACGTTTTTTAATAAAAATCTAAAAACCACATTTTTTGATCAGTTCCTGGACTTCTCAAAAATAATAATAATTAGCGAATAGGCTAAAAGCCATATATTTTTATCGGTTTTTTTATTTTCAAAAATTACAAAAAGACGTAAGACAAAAGGCGATACTTCCTGTGTACGCAGCCAACGTTTGGATTTGCAAAAAATAATAATAATTAGCGAATATGCTAAAAACCGCATTTTTTATCGGTTTTTTTTTATTTTGAAAATTTACAAAAAGGCGTAAGACAAAAGGCGATACTTTTTTTAAACGCAGCTAAAGTTTTTTAATAATAATCTAAAAATCACATTTTTTTATCAGTTCCTGGTTTTGTCAAAAATAATAATAATTAGCGAGTAGGCTATAAGCCATATATGTTTATCGGTTTTTTTTTATTTTGAAAAATTACAAAAAGACGTAAGACAAAAGGCGATACTTTTTTGGAACGCAGCTACCTTTTTTTAATAATAATCTAACAACCACATTTTTTTGTCAGTTCCTGGATTAGTCAGAAATAATAATAATTAGCGAATAGGCTAAAAGCCATATATTTCTATATTTTTTTTTATTTTGAAAAATACAAAAAGACGTAAGACAAAAGACGATACTTCCTGTGAACGCAGCCAACGTTTTTTAATAATAATCTAACAACCAAATTTTTTTGTCAAATCCTGGATTTCCACAAAATAATAATAATTAGCGAATATGCTAAAAACCGCATTTTTTATCGATTTTTTTTATTTTAAAAAATTACAAAGACGTAAGTCCCTATCAGTTCCTGGTTTTGTCAAAAATAATAATAATTAGCGAGTAGGCTATAAGCCATATATGTTTATCGGTTTTTTTTATTTTAAAAAATTACAAAAGACGTAAGACAAAAGGCGATACTTTTTTTAAACGTAATAATAATTAGCGAATAGGCTAAAAGCCATATATTTTTATCGTTTTTTTTTTATTTTGAAAAATTACAAAAAGACGTAAGACAAAAGGCGATACTTTTTTTAAACGCAGCTAACGTTTTTTAATAATAATCTAAAAACCAAATTTTTTTATCAGTTCCTGGATTTGTCAAAAATAGGCTAAATAGCAAATATTTTCATCGGATTTTTTTATTTTAAGAAATTACAAAAAGACGTAAGACAAACGGCGATAATATTTTTGAACTCAGCTAACCTTTTTTAATAATAATCTAAAACCCACATTTTTTTGTCATTTCCTGGATTTGCAAAAAATAATAATAATTAGCGAATATGCTAGTAACCGCATTTTTATCGGTTTTTTTTATTTTAAAAAATTACAAAAGACGTAAGACAAAAGGCGATACTTTATTGGAACGCAGCTAACGTTTCTTAATAATAATCTAAAAACCAAATTTTTTTATCAGTTCCTGGATTTGTCAAAAATAATAATAATTAGCGAATAGGCTAAAAGCCATATATTTTTATCGGTTTTTTTTATTTTGAAAAATTACAAGAAGACGTAAGACAAAAGGCGATACTTTTTGTGAACGCAGCTAACGTTTTTTAATAATAATCTAACAACCACATTTTTTTGTCAGTTCCTGGATTTGCAAAAAATAATAATAATTAGCGAATATGCTCAAAACCGCATTTTTTATCGGTTGTTTTTTATTTTAAAAAATACAAAAGACGTAAGACAAAAGGCGATAATTTTTTTAAACGCAGCTAAAGTTTTTTAATAATAATCTAAATACCACATTTTTTTATCAGTTCCTGGATTTGCAAAAAATAATAATAATTAGCGAATAGGCTAAATAGCAAATATTTTCATCGAATTTTTTTTATTTTAAAAAATTACAAAAAGACGTAAGAAAAAAAACGATAATATTTTTGACCGCAGCTAGCCTTTTTTAATAATAATCTAAAACCCACATTTATTTGTCAGTTCCTAGATTTGCAAAAAATAATAATAATTAGCGAATATGCTAAAAACCGCATTTTTATCGGTTTTTTTTATTTTAAAAAATTACAAAAGACGTAAGACAAAAGGCGATACTTTTTTTGAACGCAGCACACGTTTCTTAATAATAATCTAAAAACAAGTTTTTTTTATCAGTTCCTGTATTTGTCAAAAATAATAATAATTAGCGAATAGGCTAAAAGCCATATATTTTTATCGATTTTTTTTATTTTGAAAAATTACAAAGAGACGTAAGACAAAAGGCGATAATTTTTGTGAACGCAGCTAACGTTTTTTAATAATAATCTAACAACCACATTTTTTTGTCAGTTTTTGGATTTGCAAAAAATAATAATAATAAGCGAATATGCTAAAAACCGCATTTTTTATCGGTTTTTTTTTATTTTAAAAAATTACAAGAGACGTAAGACAAAAGACGATAATTTTTTTAAACGCAGCTAACGTTTTTTAATAAAAATCTAAAAACCACATTTTTTGATCAGTTCCTGGACTTCTCAAAAATAATAATAATTAGCGAATAGGCTAAAAGCCATATATTTTTATCGGTTTTTTTATTTTCAAAAATTACAAAAAGACGTAAGACAAAAGGCGATACTTCCTGTGTACGCAGCCAACGTTTGGATTTGCAAAAAATAATAATAATTAGCGAATATGCTAAAAACCGCATTTTTTATCGGTTTTTTTTTATTTTGAAAATTTACAAAAAGGCGTAAGACAAAAGGCGATACTTTTTTTAAACGCAGCTAAAGTTTTTTAATAATAATCTAAAAATCACATTTTTTTATCAGTTCCTGGTTTTGTCAAAAATAATAATAATTAGCGAGTAGGCTATAAGCCATATATGTTTATCGGTTTTTTTTTATTTTGAAAAATTACAAAAAGACGTAAGACAAAAGGCGATACTTTTTTGGAACGCAGCTACCTTTTTTTAATAATAATCTAACAACCACATTTTTTTGTCAGTTCCTGGATTAGTCAGAAATAATAATAATTAGCGAATAGGCTAAAAGCCATATATTTCTATATTTTTTTTTATTTTGAAAAATACAAAAAGACGTAAGACAAAAGACGATACTTCCTGTGAACGCAGCCAACGTTTTTTAATAATAATCTAACAACCAAATTTTTTTGTCAAATCCTGGATTTCCACAAAATAATAATAATTAGCGAATATGCTAAAAACCGCATTTTTTATCGATTTTTTTTATTTTAAAAAATTACAAAGACGTAAGACAAAAGGCGATACTTTTTTTAAACGCACCTAACGTTTTTTAATAATAATCTAAAAACCACATTTTTTTATCAGTTCCTGGATTTGTCAAAAATAATAATAATTAGCGAATAGGCTAAAAGCCATATATTTTTATCGGTTTTTTTTATTTTGAAAAATTACAAAAAGACGTAAGACAAAAGGCGATACTTTTTGTGAACGCAGCTAACGTTTTTTAATAATAATCTAACAACCACATTTTTTTGTCAGTTCCTGGATTTGCAAAAAATAATAATAATTAGCGAATAGGCTAAAAGCCATATATTTTTATAGGTTTTTTTTTATTTTGAAAAATACAAAAAGACGTAAGACAAAAGGCGATACTTCCTGTGAACGCAGCCAACGTTTTTTAATAATAATCTAAAACCCACATTTTTTTGTCATTTCCTGGATTTGCAAAAAATAATAATAATTAGCGAATATGCTAATAACCGCATTTTTATCGGTTTTTTTTTATTTTAAAAAATTACAAAAGACGTAAGACAAAAGGCGATACTTTTTTGGAACGCAGCTAACGTTTTTTAATAATAATCTAAAAACCACATTTTTTTGTCAGTTCCTGGATTTGCAAAAAATAATAATAATTAGCGAATAGGCTAAAAGCCATATATTTTTATCGGTTTTTTTTATTTTGAAAAATTACAAAAAGACGTAAGACAAAAGGCGATACTTTTTGTGAACGCAGCTAACGTTTTTTAATAATAATCTAACAACCACATTTTTTTGTCAGTTCCTGGATTTGCAAAAAATAATAATAATTAGCGAATAGGCTAAAAGCCATATATTTTTATAGGTTTTTTTTTATTTTGAAAAATACAAAAAGACGTAAGACAAAAGGCGATACTTCCTGTGAACGCAGCCAACGTTTTTTAATAATAATCTAAAACCCACATTTTTTTGTCATTTCCTGGATTTGCAAAAAATAATAATAATTAGCGAATATGCTAATAACCGCATTTTTATCGGTTTTTTTTTATTTTAAAAAATTACAAAAGACGTAAGACAAAAGGCGATACTTTTTTGGAACGCAGCTAACGTTTTTTAATAATAATCTAACAACCACATTTTTTTGTCAGTTCCTGGATTTGCAAAAAATAATAATAATTAGTGAATATGCTAAAAACCGCATTTTTTATCGTTTTTTTTTTATTTTAAAAATTACAAAAGACGTAAGAAAAAAGGCATTAATTTTTTTAAACGCAGCTAACGTTTTTTAATAATAATCTAAAAACCATATTTTTTTATCAGTTCCTGGATTTGCAAAAAATAATAATAATTAGCGAATAGGCTAAATAGCAAATATTTTCATCGGATTTTTTTTATTTTGAAAAATTACAAAAAGACGTAAGACAAAAGGCGATACTTTTTGTGAACGCAGCTAACGTTTTTTAATAATAATCTAACAACCACATTTTTTTGTCAGTTCCTGGATTTGCAAAAAATAATAATTAGCAAATATGCTAAAAACCGCATTTTTTATCGGTTTTTTTTATTTTAAAAATTACAAAAGACGTAAGACAAAAAGCGATCATTTTTTTAAACGCAGCTAGCGTTTTTTAATAATAATCTAAAAACCATCTTTTTTTATCAGTTCCTGGATTTGCAAAAAATAATAATAATTAGCGAATAGGCTAAATAGCAAATATTTTCATCGGATTTTTTTTATTTTGAAAAATTACAAAAAGACGTAAGACAAAGGGTGATACTTTTTGTGAACGAAGCCAACGTTTTTTAATAATAATCTAACAACCACAATTTTTTTTTCAGTTCCTGGATTAGCAAAAAGTAATAATAATTAGCGAATATTCTAAAAACCGCATTTTTTATCGGTTTTTTTATTTTAAAAATTACAAAAGACGTAAGACAAAAGGCGATACTTTTTTGGAACGCAGCTAACGTTTCTTAATAATAATCTAAAAACCAAATTTTTTTATCCGTTCCTGGATTTGTCAGATATAATAATAATTAGCGAATAGGCATTGCCATATATTTTTATCTTTTTTTTTATTTTGAAAAATTACAAAAAGACGTAAGACAAAAGGCGATACTTTTTGTGAACGCAGCTAACGTTTTTTAATAATAATCTAACAACCACATTTTTTTGTCAGTTCCTGGATTTGCAAAAAATAATAATTAGCGAATATGCTAAAAACCGCATTTTTTATCGGTTTTTTTTTATTTTAAAAATTACAAAAGACGTAAGACAAAAGGCGATAATTTTTTTAAACGCAGCTAACGTTTTTTAATAATAATCTAAAAACCATATTTTTTTATCAGTTCCTGTATTTGCAAAAAATAATAATAATTAGCGAATAGGCTAAATAGCAAATATTTTCATCGGATTTTTTTTATTTTGAAAAATTACAAAAAGACGTAAGACAAAGGGCGATACTTTTTGTGAACGAAGCCAACGTTTTTTAATAATAATCTAACAACCACATTTTTTTGTCAGTTCCTGGATTTGCAAAAAGTAATAATATATAGCGAATATGCTAAAAACCGCATTTTTTATCGGTTTTTTTTATTTTAAAAATTACAAAAGACGTAAGACAAAAGGCGATAATTTTTTTAAACGCAGCTAACGTTTTTTAATAATAATCTAAAAACCATATTTTTTTATCAGTTCCTGGATTTGCAAAAAATAATAATAATTAGCGAATAGGCTAAATAGCAAATATTTTCATCGGATTTTTTTTATTTTGAAAAATTACAAAAAGACGTAAGACAAAGGGCGATACTTTTTGTGAACGAAGCCAACGTTTTTTAATAATAATCTAACAACCACATTTTCTTGTCAGTTCCCGGATTTGCAAAAAGTAATAATAATTAGCGAATATGCTAAAAACCGCATTTTTTATCGGTTTTTTTATTTTAAAAATTACAAAAGACGTAAGGCGATAATTTTTTTAAACGCAGCTAACGTTTTTTAATAATAATCTAAAAACCAAATTTTTTTATCAGTTCCTGGATTTGCAAAAAATAATAATAATTAGCGAATGGGCTAAATAGCAAATATTTTCATCGGATTTTTTTTATTTCGAAAAATTACAAAAAGACGTAAGACAAAGGGCGATACTTTTTGTGAACGAAGCCAATGTTTTTTAATAATAATCTAACAACCACATTTTTTTGTCAGTTCCTGGATTTGCAAAAAGTAATAATAATTAGCGATTAGGCTAAAAACCACATATTTTTATCGGTTTTTTGATTTTGAAAAATTACAAAAAGACGTAAGACAAAAGGCGATAATATTTTTGAACGCAGCTAACCTTTTTTAATCATAATCTAAAACCCACATTTTTTTGTCAGTTCCTGGATTTGCAAAAAATAATAATAATTAGCGAATAGGCTAAAAACCACAAGTTTTTACTGTTTTTTTTTTATTTTAAAAAATTACAAAAAGACGTAAGACAAAAGGCGATACTTTTTTTGAAGGCTGCTAACGTTTGTTAATAATAATCTACAAGCCACATTTTTTTATCAGTTTCTGGATTTGCAAAAAATAATCATAATTAGCGAATAGGCTAAAAGCCACATATTTTTATCGTTTTTTTTTTTTATTTTCAAAAATTACAAAAAGACGTAAGACAAAAGGCGTTACTTTTTTTGAACGCAGCTAACGTTTTTTAATAATATTCTAAAACCCACATTTTTTTGTCAGTTCCTGGATTTGCAAAAAATAATAATAATTAGCGAATATGCTAAAAACCGCATTTTTATCGGTTTTTTTTTTTATTTTAAAAAATTACAAAAAGACGTAAGACAAAAGGCGATACTTTTTTTGAACGCTGCTAACGTTTGTTAATAATAATCTACAAGCCACATTTTTTTATCAGTTTCTGGATTTGCAAAAAATAATAATAATTAGCGAATAGGCTAAAAACCACATATTTTTATCGGTTTTTTTTTAAATTACAAAAAGACGTAAGACCAAAGGCGATACTTTTTTTAAACGCAGCTAGCGTTTTTTAATAATAATCTAAAACCCACATTTTTTTGTCAGTTAATGGATTTGCAAAAAATAATAATTAGCGAATATGCTAAAAACCGCATTTTTATCGGTTTTTTAATTTTAAAAATTACAAAAAGACGGAAGACAAAAGGCGATACTTTTTTTGAACGCAGCTAACGTTTTTTAATATTATTTTGAAAACCACATTTTTTTATCAGTTCCTGGATTTGTCAGAAATAATAATAATTAGCGAATAGGCTAAAAGCCATATATTTTTATCTTTTTTTTTATTTTAAAAAATTACAAAAAGACGTAAGACAAAAGGCGATACTTCCTGTGTACGCAGCCAACGTATTTTAATAATAATCTAACAACCACATTTTTTTGTCAAATCCTGGATTTGCAAAAAAAATAATAATTAGCGAATATGCTAAAAACCGCATTTTTTATTAGTTTTTTTTTTATTTTAAAAAATTACAAAAGACGTAAGACAAAAGGCGATACTTTTTTTAAACGCACCTAACGTTTTTTAATAATAATCTAAAAACCACATTTTTTTATCAGTTCCTGGATTTGTCAAAAATAGGCTAAATAGCAAATATTTTCATCGGATTTTTTTATTTTAAAAAATAACAAAAAGACGTAAGACAAAAGGCGATACTTCCTGTGAACGCAGCCAACGTTTTTTAATAATAATCTAAAACCCACATTTTTTGTCATTTCCTGGATTTGCAAAAAATAATAATAATTAGCGAATATGCTAATAACCGCATTTTTATCGGTTTTTTTTATTTTAAAAAATTACAAAAGACGTAAGACAAAAGGCGATACTTTTTTGGAACGCAGCTAACGTTTTTTAATAATAATCTAACAACCACATTTTTTTGTCAGTTCCTGGATTTGCAAAAAATAATAATAATTAGCGAATATGCTAAAAACCGCATTTTTTATCGTTTTTTTTTTATTTTAAAAATTACAAAAGACGTAAGAAAAAAGGCGATAATTTTTTTAAACGCAGCTAACGTTTTTTAATAATAATCTAAAAACCATATTTTTTTATCAGTTCCTGGATTTGCAAAAAATAATAATAATTAGCGAATAGGCTAAATAGCAAATATTTTCATCGGATTTTTTTTATTTTGAAAAATTACAAAAAGACGTAAGACAAAGGGCGATACTTTTTGTGAACGAAGCCAACGTTTTTTAATAATAATCTAACAACCACATTTTTTTGTCAGTTCCTGGATTTGCAAAAAATAATAATAATTAGCGAATAGGCTAAATAGCAAATATTTTCATCGGATTTTTTTTATTTTGAAAAATTACAAAAAGACGTAAGACAAAAGGCGATACTTTTTGTGAACGCAGCTAACGTTTTTTAATAATAATCTAACAACCACATTTTTTTGTCAGTTCCTGGATTTGCAAAAAATAATAATTAGCGAATATGCTAAAAACCGCATTTTTTATCGGTTTTTTTTTATTTTAAAAATTACAAAAGACGTAAGACAAAAGGCGATAATTTTTTTAAACGCAGCTAACGTTTTTTAATAATAATCTAAAAACCATATTTTTTTATCAGTTCCTGGATTTGCAAAAAATAATAATAATTAGCGAATAGGCTAAATAGCAAATATTTTCATCGGATTTTTTTTATTTTGAAAAATTACAAAAAGACGTAAGACAAAAGGCGATACTTTTTGTGAACGAAGCCAACGTTTTTTAATAATAATCTAACAACCACATTTTTTTGTCAGTTCCTGGATTTGCAAAAAGTAATAATAATTAGCGAATATGCTAAAAACCGCATTTTTTATCGGTTTTTTTATTTTAAAAATTACAAAAGACGTAAGACAAAAGGCGATACTTTTTGTGAACGCAGCTAACGTTTTTTAATAATAATCTAACAACCACATTTTTTTTTCAGTTCCTGGATTTGCAAAAAATAATAATAATTAGCGAATATGCTAAAAACCGCATTTTTTATCGGTTTTTTTTATTTTAAAAATTACAAAAGACGTAAGACAAAAGGCGATAATTTTTTTAAACGCAGCTAACGTTTTTTAATAATAATCTAAAAACCATATTTTTTTATCAGTTCCTGGATTTGCAAAAAATAATAATAATTAGCGAATAGGCTAAATAGCAAATATTTTCATCGGATTTTTTTATTTTGAAAAATTACAAAAAGACGTAAGACAAAGGGCGATACTTTTTGTGAACGAAGCCAACGTTTTTTAATAATAATCTAACAACCACATTTTTTTGTCAGTTCCTGGATTTGCAAAAAGTAATAATAATTAGCGAATATGCTAAAAACCGCATTTTATTTTAAAAATTACAAAAGACGTAAGACAAAAGGCGATACTTTTTTGGAACGCAGCTAACGTTTCTTAATAATAATCTAAAAACCATATTTTTTTATCAGTTTCTGGATTTGCAAAAAATAATAATAATTAGCGAATAGGCTAAATAGCAAATATTTTCATCGGATTTTTTTTATTTTGAAAAATTACAAAAAGACGTAAGACAAAAGGCGATAATTTTTCTAAACGCAGCTAACGTTTTTTAATAATAATCTAAAAACCATATTTTTTTATCAGTTCCTGGATTTGCAAAAAATAATAATAATTAGCGAATAGGCTAAAAGCCATATATTTTTATCTTTTTTTTTTATTTTGAAAAATTACAAAAAGACGTAAGACAAAAGGCGATACTTTTTGTGAACGCAGCTAACGTTTTTTAATAATAATCTAACAACCACATTTTTTTGTCAGTTCCTGGATTTGCAAAAAATAATAATAATTAGCGAATATGCTCAAAACCGCATTTTTTATCGGTTTTTTTTTTATTTTAAAAATTACAAAAGACGTAAGACAAAAGGCGATAATTTTTTTAAACGCAGCTAACGTTTTTTAATAATAATCTAAATACCACATTTTTTTATCAGTTCCTGGATTTGCAAAAAATAATAATAATTAGCGAATAGGCTAAATAGCAAATATTTTCATCGAATTTTTTTTATTTTAAAAAATTACAAAAAGACGTAAGAAAAAAAACGATAATATTTTTGACCGCAGCTAGCCTTTTTTAATAATAATCTAAAACCCACATTTATTTGTCAGTTCCTAGATTTGCAAAAAATAATAATAATTAGCGAATATGCTAAAAACCGCATTTTTATCGGTTTTTTTTTTATTTTAAAAAATTACAAAAGACGTAAGACAAAAGGCGATACTTTTTTTAAACGCAGCACACGTTTCTTAATAATAATCTAAAAACCAGTTTTTTTTATCAGTTCCTGTATTTGTCAAAAATAATAATAATTAGCGAATAGGCTAAAAGCCATATATTTTTATCGATTTTTTTTATTTTGAAAAATTACAAAAAGACGTAAGACAAAAGGCGATAATTTTTGTGAACGCAGCTAACGTTTTTTAATAATAATCTAACAACCACATTTTTTTGTCAGTTTTTGGATTTGCAAAAAATAATAATAATAAGCGAATATGCTAAAAACCGCATTTTATATCGGTTTTTTTTTATTTTAAAAAATTACAAGAGACGTAAGACAAAAGACGATAATTTTTTTAAACGCAGCTAACGTTTTTTAATAAAAATCTAAAAACCACATTTTTTGATCAGTTCCTGGACTTCTCAAAAATAATAATAATTAGCGAATAGGCTAAAAGCCATATATTTTTATCGGTTTTTTTATTTTCAAAAATTACAAAAAGACGTAAGACAAAAGGCGATACTTCCTGTGTACGCAGCCAACGTTTGGATTTGCAAAAAATAATAATAATTAGCGAATATGCTAAAAACCGCATTTTTTATCGGTTTTTTTTTATTTTGAAAATTTACAAAAAGGCGTAAGACAAAAGGCGATACTTTTTTTAAACGCAGCTAAAGTTTTTTAATAATAATCTAAAAATCACATTTTTTTATCAGTTCCTGGTTTTGTCAAAAATAATAATAATTAGCGAGTAGGCTATAAGCCATATATGTTTATCGGTTTTTTTTTATTTTGAAAAATTACAAAAAGACGTAAGACAAAAGGCGATACTTTTTTGGAACGCAGCTACCTTTTTTTAATAATAATCTAACAACCACATTTTTTTGTCAGTTCCTGGATTAGTCAGAAATAATAATAATTAGCGAATAGGCTAAAAGCCATATATTTCTATATTTTTTTTTATTTTGAAAAATACAAAAAGACGTAAGACAAAAGACGATACTTCCTGTGAACGCAGCCAACGTTTTTTAATAATAATCTAACAACCAAATTTTTTTGTCAAATCCTGGATTTCCACAAAATAATAATAATTAGCGAATATGCTAAAAACCGCATTTTTTATCGATTTTTTTTATTTTAAAAAATTACAAAGACGTAAGTCCCTATCAGTTCCTGGTTTTGTCAAAAATAATAATAATTAGCGAGTAGGCTATAAGCCATATATGTTTATCGGTTTTTTTTATTTTAAAAAATTACAAAAGACGTAAGACAAAAGGCGATACTTTTTTTAAACGTAATAATAATTAGCGAATAGGCTAAAAGCCATATATTTTTATCGTTTTTTTTTTATTTTGAAAAATTACAAAAAGACGTAAGACAAAAGCGATACTTTTTTTAAACGCAGCTAACGTTTTTTAATAATAATCTAAAAACCAAATTTTTTTATCAGTTCCTGGATTTGTCAAAAATAGGCTAAATAGCAAATATTTTCATCGGATTTTTTTATTTTAAGAAATTACAAAAAGACGTAAGACAAACGGCGATAATATTTTTGAACTCAGCTAACCTTTTTTAATAATAATCTAAAACCCACATTTTTTTGTCATTTCCTGGATTTGCAAAAAATAATAATAATTAGCGAATATGCTAGTAACCGCATTTTTATCGGTTTTTTTTATTTTAAAAAATTACAAAAGACGTAAGACAAAAGGCGATACTTTATTGGAACGCAGCTAACGTTTCTTAATAATAATCTAAAAACCAAATTTTTTTATCAGTTCCTGGATTTGTCAAAAATAATAATAATTAGCGAATAGGCTAAAAGCCATATATTTTTATCGGTTTTTTTTATTTTGAAAAATTACAAGAAGACGTAAGACAAAAGGCGATACTTTTTGTGAACGCAGCTAACGTTTTTTAATAATAATCTAACAACCACATTTTTTTGTCAGTTCCTGGATTTGCAAAAAATAATAATAATTAGCGAATATGCTCAAAACCGCATTTTTTATCGGTTGTTTTTTATTTTAAAAAATACAAAAGACGTAAGACAAAAGGCGATAATTTTTTTAAACGCAGCTAACGTTTTTTAATAATAATCTAAATACCACATTTTTTTATCAGTTCCTGGATTTGCAAAAAATAATAATAATTAGCGAATAGGCTAAATAGCAAATATTTTCATCGAATTTTTTTTATTTTAAAAAATTACAAAAAGACGTAAGAAAAAAAACGATAATATTTTTGACCGCAGCTAGCCTTTTTTAATAATAATCTAAAACCCACATTTATTTGTCAGTTCCTAGATTTGCAAAAAATAATAATAATTAGCGAATATGCTAAAAACCGCATTTTTATCGGTTTTTTTTATTTTAAAAAATTACAAAAGACGTAAGACAAAAGGCGATACTTTTTTTGAACGCAGCACACGTTTCTTAATAATAATCTAAAAACAAGTTTTTTTTATCAGTTCCTGTATTTGTCAAAAATAATAATAATTAGCGAATAGGCTAAAAGCCATATATTTTTATCGATTTTTTTTATTTTGAAAAATTACAAAGAGACGTAAGACAAAAGGCGATAATTTTTGTGAACGCAGCTAACGTTTTTTAATAATAATCTAACAACCACATTTTTTTGTCAGTTTTTGGATTTGCAAAAAATAATAATAATAAGCGAATATGCTAAAAACCGCATTTTTTATCGGTTTTTTTTTATTTTAAAAAATTACAAGAGACGTAAGACAAAAGACGATAATTTTTTTAAACGCAGCTAACGTTTTTTAATAAAAATCTAAAAACCACATTTTTTGATCAGTTCCTGGACTTCTCAAAAATAATAATAATTAGCGAATAGGCTAAAAGCCATATATTTTTATCGGTTTTTTTATTTTCAAAAATTACAAAAAGACGTAAGACAAAAGGCGATACTTCCTGTGTACGCAGCCAACGTTTGGATTTGCAAAAAATAATAATAATTAGCGAATATGCTAAAAACCGCATTTTTTATCGGTTTTTTTTTATTTTGAAAATTTACAAAAAGGCGTAAGACAAAAGGCGATACTTTTTTTAAACGCAGCTAAAGTTTTTTAATAATAATCTAAAAATCACATTTTTTTATCAGTTCCTGGTTTTGTCAAAAATAATAATAATTAGCGAGTAGGCTATAAGCCATATATGTTTATCGGTTTTTTTTTATTTTGAAAAATTACAAAAAGACGTAAGACAAAAGGCGATACTTTTTTGGAACGCAGCTACCTTTTTTTAATAATAATCTAACAACCACATTTTTTTGTCAGTTCCTGGATTAGTCAGAAATAATAATAATTAGCGAATAGGCTAAAAGCCATATATTTCTATATTTTTTTTTATTTTGAAAAATACAAAAAGACGTAAGACAAAAGACGATACTTCCTGTGAACGCAGCCAACGTTTTTTAATAATAATCTAACAACCAAATTTTTTTGTCAAATCCTGGATTTCCACAAAATAATAATAATTAGCGAATATGCTAAAAACCGCATTTTTTATCGATTTTTTTTATTTTAAAAAATTACAAAGACGTAAGACAAAAGGCGATACTTTTTTTAAACGCACCTAACGTTTTTTAATAATAATCTAAAAACCACATTTTTTTATCAGTTCCTGGATTTGTCAAAAATAATAATAATTAGCGAATAGGCTAAAAGCCATATATTTTTATCGGTTTTTTTTATTTTGAAAAATTACAAAAAGACGTAAGACAAAAGGCGATACTTTTTGTGAACGCAGCTAACGTTTTTTAATAATAATCTAACAACCACATTTTTTTGTCAGTTCCTGGATTTGCAAAAAATAATAATAATTAGCGAATAGGCTAAAAGCCATATATTTTTATAGGTTTTTTTTTATTTTGAAAAATACAAAAAGACGTAAGACAAAAGGCGATACTTCCTGTGAACGCAGCCAACGTTTTTTAATAATAATCTAAAACCCACATTTTTTTGTCATTTCCTGGATTTGCAAAAAATAATAATAATTAGCGAATATGCTAATAACCGCATTTTTATCGGTTTTTTTTTATTTTAAAAAATTACAAAAGACGTAAGACAAAAGGCGATACTTTTTTGGAACGCAGCTAACGTTTTTTAATAATAATCTAACAACCACATTTTTTTGTCAGTTCCTGGATTTGCAAAAAATAATAATAATTAGTGAATATGCTAAAAACCGCATTTTTTATCGTTTTTTTTTTATTTTAAAAATTACAAAAGACGTAAGAAAAAAGGCATTAATTTTTTTAAACGCAGCTAACGTTTTTTAATAATAATCTAAAAACCATATTTTTTTATCAGTTCCTGGATTTGCAAAAAATAATAATAATTAGCGAATAGGCTAAATAGCAAATATTTTCATCGGATTTTTTTTATTTTGAAAAATTACAAAAAGACGTAAGACAAAAGGCGATACTTTTTGTGAACGCAGCTAACGTTTTTTAATAATAATCTAACAACCACATTTTTTTGTCAGTTCCTGGATTTGCAAAAAATAATAATTAGCAAATATGCTAAAAACCGCATTTTTTATCGGTTTTTTTTATTTTAAAAATTACAAAAGACGTAAGACAAAAAGCGATCATTTTTTTAAACGCAGCTAGCGTTTTTTAATAATAATCTAAAAACCATCTTTTTTTATCAGTTCCTGGATTTGCAAAAAATAATAATAATTAGCGAATAGGCTAAATAGCAAATATTTTCATCGGATTTTTTTTATTTTGAAAAATTACAAAAAGACGTAAGACAAAGGGTGATACTTTTTGTGAACGAAGCCAACGTTTTTTAATAATAATCTAACAACCACAATTTTTTTTTCAGTTCCTGGATTAGCAAAAAGTAATAATAATTAGCGAATATTCTAAAAACCGCATTTTTTATCGGTTTTTTTATTTTAAAAATTACAAAAGACGTAAGACAAAAGGCGATACTTTTTTGGAACGCAGCTAACGTTTCTTAATAATAATCTAAAAACCAAATTTTTTTATCCGTTCCTGGATTTGTCAGATATAATAATAATTAGCGAATAGGCATTGCCATATATTTTTATCTTTTTTTTTATTTTGAAAAATTACAAAAAGACGTAAGACAAAAGGCGATACTTTTTGTGAACGCAGCTAACGTTTTTTAATAATAATCTAACAACCACATTTTTTTGTCAGTTCCTGGATTTACAAAAAATAATAATAACTAGCGAATATGCTAAAAACCGCATTTTTAATCGGTTTTTTTTTATTTTAAAAATTACAAAAGACGTAAGACAAAAGGCGATAATTTTTTTAAACGCAGCTAACGTTTTTTAATAATAATCTAAAAACCATATTTTTTTATCAGTTCCTGGATTTGCAAAAAATAATAATAATTAGCGAATAGGCTAAATAGCAAATATTTTCATCGGATTTTTTTTATTTTGAAAAATTACAAAAAGACGTAAGACAAAGGGCGATACTTTTTGTGAACGAAGCCAACGTTTTTTAATAATAATCTAACAACCACATTTTTTTGTCAGTTCCTGGATTTGCAAAAAGTAATAATAATTAGCGATTAGGCTAAAAACCACATATTTTTATCGTTTTTTTTTTTAAATTACAAAAAGACGTAAGACAAAAGGCGATACTTTTTTTGAACGCAGCTAGCGTTTTTTAATAATAATCTAAAACCTACATTTTTTTGTCAGTTCCTGGTTTTGTCAAAAATAATAATAATTAGCGAGTAGGCTAAAAGCCATATATTTTTATCGGTTTTTTGATTTTAAAAAATTACAAAAAGACGTAAGACAAAAGGCGATAATATTTTTGAACGCAGCTAACCTTTTTTAATCATAATCTAAAACCCACATTTTTTTGTCAGTTCCTGGATTTGCAAAAAATAATAATAATTAGCGAATAGGCTAAAAACCACAAGTTTTTACTGGTTTTTTTTTATTTTAAAAAATTACAAAAAGACGTAAGACAAAAGGCGATACTTTTTTTGAAGGCTGCTAACGTTTGTTAATAATAATCTACAAGCCACATTTTTTTATCAGTTTCTGGATTTGCAAAAAATAATTATAATTAGCGAATAGGCTAAAAGCCACATATTTTTATCGTTTTTTTTTTATTTTCAAAAATTACAAAAAGACGTAAGACAAAAGGCGTTACTTTTTTTGAACGCAGCTTACGTTTTTTAATAATAATCTAAAACCCACATTTTTTTGTCAGTTCCTGGATTTGCAAAAAATAATAATAATTAGCGAATATGCTAAAAACCGCATTTTTATCGGTTTTTTTTTATTTAAAAAAATTACAAAAAGACGTAAGACAAAAGGCAATACTTTTTTTGAAGGCTGCTAACGTTTGTTAATAATAATCTACAAGCCACATTTTTTTATCAGTTTCTGGATTTGCAAAAAATAATAATAATTAGCGAATGGGCTAAAAACCATATATTTTTATCGGTTTTTTTTAAATTACAAAAAGACGTAAGACCAAAGGCGATCCTTTTTTTAAACACAGCTAGCGTTTTTTAATAATAATCTAAAACCCACATTTTTTTGTCAGTTAATGGATTTGCAAAAAATAATAATTAGCGAATATGCTAAAAACCGCATTTTTATCGGTTTTTTAATTTTAAAAATTACAAAAAGACGGAAGACAAAAGGCGATACTTTTTTTGAACGCAGCTAACGTTTTTTAATATTATTTTGAAAACCACATTTTTTTATCAGTTCCTGGATTTGTCAGAAATAATAATAATTAGCGAATAGGCTAAAAGCCATATATTTTTATCTTTTTTTTTATTTTAAAAAATTACAAAAAGACGTAAGACAAAAGGCGATACTTCCTGTGTACGCAGCCAACGTATTTTAATAATAATCTAACAACCACATTTTTTTGTCAAATCCTGGATTTGCAAAAAAAATAATAATTAGCGAATATGCTAAAAACCGCATTTTTTATCGGTTTTTTTTTATTTTAAAAAATTACAAAAGACGTAAGACAAAAGGCGATACTTTTTTTAAACGCACCTAACGTTTTTTAATAATAATCTAAAAACCACATTTTTTTATCAGTTCCTGGATTTGTCAAAAATAATAATAATTAGCGAATAGGCTAAAAGCCATATATTTTTATCGGTTTTTTTTTATTTTGAAAAATTACAAAAAGACGTAAGACAAAAGGCGATACTTTTTTTAAACGCAGCTAACGTTTTTTAATAATAATCTAAAAACCAAATTTTTTTATCAGTTCCTGGATTTGTCAAAAATAGGCTAAATAGCAAATATTTTCATCGGATTTTTTTATTTTAAAAAATAACAAAAAGACGTAAGACAAAAGGCGATACTTCCTGTGAACGCAGCCAACGTTTTTTAATAATAATCTAAAACCCACATTTTTTTGTCATTTCCTGGATTTGCAAAAAATAATAATAATTAGCGAATATGCTAATAACCGCATTTTTATCGGTTTTTTTTTATTTTAAAAATTACAAAAGACGTAAGAAAAAAGGCGATAATTTTTTTAAACGCAGCTAACGTTTTTTAATAATAATCTAAAAACCATATTTTTTTATCAGTTCCTGGATTTGCAAAAAATAATAATAATTAGCGAATAGGCTAAATAGCAAATATTTTCATCGGATTTTTTTTATTTTGAAAAATTACAAAAAGACGTAAGACAAAAGGCGATACTTTTTGTGAACGCAGCTAACGTTTTTTAATGATAATCTAACAACCACATTTTTTTGTCAGTTCCTGGATTTGCAAAAAATAATAATTAGCGAATATGCTAAAAACCGCATTTTTTATCGGTTTTTTTTATTTTAAAAATTACAAAAGACGTAAGACAAAAGGCGATAATTTTTTTAAACGCAGCTAACGTTTTTTAATAATAATCTAAAAACCATATTTTTTTATCAGTTCCTGGATTTGCAAAAAATAATAATAATTAGCGAATAGGCTAAATAGCAAATATTTTCATCGGATTTTTTTTATTTTGAAAAATTACAAAAAGACGTAAGACAAAGGGCGATACTTTTTGTGAACGAAGCCAACGTTTTTTAATAATAATCTAACAACCACATTTTTTTGTCAGTTCCTGGATTTGCAAAAAGTAATAATAATTAGCGAATATGCTAAAAACCGCATTTTTTATCGGTTTTTTTATTTTAAAAATTACAAAAGACGTAAGACAAAAGGCGATACTTTTTTGGAACGCAGCTAACGTTTCTTAATAATAATCTAAAAACCATATTTTTTTATCAGTTCCTGGATTTGCAAAAAATAATAATAATTAGCGAATAGGCTAAATAGCAAATATTTTCATCGGATTTTTTTTATTTTGAAAAATTACAAAAAGACGTAAGACAAAAGGCGATAATTTTTTTAAACGCAGCTAACGTTTTTTAATAATAATCTAAAAACCATATTTTTTTATCAGTTCCTGGATTTGCAAAAAATAATAATAATTAGCGAATAGGCTAAATAGCAAATATTTTCATCGGATTTTTTTTATTTTGAAAAATTACAAAAAGACGTAAGACAAAGGGCGATACTTTTTGTGAACGAAGCCAACGTTTTTTAATAATAATCTAACAACCACATTTTTTTGTCAGTTCCTGGATTTGCAAAAAGTAATAATAATTAGCGATTAGGCTAAAAACCACATATTTTTATCGTTTTTTTTTTAAATTACAAAAAGACGTAAGACAAAAGGCGATACTTTTTTTGAACGCAGCTAGCGTTTTTTAATAATAATCTAAAACCCACATTTTTTTGTCAGTTCCTGGTTTTGTCAAAAATAATAATAATTAGCGAGTAGGCTAAAAGCCATATATTTTTATCGGTTTTTTGATTTTGAAAAATTACAAAAAGACGTAAGACAAAAGGCGATAATATTTTTGAATGCAGCTAACCTTTTTTAATCATAATCTAAAACCCACATTTTTTTGTCAGTTCCTGGATTTGCAAAAAATAATAATAATTAGCGAATAGGCTAAAAACCACAAGTTTTTACTGGTTTTTTTTTATTTTAAAAAATTACAAAAAGACGTAAGACAAAAGGCGATACTTTTTTTGAAGGCTGCTAACGTTTGTTAATAATAATCTACAAGCCACATTTTTTTATCAGTTCCTGGATTTGCAAAAAATAATAATAATTAGCGAATAGGCTAAATAGCAAATATTTTCATCGGATTTTTTTTATTTTGAAAAATTACAAAAAGACGTAAGACAAAGGGCGATACTTTTTGTGAACGAAGCCAACGTTTTTTAATAATAATCTAACAACCACATTTTCTTGTCAGTTCCTGGATTTGCAAAAAGTAATAATAATTAGCGAATATGCTAAAAACCGCATTTTTTATCGGTTTTTTTATTTTAAAAATTACAAAAGACGTAAGACAAAAGGCGATACTTTTTTGGAACGCAGCTAACGTTTCTTAATAATAATCTAAAAACCATATTTTTTTATCAGTTCCTGGATTTGCAAAAAATAATAATAATTAGCGAATAGGCTAAATAGCAAATATTTTCATCGGATTTTTTTTATTTTGAAAAATTACAAAAAGACGTAAGACAAAAGGCGATAATTTTTTTAAACGCAGCTAACGTTTTTTAATAATAATCTAAAAACCATATTTTTTTATCAGTTCCTGGATTTGCAAAAAATAATAATAATTAGCGAATAGGCTAAATAGCAAATATTTTCATCGGATTTTTTTTATTTTGAAAAATTACAAAAAGACGTAAGACAAAGGGCGATACTTTTTGTGAACGAAGCCAACGTTTTTTAATAATAATCTAACAACCACATTTTTTTGTCAGTTCCTGGATTTGCAAAAAGTAATAATAATTAGCGATTAGGCTAAAAACCACATATTTTTATCGTTTTTTTTTTAAATTACAAAAAGACGTAAGACAAAAGGCGATACTTTTTTTGAACGCAGCTAGCGTTTTTTAATAATAATCTAAAACCCACATTTTTTTGTCAGTTCCTGGTTTTGTCAAAAATAATAATAATTAGCGAGTAGGCTAAAAGCCATATATTTTTATCGGTTTTTTGATTTTGAAAAATTACAAAAAGACGTAAGACAAAAGGCGATAATATTTTTGAATGCAGCTAACCTTTTTTAATCATAATCTAAAACCCACATTTTTTTGTCAGTTCCTGGATTTGCAAAAAATAATAATAATTAGCGAATAGGCTAAAAACCACAAGTTTTTACTGGTTTTTTTTTATTTTAAAAAATTACAAAAAGACGTAAGACAAAAGGCGATACTTTTTTTGAAGGCTGCTAACGTTTGTTAATAATAATCTACAAGCCACATTTTTTTATCAGTTCCTGGATTTGCAAAAAATAATAATAATTAGCGAATAGGCTAAATAGCAAATATTTTCATCGGATTTTTTTTATTTTGAAAAATTACAAAAAGACGTAAGACAAAGGGCGATACTTTTTGTGAACGAAGCCAACGTTTTTTAATAATAATCTAACAACCACATTTTCTTGTCAGTTCCTGGATTTGCAAAAAGTAATAATAATTAGCGAATATGCTAAAAACCGCATTTTTTATCGGTTTTTTTAATTTAAAAATTACAAAAGACGTAAGACAAAAGGCGATACTTTTTTTAAACGCACCTAACGTTTTTTAATAATAATCTAAAAACCATATTTTTTTATCAGTTCCTGGATTTGCAAAAAATAATAATAATTAGCGAATAGGCTAAATAGCAAATATTTTCATCGGATTTTTTTTATTTTGAAAAATTACAAAAAGACGTAAGACAAAGGGCGATACTTTTTGTGAACGAAGCCAACGTTTTTTAATAATAATCTAACAACCACATTTTTTTGTCAGTTCCTGGATTTGCAAAAAGTAATAATAAATAGCGAATATGCTAAAAACCGCATTTTTTATCGGTTTTTTTATTTTAAAAATTACAAAAGACGTAAGACAAAAGGCGATACTTTTTTGGAACGCAGCTAACGTTTCTTAATAATAATCTAAAAACCAAATTTTTTTATCCGTTCCTGGATTTGTCAGATATAATAATAATTAGCGAATAGGCTAAAAGCCATATATTTTTATCTTTTTTTTTTATTTTGAAAAATTACAAAAAGACGTAAGACAAAAGGCGATACTTTTTGTGAACGCAGCTAACGTTTTTTAATAATAATCTAACAACCACATTTTTTTGTCAGTTCCTGGATTTGCAAAAAATAATAATAATTAGCGAATATGCTAAAAACCGCATTTTTTATCGGTTTTTTTTATTTTAAAAATTACAAAAGACGTAAGACAAAAGGCGATAATTTTTTTAAACGCAGCTAACGTTTTTTAATAATAATCTAAAAACCATATTTTTTTATCAGTTCCTGGATTTGCAAAAAATAATAATAATTAGCGAATAGGCTAAATAGCAAATATTTTCATCGGATTTTTTTTATTTTGAAAAATTACAAAAAGACGTAAGACAAAGGGCGATACTTTTTGTGAACGAAGCCAACGTTTTTTAATAATAATCTAACAACCACATTTTTTTGTCAGTTCCTGGATTTGCAAAAAGTAATAATAATTAGCGAATATGCTAAAAACCGCATTTTTTATCGGTTTTTTTTATTTTAAAAATTACAAAAGACGTAAGACAAAAGGCGATAATTTTTTTAAACGCAGCTAACGTTTTTTAATAATAATCTAAAAACCATATTTTTTTATCAGTTCCTGGATTTGCAAAAAATAATAATAATTAGCGAATAGGCTAAATAGCAAATATTTTCATCGGATTTTTTTTATTTTGAAAAATTACAAAAAGACGTAAGACAAAGGGCGATACTTTTTGTGAACGAAGCCAACGTTTTTTAATAATAATCTAACAACCACATTTTTTTGTCAGTTCCTGGATTTGCAAAAAGTAATAATAATTAGCGAATATGCTAAAAACCGCATTTTTTATCGGTTTTTTTTATTTTAAAAATTACAAAAGACGTAAGACAAAAGGCGATAATTTTTTTAAACGCAGCTAACGTTTTTTAATAATAATCTAAAAACCATATTTTTTTATCAGTTCCTGGATTTGCAAAAAATAATAATAATTAGCGAATAGGCTAAATAGCAAATATTTTCATCGGATTTTTTTTATTTTGAAAAATTACAAAAAGACGTAAGACAAAGGGCGATACTTTTTGTGAACGAAGTCAACGTTTTTTAATAATAATCTAACAACCACATTTTTTTGTCAGTTCCTGGATTTGCAAAAAGTAATAATAATTAGCGAATATGCTAAAAACCGCATTTTTATCGGTTTTTTTATTTTAAAAATTACAAAAGACGTAAGACAAAAGGCGATAATTTTTTGGAACGCAGCTAACGTTTCTTAATAATAATCTAAAAACCAAATTTTTTTATCCGTTCCTGGATTTGTCAGATATAATAATAATTAGCGAATAGGCTAAAAGCCATATATTTTTATTTTTTTTTTATTTTGAAAAATTACAAAAAGACGTAAGACAAAAGGCGATACGTTTTGTGAACGCAGCTAACGTTTTTTAATAATAATCTAACAACCACATTTTTTTGTCAGTTCCTGTATTTGCAAAAAATAATAATAATTAACGAATATGCTAAAAACCGCATTTTTTATCGGTTTTTTTTATTTTAAAAATTACAAAAGACGTAAGACAAAAGGCGATAATTTTTTTAAACGCAGCTAACGTTTTTTAATAATAATCTAAAAACCATATTTTTTTATCAGTTCCTGGATTTGCAAAAAATAATAATAATTAGCGAATAGGCTAAATAGCAAATATTTTCATCGGATTTTTTTTATTTTGAAAAATTACAAAAAGACGTAAGACAAAGGGCGATACTTTTTGTGAACAAAGCCAACGTTTTTTAATAATAATCTAACAACCACATTTTTTTGTCAGTTCCTGGATTTGCAAAAAGTAATAATAATTAGCGAATATGCTAAAAACCGCATTTTTTATCGGTTTTTTTATTTTAAAAATTAAAAAAAAGGAAGACAAAAGGCGATACTTTTTTGGAACGCAGCTAACGTTTCTTAATAATAATCTAAAAACCAAATTTTTTTATCCGTTCCTGGATTTGTCAGATATAATAATAATTAGCGAATAGGCTAAAAGCCATATATTTTTATCTTTTTTTTTTATTTTGAAAAATTACAAAAAGACGTAAGACAAAAGGCGATACTTTTTGTGAACGCAGCTAACGTTTTTTAATAATAATCTAACAACCACATTTTTTTGTCAGTTCCTGGATTTGCAAAAAGTAATAATAATTAGCGAATATGCTAAAAACCGCATTTTTTATCGGTTTTTTTTATTTTAAAAATTACAAAAGACGTAAGACAAAAGGCGATAATTTTTTTAAACGCAGCTAACGTTTTTTAATAATAATCTAAAAACCATATTTTTTTATCAGTTCCTGGATTTGCAAAAAATAATAATAATTAGCGAATAGGCTAAATAGCAAATATTTTCATCGGATTTTTTTTATTTTGAAAAATTACAAAAAGACGTAAGACAAAGGGCGATACTTTTTGTGAACGAAGCCAACGTTTTTTAATAATAATCTAACAACCACATTTTTTTGTCAGTTCCTGGATTTGCAAAAAGTAATAATAAATAGCGAATATGCTAAAAACCGCATTTTTTATCGGTTTTTTTATTTTAAAAATTACAAAAGACGTAAGACAAAAGGCGATACTTTTTTGGAACGCAGCTAACGTTTCTTAATAATAATCTAAAAACCAAATTTTTTTATCCGTTCCTGGATTTGTCAGATATAATAATAATTAGCGAATAGGCTAAAAGCCATATATTTTTATCTTTTTTTTTTTATTTTGAAAAATTACAAAAAGACGTAAGACAAAAGGCGATACTTTTTGTGAACGCAGCTAACGTTTTTTAATAATAATCTAACAACCACATTTTTTTTTCAGTTCCTGGATTTGCAAAAAATAATAATAATTAGCGAATATGCTAAAAACCGCATTTTTTATCGGTTTTTTTTATTTTAAAAATTACAAAAGACGTAAGACAAAAGGCGATAATTTTTTTAAACGCAGCTAACGTTTTTTAATAATAATCTAAAAACCATATTTTTTTATCAGTTCCTGGATTTGCAAAAAATAATAATAATTAGCGAATAGGCTAAATAGCAAATATTTTCATCGGATTTTTTTTATTTTGAAAAATTACAAAAAGACGTAAGACAAAGGGCGATACTTTTTGTGAACGAAGCCAACGTTTTTTAATAATAATCTAACAACCACATTTTTTTGTCAGTTCCTGGATTTGCAAAAAGTAATAATAATTAGCGAATATGCTAAAAACCGCATTTTTTATCGGTTTCTTTTATTTTAAAAATTACAAAAGACGTAAGACAAAAGGCGATAATTTTTTTAAACGCAGCTAACGTTTTTTAATAATAATCTAAAAACCATATTTTTTTATCAGTTCCTGGATTTGCAAAAAATAATAATAATTAGCGAATAGGCTAAATAGCAAATATTTTCATCGGATTTTTTTTATTTTGAAAAATTACAAAAAGACGTAAGACAAAGGGCGATAATTTTTGTGAACGAAGCCAACGTTTTTTAATAATAATCTAACAACCACATTTTTTTGTCAGTTCCTGGATTTGCAAAAAGTAATAATAATTAGCGAATATGCTAAAAACCGCATTTTTTATCGGTTTTTTTTTATTTTAAAAATTACAAAAGACGTAAGACAAAAGGCGATAATTTTTTTAAACGCAGCTAACGTTTTTTAATAATAATCTAAAAACCATATTTTTTTATCAGTTCCTGGATTTGCAAAAAATAATAATAATTAGCGAATAGGCTAAATAGCACATATTTTCATCGGATTTTTTTTATTTTGAAAAATTACAAAAAGACGTAAGACAAAGGGCGATACTTTTTGTGAACGAAGTCAACGTTTTTTAATAATAATCTAACAACCACATTTTTTTGTCAGTTCCTGGATTTGCAAAAAGTAATAATAATTAGCGAATATGCTAAAAACCGCATTTTTTATCGGTTTTTTTATTTTAAAAATTACAAAAGACGTAAGACAAAAGGCGATACTTTTTTGGAACGCAGCTAACGTTTCTTAATAATAATCTAAAAACCAAATTTTTTTATCCGTTCCTGGATTTGTCAGATATAATAATAATTAGCGAATAGGCTAAAAGCCATATATTTTTATTTTTTTTTTATTTTGAAAAATTACAAAAAGACGTAAGACAAAAGGCGATACTTTTTGTGAACGCAGCTAACGTTTTTTAATAATAATCTAACAACCACATTTTTTTGTCAGTTCCTGTATTTGCAAAAAATAATAATAATTAACGAATATGCTAAAAACCGCATTTTTTATCGGTTTTTTTTATTTTAAAAATTACAAAAGACGTAAGACAAAAGGCGATAATTTTTTTAAACGCAGCTAACGTTTTTTAATAATAATCTAAAAACCATATTTTTTTATCAGTTCCTGTATTTGCAAAAAATAATAATAATTAGCGAATAGGCTAAATAGCAAATATTTTCATCGGATTTTTTTTATTTTGAAAAATTACAAAAAGACGTAAGACAAAGGGCGATACTTTTTGTGAACGAAGCCAACGTTTTTTAATAATAATCTAACAACCACATTTTTTTGCCAGTTCCTGGATTTGCAAAAAGTAATAATATATAGCGAATATGCTAAAAACCGCATTTTTTATCGGTTTTTTTTATTTTAAAAATTACAAAAGACGTAAGACAAAAGGCGATAATTTTTTTAAACGCAGCTAACGTTTTTTAATAATAATCTAAAAACCATATTTTTTTATCAGTTCCTGGATTTGCAAAAAATAATAATAATTAGCGAATAGGCTAAATAGCAAATATTTTCATCGGATTTTTTTTATTTTGAAAAATTACAAAAAGACGTAAGACAAAGGGCGATACTTTTTGTGAACGAAGCCAACGTTTTTTAATAATAATTTAACAACCACATTTTCTTGTCAGTTCCTGGATTTGCAAAAAGTAATAATAATTAGCGAATATGCTAAAAACCGCATTTTTTATCGGTTTTTTTATTTTAAAAATTACAAAAGACGTAAGGCGATAATTTTTTTAAACGCAGCTAACGTTTTTTAATAATAATCTAAAAACCAAATTTTTTTATCAGTTCCTGGATTTGCAAAAAATAATAATAATTAGCGAATGGGCTAAATAGCAAATATTTTCATCGGATTTTTTTTATTTCGAAAAATTACAAAAAGACGTAAGACAAAGGGCGATACTTTTTGTGAACGAAGCCAATGTTTTTTAATAATAATCTAACAACCACATTTTTTTGTCAGTTCCTGGATTTGCAAAAAGTAATAATAATTAGCGATTAGGCTAAAAACCACATATTTTTATCGGTTTTTTGATTTTGAAAAATTACAAAAAGACGTAAGACAAAAGGCGATAATATTTTTGAACGCAGCTAACCTTTTTTAATCATAATCTAAAACCCACATTTTTTTGTCAGTTCCAGGATTTGCAAAAAATAATAATAATTAGCGAATAGGCTAAAAACCACAAGTTTTTACTGTTTTTTTTTATTTTAAAAAATTACAAAAAGACGTAAGACAAAAGGCGATACTTTTTTTGAAGGCTGCTAACGTTTGTTAATAATAATCTACAAGCCACATTTTTTTATCAGTTTCTGGATTTGCAAAAAATAATCATAATTAGCGAATAGGCTAAAAGCCACATATTTTTATCGTTTTTTTTTTTATTTTCAAAAATTACAAAAAGACGTAAGACAAAAGGCGTTACTTTTTTTGAACGCAGCTAACGTTTTTTAATAATAATCTAAAACCCACATTTTTTTGTCAGTTCCTGGATTTGCAAAAAATAATAATAATTAGCGAATATGCTAAAAACCGCATTTTTATCGGTTTTTTTTTATTTTAAAAAATTACAAAAAGACGTAAGACAAAAGGCGATACTTTTTTTGAAGGCTGCTAACGTTTGTTAATAATAATCTACAAGCCACATTTTTTTATCAGTTTCTGGATTTGCAAAAAATAATAATAATTAGCGAATAGGCTAAAAACCACATATTTTTATCGGTTTTTTTTTAAATTACAAAAAGACGTAAGACCAAAGGCGATACTTTTTTTAAACGCAGCTAGCGTTTTTTAATAATAATCTAAAACCCACATTTTTTTGTAAGTTAATGGATTTGCAAAAAATAATAATTAGCGAATATGCTAAAAACCGCATTTTTATCGGTTTTTTAATTTTAAAAATTACAAAAAGACGGAAGACAAAAGGCGATACTTTTTTTGAACGCAGCTAACGTTTTTTAATATTATTTTGAAAACCACATATTTTTATCAGTTCCTGGATTTGTCAGAAATAATAATAATTAGCGAATAGGCTAAAAGCCATATATTTTTATCTTTTTTTTTATTTTAAAAAATTACAAAAAGACGTAAGACAAAAGGCGATACTTCCTGTGTACGCAGCCAACGTATTTTAATAATAATCTAACAAACACATTTTTTTGTCAAATCCTGGATTTGCAAAAAAAATAATAATTAGCGAATATGCTAAAAACCGCATTTTTTATCGTTTTTTTTTTATTTTAAAAAATTACAAAAGACGTAAGACAAAAGGCGATACTTTTTTTAAACGCACCTAACGTTTTTTAATAATAATCTAAAAACCACATTTTTTTATCAGTTCCTGGATTTGTCAAAAATAATAATAATTAGCGAATAGGCTAAAAGCCATATATTTTTATCGGTTTTTTTTTATTTTGAAAAATTACAAAAAGACGTAAGACAAAAGGCGATACTTTTTTTAAACGCAGCTAACGTTTTTTAATAATAATCTAAAAACCAAATTGGATTTGTCAAAAATAGGCTAAATAGCAAATATTTTCATCGGATTTTTTTATTTTAAAAAATAACAAAAAGACGTAAGACAAAAGGCGATACTTCCTGTGAACGCAGCCAACGTTTTTTAATAATAATCTAAAACCCACATTTTTTTGTCATTTCCTGGATTTGCAAAAAATAATAATAATTAGCGAATATGCTAATAACCGCATTTTTATCGGTTTTTTTTATTTTAAAAAATTACAAAAGACGTAAGACAAAAGGCGATACTTTTTTGGAACGCAGCTAACGTTTTTTAATAATTATCTAACAACCACATTTTTTTGTCATTTCCTGGATTTGCAAAAAATAATAATAATTAGCGAATATGCTAATAACCGCATTTTTATCGGTTTTTTTTTTATTTTAAAAAATTACAAAAGACGTAAGACAAAAGGCGATACTTTTTTGGAACGCAGCTAACGTTTTTTAATAATAATCTAACAACCACATTTTTTTGTCAGTTCCTGGATTTGCAAAAAATAATAATAATTAGCGAATATGCTAAAAACCGCATTTTTTATCGTTTTTTTTTATTTTAAAAATTACAAAAGACGTAAGAAAAAAGGCGATAATTTTTTTAAACGCAGCTAACGTTTTTTAATAATAATCTAAAAACCATATTTTTTTATCAGTTCCTGGATTTGCAAAAAATAATAATAATTAGCGAATAGGCTAAATAGCAAATATTTTCATCGGATTTTTTTTATTTTGAAAAATTACAAAAAGACGTAAGACAAAAGGCGATACTTTTTGTGAACGCAGCTAACGTTTTTTAATAATAATCTAACAACCACATTTTTTTGTCAGTTCCTGGATTTGCAAAAAATAATAATTAGCGAATATGCTAAAAACCGCATTTTTTATCGGTTTTTTTTTATTTTAAAAATTACAAAAGACGTAAGACAAAAGGCGATAATTTTTTTAAACGCAGCTAACGTTTTTTAGTAATAATCTAAAAACCATATTTTTTTATCAGTTCCTGGATTTGCAAAAAATAATAATAATTAGCGAATAGGCTAAATAGCAAATATTTTCATCGGATTTTTTTTATTTTGAAAAATTACAAAAAGACGTAAGACAAAGGGCGATACTTTTTGTGAACGAAGCCAACGTTTTTTAATAATAATCTAACAACCACATTTTTTTGTCAGTTCCTGGATTTGCAAAAAGTAATAATAATTAGCGAATATGCTAAAAACCGCATTTTTTATCGGTTTTTTTATTTTAAAAATTACAAAAGACGTAAGACAAAAGGCGATACTTTTTTGGAACGCAGCTAACGTTTCTTAATAATAATCTAAAAACCATATTTTTTTATCAGTTCCTGGATTTGCAAAAAATAATAATAATTAGCGAATAGGCTAAATAGCAAATATTTTCATCGGATTTTTTTTATTTTGAAAAATTACAAAAAGACGTAAGACAAAAGGCGATAATTTTTTTAAACGCAGCTAACGTTTTTTAATAATAATCTAAAAACCATATTTTTTTATCAGTTCCTGGATTTGCAAAAAATAATAATAATTAGCGAATAGGCTAAATAGCAAATATTTTCATCGGATTTTTTTTATTTTAAAAAATTACAAAAGACGTAAGACAAAAGGCGATACTTTTTTGGAACGCAGCTAACGTTTTTTAATAATAATCTAACAACCGCATTTTTTTGTCAGTTCCTGGATTTGCAAAAAATAATAATAATTAGCGAATATGCTAAAAACCGCATTTTTTATCGTTTTTTTTTATTTTAAAAATTACAAAAGACGTAAGAAAAAAGGCGATAATTTTTTTAAACGCAGCTAACGTTTTTTAATAATAATCTAAAAACCATATTTTTTTATCAGTTCCTGGATTTGCAAAAAATAATAATAATTAGCGAATAGGCTAAATAGCAAATATTTTCATCGGATTTTTTTTATTTTGAAAAATTACAAAAAGACGTAAGACAAAAGGCGATACTTTTTGTGAACGCAGCTAACGTTTTTTAATAATAATCTAACAACCACATTTTTTTGTCAGTTCCTGGATTTGCAAAAAATAATAATTAGCGAATATGCTAAAAACCGCATTTTTTATCGGTTTTTTTTTATTTTAAAAATTACAAAAGACGTAAGACAAAAGGCGATAATTTTTTTAAACGCAGCTAACGTTTTTTAGTAATAATCTAAAAACCATATTTTTTTATCAGTTCCTGGATTTGCAAAAAATAATAATAATTAGCGAATAGGCTAAATAGCAAATATTTTCATCGGATTTTTTTTATTTTGAAAAATTACAAAAAGACGTAAGACAAAGGGCGATACTTTTTGTGAACGAAGCCAACGTTTTTTAATAATAATCTAACAACCACATTTTTTTGTCAGTTCCTGGATTTGCAAAAAGTAATAATAATTAGCGAATATGCTAAAAACCGCATTTTTTATCGGTTTTTTTTATTTTAAAAATTACAAAAGACGTAAGACAAAAGGCGATAATTTTTTTAAACGCACCTAACGTTTTTTAATAATAATCTAAAAACCACATTTTTTTATCAGTTCCTGGATTTGTCAAAAATAATAATAATTAGCGAATAGGCTAAAAGCCATATATTTTTATCGGTTTTTTTTTATTTTGAAAAATTACAAAAAGACGTAAGACAAAAGGCGATACTTTTTTTAAACGCAGCTAACGTTTTTTAATAATAATCTAAAAACCAAATTGGATTTGTCAAAAATAGGCTAAATAGCAAATATTTTCATCGGATTTTTTTATTTTAAAAAATAACAAAAAGACGTAAGACAAAAGGCGATACTTCCTGTGAACGCAGCCAACGTTTTTTAATAATAATCTAAAACCCACATTTTTTTGTCATTTCCTGGATTTGCAAAAAATAATAATAATTAGCGAATATGCTAATAACCGCATTTTTATCGGTTTTTTTTATTTTAAAAAATTACAAAAGACGTAAGACAAAAGGCGATACTTTTTTGGAACGCAGCTAACGTTTTTTAATAATAATCTAACAACCACATTTTTTTGTCATTTCCTGGATTTGCAAAAAATAATAATAATTAGCGAATATGCTAATAACCGCATTTTTATCGGTTTTTTTTTTATTTTAAAAAATTACAAAAGACGTAAGACAAAAGGCGATACTTTTTTGGAACGCAGCTAACGTTTTTTAATAATAATCTAACAACCACATTTTTTTGTCAGTTCCTGGATTTGCAAAAAATAATAATAATTAGCGAATATGCTAAAAACCGCATTTTTTATCGTTTTTTTTTATTTTAAAAATTACAAAAGACGTAAGAAAAAAGGCGATAATTTTTTTAAACGCAGCTAACGTTTTTTAATAATAATCTAAAAACCATATTTTTTTATCAGTTCCTGGATTTGCAAAAAATAATAATAATTAGCGAATAGGCTAAATAGCAAATATTTTCATCGGATTTTTTTTATTTTGAAAAATTACAAAAAGACGTAAGACAAAAGGCGATACTTTTTGTGAACGCAGCTAACGTTTTTTAATAATAATCTAACAACCACATTTTTTTGTCAGTTCCTGGATTTGCAAAAAATAATAATTAGCGAATATGCTAAAAACCGCATTTTTTATCGGTTTTTTTTTATTTTAAAAATTACAAAAGACGTAAGACAAAAGGCGATAATTTTTTTAAACGCAGCTAACGTTTTTTAGTAATAATCTAAAAACCATATTTTTTTATCAGTTCCTGAATTTGCAAAAAATAATAATAATTAGCGAATAGGCTAAATAGCAAATATTTTCATCGGATTTTTTTTATTTTGAAAAATTACAAAAAGACGTAAGACAAAGGGCGATACTTTTTGTGAACGAAGCCAACGTTTTTTAATAATAATCTAACAACCACATTTTTTTGTCAGTTCCTGGATTTGCAAAAAGTAATAATAATTAGCGAATATGCTAAAAACCGCATTTTTTATCGGTTTTTTTATTTTAAAAATTACAAAAGACGTAAGACAAAAGGCGATACTTTTTTGGAACGCAGCTAACGTTTCTTAATAATAATCTAAAAACCATATTTTTTTATCAGTTCCTGGATTTGCAAAAAATAATAATAATTAGCGAATAGGCTAAATAGCAAATATTTTCATCGGATTTTTTTTATTTTGAAAAATTACAAAAAGACGTAAGACAAAAGGCGATAATTTTTTTAAACGCAGCTAACGTTTTTTAATAATAATCTAAAAACCATATTTTTTTATCAGTTCCTGGATTTGCAAAAAATAATAATAATTAGCGAATAGGCTAAATAGCAAATATTTTCATCGGATTTTTTTTATTTTAAAAAATTACAAAAGACGTAAGACAAAAGGCGATACTTTTTTGGAACGCAGCTAACGTTTTTTAATAATAATCTAACAACCGCATTTTTTTGTCAGTTCCTGGATTTGCAAAAAATAATAATAATTAGCGAATATGCTAAAAACCGCATTTTTTATCGTTTTTTTTTATTTTAAAAATTACAAAAGACGTAAGAAAAAAGGCGATAATTTTTTTAAACGCAGCTAACGTTTTTTAATAATAATCTAAAAACCATATTTTTTTATCAGTTCCTGGATTTGCAAAAAATAATAATAATTAGCGAATAGGCTAAATAGCAAATATTTTCATCGGATTTTTTTTATTTTGAAAAATTACAAAAAGACGTAAGACAAAAGGCGATACTTTTTGTGAACGCAGCTAACGTTTTTTAATAATAATCTAACAACCACATTTTTTTGTCAGTTCCTGGATTTGCAAAAAATAATAATTAGCGAATATGCTAAAAACCGCATTTTTTATCGGTTTTTTTTTATTTTAAAAATTACAAAAGACGTAAGACAAAAGGCGATAATTTTTTTAAACGCAGCTAACGTTTTTTAGTAATAATCTAAAAACCATATTTTTTTATCAGTTCCTGGATTTGCAAAAAATAATAATAATTAGCGAATAGGCTAAATAGCAAATATTTTCATCGGATTTTTTTTATTTTGAAAAATTACAAAAAGACGTAAGACAAAGGGCGATACTTTTTGTGAACGAAGCCAACGTTTTTTAATAATAATCTAACAACCACATTTTTTTGTCAGTTCCTGGATTTGCAAAAAGTAATAATAATTAGCGAATATGCTAAAAACCGCATTTTTTATCGGTTTTTTTTTTATTTTAAAAATTACAAAAGACGTAAGACAAAAGGCGATACTTTTTTGGAACGCAGCTAACGTTTCTTAATAATAATCTAAAAACCATATTTTTTTATCAGTTCCTGGATTTGCAAAAAATAATAATAATTAGCGAATAGGCTAAATAGCAAATATTTTCATCGGATTTTTTTTATTTTGAAAAATTACAAAAAGACGTAAGACAAAAGGCGATAATTTTTTTAAACGCAGCTAACGTTTTTTAATAATAATCTAAAAACCATATTTTTTTATCAGTTCCTGGATTTGCAAAAAATAATAATAATTAGCGAATAGGCTAAATAGCAAATATTTTCATCGGATTTTTTTTATTTTGAAAAATTACAAAAAGACGTAAGACAAAGGGCGATACTTTTTGTGAACGAAGCCAACGTTTTTTAATAATAATCTAACAACCACATTTTTTTGTCAGTTCCTGGATTTGCAAAAAGTAATAATAATTAGCGATTAGGCTAAAAACCACATATTTTTATCGTTTTTTTTTTTTAATTACAAAAAGACGTAAGACAAAAGGCGATACTTTTTTTGAACGCAGCTAGCGTTTTTTAATAATAATCTAAAACCCACATTTTTTTGTCAGTTCCTGGTTTTGTCAAAAATAATAATAATTAGCGAGTAGGCTAAAAGCCATATATTTTTATCGGTTTTTTGATTTTGAAAAATTACAAAAAGACGTAAGACAAAAGGCGATAATATTTTTGAACGCAGCTAACCTTTTTTAATCATAATCTAAAACCCACATTTTTTTGTCAGTTCCTGGATTTGCAAAAAATAATAATAATTAGCGAATAGGCTAAAAACCACAAGTTTTTACTGTTTTTTTTTTTATTTTAAAAAATTACAAAAAGACGTAAGACAAAAGGCGATACTTTTTTTGAAGGCTGCTAACGTTTGTTAATAATAATCTACAAGCCACATTTTTTTAACAGTTCCTGGATTTGCAAAAAATAATAATAATTAGCGAATAGGCTAAATAGCAAATATTTTCATCGGATTTTTTTTATTTTGAAAAATTACAAAAAGACGTAAGACAAAGGGCGATACTTTTTGTGAACGAAGCCAACGTTTTTTAATAATAATCTAACAACCACATTTTTTTGTCAGTTCCTGGATTTGCAAAAAGTATTAATAAATAGCGAATATGCTAAAAACCGCATTTTTTATCGGTTTTTTTATTTTAAAAATTACAAAAGACGTAAGACAAAAGGCGATACTTTTTTGGAACGCAGCTAACGTTTCTTAATAATAATCTAAAAACCAAATTTTTTTATCCGTTCCTGGATTTGTCAGATATAATAATAATTAGCGAATAGGCTAAAAGCCATATATTTTTATCTTTTTTTTTATTTTGAAAAATTACAAAAAGACGTAAGACAAAGGGCGATACTTTTTGTGAACGAAGCCAACGTTTTTTAATAATAATCTAACAACCACATTTTCTTGTCAGTTCCTGGATTTGCAAAAAGTAATAATAATTAGCGAATATGCTAAAAACCGCATTTTTTATCGGTTTTTTTATTTTAAAAATTACAAAAGACGTAAGACAAAAGGCGATACTTTTTTTAAACGCACCTAACGTTTTTTAATAATAATCTAAAAACCATATTTTTTTATCAGTTCCTGGATTTGCAAAAAATAATAATAATTAGCGAATAGGCTAAATAGCAAATATTTTCATCGGATTTTTTTTATTTTGAAAAATTACAAAAAGACGTAAGACAAAGGGCGATACTTTTTGTGAACGAAGCCAACGTTTTTTAATAATAATCTAACAACCACATTTTTTTGTCAGTTCCTGGATTTGCAAAAAGTAATAATAAATAGCGAATATGCTAAAAACCGCATTTTTTATCGGTTTTTTTATTTTAAAAATTACAAAAGACGTAAGACAAAAGGCGATACTTTTTTGGAACGCAGCTAACGTTTCTTAATAATAATCTAAAAACCAAATTTTTTTATCCGTTCCTGGATTTGTCAGATATAATAATAATTAGCGAATAGGCTAAAAGCCATATATTTTTATCTTTTTTTTTATTTTGAAAAATTACAAAAAGACGTAAGACAAAAGGCGATACTTTTTGTGAACGCAGCTAACGCTTTTTAATAATAATCTAACAACCACATTTTTTTGTCAGTTCCTGGATTTGCAAAAAATAATAATAATTAGCGAATATGCTAAAAACCGCATTTTTTATCGGTTTTTTTTTATTTTAAAAATTACAAAAGACGTAAGACAAAAGGCGATAATTTTTTTAAACGCAGCTAACGTTTTTTAATAATAATCTAAAAACCATATTTTTTTATCAGTTCCTGGATTTGCAAAAAATAATAATAATTAGCGAATAGGCTAAATAGCAAATATTTTCATCGGATTTTTTTATTTTGAAAAATTACAAAAAGACGTAAGACAAAGGGCGATACTTTTTGTGAACGAAGCCAACGTTTTTTAATAATAATCTAACAACCACATTTTTTTGTCAGTTCCTGGATTTGCAAAAAGTAATAATAATTAGCGAATATGCTAAAAACCGCATTTTTTATCGGTTTTTTTATTTTAAAAATTACAAAAGACGTAAGACAAAAGGCGATACTTTTTTGGAACGCAGCTAACGTTTCTTAATAATAATCTAAAAACCAAATTTTTTTATCCGTTCCTGGATTTGTCAGATATAGTAATAATTAGCGAATAGGCTAAAAGCCATATATTTTTATCTTTTTTTTTTATTTTGAAAAATTACAAAAAGACGTAAGACAAAAGGCGATACTTTTTGTGAACGCAGCTAACGTTTTTTAATAATAATCTAACAACCACATTTTTTTGTCAGTTCCTGGATTTGCAAAAAATAATAATAATTAGCGAATATGCTAAAAACCGCATTTTTTATCGGTTTTTTTTTATTTTAAAAATTACAAAAGACGTAAGACAAAAGGCGATAATTTTTTTAAACGCAGCTAACGTTTTTTAATAATAATCTAAAAACCATATTTTTTTATCAGTTCCTGGATTTGCAAAAAATAATAATAATTAGCGAATAGGCTAAATAGCAAATATTTTCATCGGATTTTTTTTATTTTGAAAAATTACAAAAAGACGTAAGACAAAGGGCGATACTTTTTGTGAACGAAGCCAACGTTTTTTAATAATAATCTAACAACCACATTTTTTTGTCAGTTCCTGGATTTGCAAAAAGTAATAATAATTAGCGAATATGCTAAAAACCGCATTTTTTATCGGTTTTTTTTTTATTTTAAAAATTACAAAAGACGTAAGACAAAAGGCGATAATTTTTTTAAACGCAGCTAACGTTTTTTAATAATAATCTAAAAACCATATTTTTTTATCAGTTCCTGGATTTGCAAAAAATAATAATAATTAGCGAATAGGCTAAATAGCAAATATTTTCATCGGATTTTTTTTATTTTGAAAAATTACAAAAAGACGTAAGACAAAGGGCGATACTTTTTGTGAACGAAGCCAACGTTTTTTAATAATAATCTAACAACCACATTTTTTTGTCAGTTCCTGGATTTGCAAAAAGTAATAATAATTAGCGAATATGCTAAAAACCGCATTTTTTATCGGTTTTTTTTATTTTAAAAATTACAAAAGACGTAAGACAAAAGGCGATAATTTTTTTAAACGCAGCTAACGTTTTTTAATAATAATCTAAAAACCATATTTTTTTATCAGTTCCTGGATTTGCAAAAAATAATAATAATTAACGAATAGGCTAAATAGCAAATATTTTCATCGGATTTTTTTTATTTTGAAAAATTACAAAAAGACGTAAGACAAAGGGCGATACTTTTTGTGAACGAAGTCAACGTTTTTTAATAATAATCTAACAACCACATTTTTTTGTCAGTTCCTGGATTTGCAAAAAGTAATAATAATTAGCGAATATACTAAAAACCGCATTTTTTATCGGTTTTTTTATTTTAAAAATTACAAAAGACGTAAGACAAAAGGCGATACTTTTTTGGAACGCAGCTAACGTTTCTTAATAATAATCTAAAAACCAAATTTTTTTATCCGTTCCTGGATTTGTCAGATATAATAATAATTAGCGAATAGGCTAAAAGCCATATATTTTTATTTTTTTTTTTATTTTGAAAAATTACAAAAAGACGTAAGACAAAAGGCGATACGTTTTGTGAACGCAGCTAACGTTTTTTAATAATAATCTAACAACCACATTTTTTTGTCAGTTCCTGTATTTGCAAAAAATAATAATAATTAACGAATATGCTAAAAACCGCATTTTTTATCGGTTTTTTTTATTTTAAAAATTACAAAAGACGTAAGACAAAAGGCGATAATTTTTTTAAACGCAGCTAACGTTTTTTAATAATAATCTAAAAACCATATTTTTTTATCAGTTCCTGGATTTGCAAAAAATAATAATAATTAGCGAATAGGCTAAATAGCAAATATTTTCATCGGATTTTTTTTATTTTGAAAAATTACAAAAAGACGTAAGACAAAGGGCGATACTTTTTGTGAACAAAGCCAACGTTTTTTAATAATAATCTAACAACCACATTTTTTTGTCAGTTCCTGGATTTGCAAAAAGTAATAATAATTAGCGAATATGCTAAAAACCGCATTTTTTATCGGTTTTTTTATTTTAAAAATTACAAAAACGTAAGACAAAAGGCGATACTTTTTTGGAACGCAGCTAACGTTTCTTAATAATAATCTAAAAACCATATTTTTTTATCAGTTCCTGGATTTGCAAAAAATAATAATAATTAGCGAATAGGCTAAATAGCAAATATTTTCATCGGATTTTTTTTATTTTGAAAAATTACAAAAAGACGTAAGACAAAAGGCGATAATTTTTTTAAACGCAGCTAACGTTTTTTAATAATAATCTAAAAACCATATTTTTTTATCAGTTCCTGGATTTGCAAAAAATAATAATAATTAGCGAATATGCTAAAAACCGCATTTTTTATCGGTTTTTTTTATTTTAAAAATTACAAAAGACGTAAGACAAAAGGCGATAATTTTTTTAAACGCAGCTAACGTTTTTTAATAATAATCCAAAAACCATATTTTTTTATCAGTTCCTGGATTTGCAAAAAATAATAATAATTAGCGAATAGGCTAAATAGCAAATATTTTCATCGGATTTTTTTTATTTTGAAAAATTACAAAAAGACGTAAGACAAAGGGCGATACTTTTTGTGAACGAAGCCAACGTTTTTTAATAATAATCTAACAACCACATTTTTTTGTCAGTTCCTGGATTTGCAAAAAGTAATAATAATTAGCATATATGCTAAAAACCGTATTTTTTATCGGTTTTTTTTATTTTAAAAATTACAAAAGACGTAAGACAAAAGGCGATAATTTTTTTAAACGCAGCTAACGTTTTTTAATAATAATCTAAAAACCATATTTTTTTATCAGTTCCTGGATTTGCAAAAAATAATAATAATTAGCGAATGGGCTAAATAGCAAATATTTTCATCGGATTTTTTTTATTTCGAAAAATTACAAAAAGACGTAAGACAAAGGGCGATACTTTTTGTGAACGAAGCCAATGTTTTTTAATAATAATCTAACAACCACATTTTTTTGTCAGTTCCTGGATTTGCAAAAAGTAATAATAATTAACGATTAGGCTAAAAACCACATATTTTTATCGGTTTTTTGATTTTGAAAAATTACAAAAAGACGTAAGACAAAAGGCGATAATATTTTTGAACGCAGCTAACCTTTTTTAATCATAATCTAAAACCCACATTTTTTTGTCAGTTCCAGGATTTGCAAAAAATAATAATAATTAGCGAATAGGCTAAAAACCACAAGTTTTTACTGTTTTTTTTTTATTTTAAAAAATTACAAAAAGACGTAAGACAAAAGGCGATACTTTTTTTGAAGGCTGCTAACGTTTGTTAATAATAATCTACAAGCCACATTTTTTTATCAGTTTCTGGATTTGCAAAAAATAATCATAATTAGCGAATAGGCTAAAAGCCACATATTTTTATCGTTTTTTTTTTATTTTCAAAAATTACAAAAAGACGTAAGACAAAAGGCGTTACTTTTTTTGAACGCAGCTAACGTTTTTTAATAATAATCTAAAACCCACATTTTTTTGTCAGTTCCTGGATTTGCAAAAAATAATAATAATTAGCGAATATGCTAAAAACCGCATTTTTATCGGTTTTTTTTTATTTTAAAAAATTACAAAAAGACGTAAGACAAAAGGCGATACTTTTTTTGAAGGCTGCTAACGTTTGTTAATAATAATCTACAAGCCACATTTTTTTATCAGTTTCTGGATTTGCAAAAAATAATAATAATTAGCGAATAGGCTAAAAACCACATATTTTTATCGGTTTTTTTTTAAATTACAAAAAGACGTAAGACCAAAGGCGATACTTTTTTTAAACGCAGCTAGCGTTTTTTAATAATAATCTAAAACCCACATTTTTTTGTCAGTTAATGGATTTGCAAAAAATAATAATTAGCGAATATGCTAAAAACCGCATTTTTATCGGTTTTTTAATTTTAAAAATTACAAAAAGACGGAAGACAAAAGGCGATACTTTTTTTGAACGCAGCTAACGTTTTTTAATATTATTTTGAAAACCACATATTTTTATCAGTTCCTGGATTTGTCAGAAATAATAATAATTAGCGAATAGGCTAAAAGCCATATATTTTTATCTTTTTTTTTATTTTAAAAAATTACAAAAAGACGTAAGACAAAAGGCGATACTTCCTGTGTACGCAGCCAACGTATTTTAATAATAATCTAACAACCACATTTTTTTGTCAAATCCTGGATTTGCAAAAAAAATAATAATTAGCGAATATGCTAAAAACCGCATTTTTTATCGTTTTTTTTTTATTTTAAAAAATTACAAAAGACGTAAGACAAAAGGCGATACTTTTTTTAAACGCACCTAACGTTTTTTAATAATAATCTAAAAACCACATTTTTTTATCAGTTCCTGGATTTGTCAAAAATAATAATAATTAGCGAATAGGCTAAAAGCCATATATTTTTATCGGTTTTTTTTTATTTTGAAAAATTACAAAAAGACGTAAGACAAAAGGCGATACTTTTTTTAAACGCAGCTAACGTTTTTTAATAATAATCTAAAAACCAAATTTTTTTGTCATTTCCTGGATTTGCAAAAAATAATAATAATTAGCGAATATGCTAATAACCGCATTTTTATCGGTTTTTTTTTTATTTTAAAAAATTACAAAAGACGTAAGACAAAAGGCGATACTTTTTTGGAACGCAGCTAACGTTTTTTAATAATAATCTAACAACCACATTTTTTTATCAGTTCCTGGATTTGCAAAAAATAATAATAATTAGCGAATAGGCTAAATAGCAAATATTTTCATCGGATTTTTTTTATTTTGAAAAATTAGAAAAAGACGTAAGACAAAAGGCGATACTTTTTGTGAACGCAGCTAACGTTTTTTAATAATAATCTAACAACCACATTTTTTTGTCATTTCCTGGATTTGCAAAAAATAATAATAATTAGCGAATATGCTAATAACCGCATTTTTATCGGTTTTTTTTTATTTTAAAAAATTACAAAAGACGTAAGACAAAAGGCGATACTTTTTTGGAACGCAGCTAACGTTTTTTAATAATAATCTAACAACCACATTTTTTTGTCATTTCCTGGATTTGCAAAAAATAATAATAATTAGCGAATATGCTAATAACCGCATTTTTATCGGTTTTTTTTTTATTTTAAAAAATTACAAAAGACGTAAGACAAAAGGCGATACTTTTTTGGAACGCAGCTAACGTTTTTTAATAATAATCTAACAACCACATTTTTTTATCAGTTCCTGGATTTGCAAAAAATAATAATAATTAGCGAATAGGCTAAATAGCAAATATTTTCATCGGATTTTTTTTATTTTGAAAAATTAGAAAAAGACGTAAGACAAAAGGCGATACTTTTTGTGAACGCAGCTAACGTTTTTTAATAATAATCTAACAACCACATTTTTTTGTCAGTTCCTGGATTTGCAAAAAATAATAATTAGCGAATATGCTAAAAACCGCATTTTTTATCGTTTTTTTTTATTTTAAAAATTACAAAAGACGTAAGAAAAAAGGCGATAATTTTTTTAAACGCAGCTAACGTTTTTTAATAATAATCTAAAAACCATATTTTTTTATCAGTTCCTGGATTTGCAAAAAATAATAATAATTAGCGAATAGGCTAAATAGCAAATATTTTCATCGGATTTTTTTTATTTTGAAAAATTACAAAAAGACGTAAGACAAAAGGCGATACTTTTTGTGAACGCAGCTAACGTTTTTTAATAATAATCTAACAACCACATTTTTTTGTCAGTTCCTGGATTTGCAAAAAATAATAATTAGCGAATATGCTAAAAACCGCATTTTTTATCGGTTTTTTTTTATTTTAAAAATTACAAAAGACGTAAGACAAAAGGCGATAATTTTTTTAAACGCAGCTAACGTTTTTTAATAATAATCTAAAAACCATATTTTTTTATCAGTTCCTGGATTTGCAAAAAATAATAATAATTAGCGAATAGGCTAAATAGCAAATATTTTCATCGGATTTTTTTTATTTTGAAAAATTACAAAAAGACGTAAGACAAAGGGCGATACTTTTTGTGAACGAAGCCAACGTTTTTTAATAATAATCTAACAACCACATTTTTTTGTCAGTTCCTGGATTTGCAAAAAGTAATAATAATTAGCGAATATGCTAAAAACCGCATTTTTTATCGGTTTTTTTATTTTAAAAATTACAAAAGACGTAAGACAAAAGGCGATACTTTTTTGGAACGCAGCTAACGTTTCTTAATAATAATCTAAAAACCATATTTTTTTATCAGTTCCTGGATTTGCAAAAAATAATAATAATTAGCGAATAGGCTAAATAGCAAATATTTTCATCGGATTTTTTTTATTTTGAAAAATTACAAAAAGACGTAAGACAAAAGGCGATAATTTTTTTAAACGCAGCTAACGTTTTTTAATAATAATCTAAAAACCATATTTTTTTATCAGTTCCTGGATTTGCAAAAAATAATAATAATTAGCGAATAGGCTAAATAGCAAATATTTTCATCGGATTTTTTTTATTTTGAAAAATTACAAAAAGACGTAAGACAAAGGGCGATACTTTTTGTGAACGAAGCCAACGTTTTTTAATAATAATCTAACAACCACATTTTTTTGTCAGTTCCTGGATTTGCAAAAAGTAATAATAATTAGCGATTAGGCTAAAAACCACATATTTTTATCGTTTTTTTTTTTTTAATTACAAAAAGACGTAAGACAAAAGGCGATACTTTTTTTGAACGCAGCTAGCGTTTTTTAATAATAATCTAAAACCCACATTTTTTTGTCAGTTCCTGGTTTTGTCAAAAATAATAATAATTAGCGAGTAGGCTAAAAGCCATATATTTTTATCGGTTTTTTGATTTTGAAAAATTACAAAAAGACGTAAGACAAAAGGCGATAATATTTTTGAACGCAGCTAACCTTTTTTAATCATAATCTAAAACCCACATTTTTTTGTCAGTTCCTGGATTTGCAAAAAATAATAATAATTAGCGAATAGGCTAAAAACCACAAGTTTTTACTGTTTTTTTTTTATTTTAAAAAATTACAAAAAGACGTAAGACAAAAGGCGATACTTTTTTTGAAGGCTGCTAACGTTTGTTAATAATAATCTACAAGCCACATTTTTTTATCAGTTCCTGGATTTGCAAAAAATAATAATAATTAGCGAATAGGCTAAATAGCAAATATTTTCATCGGATTTTTTTTATTTTGAAAAATTACAAAAAGACGTAAGACAAAGGGCGATACTTTTTGTGAACGAAGCCAACGTTTTTTAATAATAATCTAACAACCACATTTTCTTGTCAGTTCCTGGATTTGCAAAAAGTAATAATAATTAGCGAATATGCTAAAAACCGCATTTTTTATCGGTTTTTTTATTTTAAAAATTACAAAAGACGTAAGACAAAAGGCGATACTTTTTTTAAACGCACCTAACGTTTTTTAATAATAATCTAAAAACCATATTTTTTTATCAGTTCCTGGATTTGCAAAAAATAATAATAATTAGCGAATAGGCTAAATAGCAAATATTTTCATCGGATTTTTTTTATTTTGAAAAATTACAAAAAGACGTAAGACAAAGGGCGATAGTTTTTGTGAACGAAGCCAACGTTTTTTAATAATAATCTAACAACCACATTTTTTTGTCAGTTCCTGGATTTGCAAAAAGTAATAATAAATAGCGAATATGCTAAAAACCGCATTTTTTATCGGTTTTTTTATTTTAAAAATTACAAAAGACGTAAGACAAAAGGCGATACTTTTTTGGAACGCAGCTAACGTTTCTTAATAATAATCTAAAAACCAAATTTTTTTATCCGTTCCTGGATTTGTCAGATATAATAATAATTAGCGAATAGGCTAAAAGCCATATATTTTTATCTTTTTTTTTTATTTTGAAAAATTACAAAAAGACGTAAGACAAAAGGCGATACTTTTTGTGAACGCAGCTAACGTTTTTTAATAATAATCTAACAACCACATTTTTTTGTCAGTTCCTGGATTTGCAAAAAATAATAATAATTAGCGAATATGCTAAAAACCGCATTTTTTATCGGTTTTTTTTATTTTAAAAATTACAAAAGACGTAAGACAAAAG
This sequence comes from Oxystoma pomonae, assembly GCA_963921995.1. Taxonomy (NCBI): domain Eukaryota; kingdom Metazoa; phylum Arthropoda; class Insecta; order Coleoptera; family Brentidae; genus Oxystoma; species Oxystoma pomonae. The sequence goes on from OY998163.1 coordinate 159,007,516, forward strand.
GCGATAATTTTTTTAAACGCAGCTAACGTTTTTTAATAATAATCTAAAAACCATATTTTTTTATCAGTTCCTGGATTTGCAAAAAATAATAATAATTAGCGAATAGGCTAAATAGCAAATATTTTCATCGGATTTTTTTATTTTGAAAAATTACAAAAAGACGTAAGATAAAGGGCGATACTTTTTGTGAACGAAGCCAACGTTTTTTAATAATAATCTAACAACCACATTTTTTTGTCAGTTCCTGGATTTGCAAAAAGTAATAATAATTAGCGAATATGCTAAAAACCGCATTTTTTATCGGTTTTTTTATTTTAAAAATTACAAAAACGTAAGACAAAAGGCGATACTTTTTTGGAACGCAGCTAACGTTTCTTAATAATAATCTAAAAACCAAATTTTTTTATCCGTTCCTGGATTTGTCAGATATAATAATAATTAGCGAATAGGCTAAAAGCCATATATTTTTATCTTTTTTTTTTATTTTGAAAAATTACAAAAAGACGTAAGACAAAAGGCGATACTTTTTGTGAACGCAGCTAACGTTTTTTAATAATAATCTAACAACCACATTTTTTTGTCAGTTCCTGGATTTGCAAAAAATAATAATAATTAGCGAATATGCTAAAAACCGCATTTTTTATCGGTTTTTTTTATTTTAAACATTACAAAAGACGTAAGACAAAAGGCGATAATTTTTTTAAACGCAGCTAACGTTTTTTAATAATAATCTAAAAACCATATTTTTTTATCAGTTCCTGGATTTGCAAAAAATAATAATAATTAGCGAATAGGCTAAATAGCAAATATTTTCATCGGATTTTTTTTATTTTGAAAAATTACAAAAAGACGTAAGACAAAGGGCGATACTTTTTGTGAACGAAGCCAACGTTTTTTAATAATAATCTAACAACCACATTTTTTTGTCAGTTCCTGGATTTGCAAAAAGTAATAATAATTAGCGAATATGCTAAAAACCGCATTTTTTATCGGTTTTTTTTTATTTTAAAAATTACAAAAGACGTAAGACAAAAGGCGATAATTTTTTTAAACGCAGCTAACGTTTTTTAATAATAATCTAAAAACCATATTTTTTTATCAGTTCCTGGATTTGCAAAAAATAATAATAATTAGCGAATAGGCTAAATAGCAAATATTTTCATCGGATTTTTTTTATTTTGAAAAATTACAAAAAGACGTAAGACAAAGGGCGATACTTTTTGTGAACGAAGCCAACGTTTTTTAATAATAATCTAACAACCACATTTTTTTGTCAGTTCCTGGATTTACAAAAAGTAATAATAATTAGCGAATATGCTAAAAACCGCATTTTTTATCGGTTTTTTTTATTTTAAAAATTACAAAAGACGTAAGACAAAAGGCGATAATTTTTTTAAACGCAGCTAACGTTTTTTAATAATAATCTAAAAACCATATTTTTTTATCAGTTCCTGGATTTGCAAAAAATAATAATAATTAGCGAATAGGCTAAATAGCAAATATTTTCATCGGATTTTTTTTATTTTGAAAAATTACAAAAAGACGTAAGACAAAGGGCGATACTTTTTGTGAACGAAGTCAACGTTTTTTAATAATAATCTAACAACCACATTTTTTTGTCAGTTCCTGGATTTGCAAAAAGTAATAATAATTAGCGAATATGCTAAAAACCGCATTTTTTATCGGTTTTTTTATTTTAAAAATTACAAAAGACGTAAGACAAAAGGCGATACTTTTTTGGAACGCAGCTAACGTTTCTTAATAATAATCTAAAAACCAAATTTTTTTATCCGTTCCTGGATTTGTCAGATATAATAATAATTAGCGAATAGGCTAAAAGCCATATATTTTTATTTTTTTTTTTATTTTGAAAAATTACAAAAAGACGTAAGACAAAAGGCGATACGTTTTGTGAACGCAGCTAACGTTTTTTAATAATAATCTAACAACCACATTTTTTTGTCAGTTCCTGTATTTGCAAAAAATAATAATAATTAACGAATATGCTAAAAACCGCATTTTTTATCGGTTTTTTTTATTTTAAAAATTACAAAAGACGTAAGACAAAAGGCGATAATTTTTTTAAACGCAGCTAACGTTTTTTAATAATAATCCAAAAACCATATTTTTTTATCAGTTCCTGGATTTGCAAAAAATAATAATAATTAGCGAATAGGCTAAATAGCAAATATTTTCATCGGATTTTTTTTATTTTGAAAAATTACAAAAAGACGTAAGACAAAGGGCGATACTTTTTGTGAACGAAGCCAACGTTTTTTAATAATAATCTAACAACCACATTTTTTTGTCAGTTCCTGGATTTGCAAAAAGTAATAATAATTAGCGAATATGCTAAAAACCGTATTTTTTATCGGTTTTTTTTATTTTAAAAATTACAAAAGACGTAAGACAAAAGGCGATAATTTTTTTAAACGCAGCTAACGTTTTTTAATAATAATCTAAAAACCATATTTTTTTATCAGTTCCTGGATTTGCAAAAAATAATAATAATTAGCGAATAGGCTAAATAGCAAATATTTTCATCGGATTTTTTTTATTTTGAAAAATTACAAAAAGACGTAAGACAAAGGGCGATACTTTTTGTGAACGAAGCCAACGTTTTTTAATAATAATCTAACAACCACATTTTTTTATCAGTTCCTGGATTTGCAAAAAATAATAATAATTAGCGAATAGGCTAAATAGCAAATATTTTCATCGGATTTTTTTTATTTTGAAAAATTACAAAAAGACGTAAGACAAAGGGCGATACTTTTTGTGAACAAAGCCAACGTTTTTTAATAATAATCTAACAACCACATTTTTTTGTCAGTTCCTGGATTTGCAAAAAGTAATAATAATTAGCGAATATGCTAAAAACCGCATTTTTTATCGGTTTTTTTATTTTAAAAATTACAAAAACGTAAGACAAAAGGCGATACTTTTTTGGAACGCAGCTAACGTTTCTTAATAATAATCTAAAAACCATATTTTTTTATCAGTTCCTGGATTTGCAAAAAATAATAATAATTAGCGAATAGGCTAAATAGCAAATATTTTCATCGGATTTTTTTTATTTTGAAAAATTACAAAAAGACGTAAGACAAAAGGCGATAATTTTTTTAAACGCAGCTAACGTTTTTTAATAATAATCTAAAAACCATATTTTTTTATCAGTTCCTGGATTTGCAAAAAATAATAATAATTAGCGAATATGCTAAAAACCGCATTTTTTATCGGTTTTTTTTATTTTAAAAATTACAAAAGACGTAAGACAAAAGGCGATAATTTTTTTAAACGCAGCTAACGTTTTTTAATAATAATCCAAAAACCATATTTTTTTATCAGTTCCTGGATTTGCAAAAAATAATAATAATTAGCGAATAGGCTAAATAGCAAATATTTTCATCGGATTTTTTTTATTTTGAAAAATTACAAAAAGACGTAAGACAAAGGGCGATACTTTTTGTGAACGAAGCCAACGTTTTTTAATAATAATCTAACAACCACATTTTTTTGTCAGTTCCTGGATTTGCAAAAAGTAATAATAATTAGCGAATATGCTAAAAACCGTATTTTTTATCGGTTTTTTTTATTTTAAAAATTACAAAAGACGTAAGACAAAAGGCGATAATTTTTTTAAACGCAGCTAACGTTTTTTAATAATAATCTAAAAACCATATTTTTTTATCAGTTCCTGGATTTGCAAAAAATAATAATAATTAGCGAATAGGCTAAATAGCAAATATTTTCATCGGATTTTTTTTATTTTGAAAAATTACAAAAAGACGTAAGACAAAGGGCGATACTTTTTGTGAACGAAGCCAACGTTTTTTGATAATAATCTAACAACCACATTTTTTTGTCAGTTCCTGGGTTTGCAAAAAGTAATAATAAATAGCGAATATGCTAAAAACCGCATTTTTTATCGGTTTTTTTATTTTAAAAATTACAAAAGACGTAAGACAAAAGGCGATACTTTTTTGGAACGCAGTTAACGTTTCTTAATAATAATCTAAAAACCAAATTTTTTTATCCGTTCCTGGATTTGTCAGATATAATAATAAATAGCGAATAGGCTAAAAGCCATATATTTTTATCTTTTTTTTTTATTTTGAAAAATTACAAAAAGACGTAAGACAAAAGGCGATACTTTTTGTGAACGCAGCTAACGTTTTTTAATAATAATCTAACAACCACATTTTTTTTCAGTTCCTGGATTTGCAAAAAATAATAATAATTAGCGAATATGCTAAAAACCGCATTTTTTATCGGTTTTTTTTATTTTAAAAATTACAAAAGACGTAAGACAAAAGGCGATAATTTTTTTAAACGCAGCTAACGTTTTTTAATAATAATCTAAAAACCATATTTTTTTATCAGTTCCTGGATTTGCAAAAAATAATAATAATTAGCGAATAGGCTAAATAGCAAATATTTTCATCGGATTTTTTTATTTTGAAAAATTACAAAAAGACGTAAGACAAAGGGCGATACTTTTTGTGAACGAAGCCAACGTTTTTTAATAATAATCTAACAACCACATTTTTTTGTCAGTTCCTGGATTTGCAAAAAGTAATAATAATTAGCGAATATGCTAAAAACCGCATTTTTTATCGGTTTTTTTATTTTAAAAATTACAAAAGACGTAAGACAAAAGGCGATACTTTTTTGGAACGCAGCTAACGTTTCTTAATAATAATCTAAAAACCAAATTTTTTTATCCGTTCCTGGATTTGTCAGATATAATAATAATTAGCGAATAGGCTAAAAGCCATATATTTTTATCTTTTTTTTTTATTTTGAAAAATTACAAAAAGACGTAAGACAAAAGGCGATACTTTTTGTGAACGCAGCTAACGTTTTTTAATAATAATCTAACAACCACATTTTTTTGTCAGTTCCTGGATTTGCAAAAAGTAATAATAATTAGCGAATATGCTAAAAACCGCATTTTTTATCGGTTTTTTTTTATTTTAAAAATTACAAAAGACGTAAGACAAAAGGCGATAATTTTTTTAAACGCAGCTAACGTTTTTTAATAATAATCTAAAAACCATATTTTTTTATCAGTTCCTGGATTTGCAAAAAATAATAATAATTAGCGAATAGGCTAAATAGCAAATATTTTCATCGGATTTTTTTTATTTTGAAAAATTACAAAAAGACGTAAGACAAAGGGCGATACTTTTTGTGAACGAAGCCAACGTTTTTTAATAATAATCTAACAACCACATTTTTTTGTCAGTTCCTGGATTTGCAAAAAGTAATAATAAATAGCGAATATGCTAAAAACCGCATTTTTTATCGGTTTTTTTATTTTAAAAATTACAAAAGACGTAAGACAAAAGGCGATACTTTTTTGGAACGCAGCTGACGTTTCTTAATAATAATCTAAAAACCAAATTTTTTTATCCGTTCCTGGATTTGTCAGATATAATAATAATTAGCGAATAGGCTAAAAGCCATATATTTTTATCTTTTTTTTTTATTTTGAAAAATTACAAAAAGACGTAAGACAAAAGGCGATACTTTTTGTGAACGCAGCTAACGTTTTTTAATAATAATCTAACAACCACATTTTTTTTTCAGTTCCTGGATTTGCAAAAAATAATAATAATTAGCGAATATGCTAAAAACCGCATTTTTTATCGGTTTTTTTTATTTTAAAAATTACAAAAAGACGTAAGACAAAGGGCGATACTTTTTGTGAACGAAGCCAACGTTTTTTAATAATAATCTAACAACCATATTTTTTTATCAGTTCCTGGATTTGCAAAAAATAATAATAATTAGCGAATATGCTAAAAACCGCATTTTTTATCGGTTTTTTTAATTTTAAAAATTACAAAAGACGTAAGACAAAAGGCGATAATTTTTTTAAACGCAGCTAACGTTTTTTAATAATAATCTAAAAACCATATTTTTTTATCAGTTCCTGGATTTGCAAAAAAGCGAATAGGCTAAATAGCAAATATTTTCATCGGATTTTTTTTATTTTGAAAATATACAAAAAGACGTAAGACAAAGGGCGATACTTTTTGTGAACGAAGCCAACGTTTTTTAATAATAATCTAACAACCACATTTTTTTGTCAGTTCCTGGATTTGCAAAAAGTAATAATAATTAGCGAATATGCTAAAAACCGCATTTTTTATCGGTTTTTTTTATTTTAAAAATTACAAAAGACGTAAGACAAAAGGCGATAATTTTTTTAAACGCAGCTAACGTTTTTTAATAATAATCTAAAAACCATATTTTTTTATCAGTTCCTGTATTTGCAAAAAATAATAATAATTAGCGAATAGGCTAAATAGCAAATATTTTCATCGGATTTTTTTTATTTTGAAAAATTACAAAAAGACGTAAGACAAAGGGCGATACTTTTTGTGAACGAAGCCAACGTTTTTTAATAATAATCTAACAACCACATTTTTTTGTCAGTTCCTGGATTTGCAAAAAGTAATAATATATAGCGAATATGCTAAAAACCGCATTTTTTATCGGTTTTTTTTATTTTAAAAATTACAAAAGACGTAAGACAAAAGGCGATAATTTTTTTAAACGCAGCTAACGTTTTTTAATAATAATCTAAAAACCATATTTTTTTATCAGTTCCTGGATTTGCAAAAAATAATAATAATTAGCGAATAGGCTAAATAGCAAATATTTTCATCGGATTTTTTTTATTTTGAAAAATTACAAAAAGACGTAAGACAAAGGGCGATACTTTTTGTGAACGAAGCCAACGTTTTTTAATAATAATTTAACAACCACATTTTCTTGTCAGTTCCTGGATTTGCAAAAAGTAATAATAATTAGCGAATATGCTAAAAACCGCATTTTTTATCGGTTTTTTTATTTTAAAAATTACAAAAGACGTAAGGCGATAATTTTTTTAAACGCAGCTAACGTTTTTTAATAATAATCTAAAAACCAAATTTTTTTATCAGTTCCTGGATTTGCAAAAAATAATAATAATTAGCGAATGGGCTAAATAGCAAATATTTTCATCGGATTTTTTTTATTTCGAAAAATTACAAAAAGACGTAAGACAAAGGGCGATACTTTTTGTGAACGAAGCCAATGTTTTTTAATAATAATCTAACAACCACATTTTTTTGTCAGTTCCTGGATTTGCAAAAAGTAATAATAATTAGCGATTAGGCTAAAAACCACATATTTTTATCGGTTTTTTGATTTTGAAAAATTACAAAAAGACGTAAGACAAAAGGCGATAATATTTTTGAACGCAGCTAACCTTTTTTAATCATAATCTAAAACCCACATTTTTTTGTCAGTTCCAGGATTTGCAAAAAATAATAATAATTAGCGAATAGGCTAAAAACCACAAGTTTTTACTGTTTTTTTTTTATTTTAAAAAATTACAAAAAGACGTAAGACAAAAGGCGATACTTTTTTTGAAGGCTGCTAACGTTTGTTAATAATAATCTACAAGCCACATTTTTTTATCAGTTTCTGGATTTGCAAAAAATAATCATAATTAGCGAATAGGCTAAAAGCCACATATTTTTATCGTTTTTTTTTTATTTTCAAAAATTACAAAAAGACGTAAGACAAAAGGCGTTACTTTTTTTGAACGCAGCTAACGTTTTTTAATAATAATCTAAAACCCACATTTTTTTGTCAGTTCCTGGATTTGCAAAAAATAATAATAATTAGCGAATATGCTAAAAACCGCATTTTTATCGGTTTTTTTTTATTTTAAAAAATTACAAAAAGACGTAAGACAAAAGGCGATACTTTTTTTGAAGGCTGCTAACGTTTGTTAATAATAATCTACAAGCCACATTTTTTTATCAGTTTCTGGATTTGCAAAAAATAATAATAATTAGCGAATAGGCTAAAAACCACATATTTTTATCGGTTTTTTTTTTAAATTACAAAAAGACGTAAGACCAAAGGCGATACTTTTTTTAAACGCAGCTAGCGTTTTTTAATAATAATCTAAAACCCACATTTTTTTGTCAGTTAATGGATTTGCAAAAAATAATAATTAGCGAATATGCTAAAAACCGCATTTTTATCGGTTTTTTAATTTTAAAAATTACAAAAAGACGGAAGACAAAAGGCGATACTTTTTTTGAACGCAGCTAACGTTTTTTAATATTATTTTGAAAACCACATATTTTTATCAGTTCCTGGATTTGTCAGAAATAATAATAATTAGCGAATAGGCTAAAAGCCATATATTTTTATCTTTTTTTTTATTTTAAAAAATTACAAAAAGACGTAAGACAAAAGGCGATACTTCCTGTGTACGCAGCCAACGTATTTTAATAATAATCTAACAACCACATTTTTTTGTCAAATCCTGGATTTGCAAAAAAAATAATAATTAGCGAATATGCTAAAAACCGCATTTTTTATCGTTTTTTTTTTATTTTAAAAAATTACAAAAGACGTAAGACAAAAGGCGATACTTTTTTTTAAACGCACCTAACGTTTTTTAATAATAATCTAAAAACCACATTTTTTTATCAGTTCCTGGATTTGTCAAAAATAATAATAATTAGCGAATAGGCTAAAAGCCATATATTTTTATCGGTTTTTTTTTATTTTGAAAAATTACAAAAAGACGTAAGACAAAAGGCGATACTTTTTTTAAACGCAGCTAACGTTTTTTAATAATAATCTAAAAACCAAATTTTTTTATCAGTTCCTGGATTTGTCAAAAATAGGCTAAATAGCAAATATTTTCATCGGATTTTTTTATTTTAAAAAATAACAAAAAGACGTAAGACAAAAGGCGATACTTCCTGTGAACGCAGCCAACGTTTTTTAATAATAATCTAAAACCCACATTTTTTTGTCATTTCCTGGATTTGCAAAAAATAATAATAATTAGCGAATATGCTAATAACCGCATTTTTATCGGTTTTTTTTATTTTAAAAAATTACAAAAGACGTAAGACAAAAGGCGATACTTTTTTGGAACGCAGCTAACGTTTTTTAATAATAATCTAACAACCACATTTTTTTGTCATTTCCTGGATTTGCAAAAAATAATAATAATAATTAGCGAATATGCTAATAACCGCATTTTTATCGGTTTTTTTTTTTATTTTAAAAAATTAAAAAAGACGTAAGACAAAAGGCGATACTTTTTTGGAACGCAGCTAACGTTTTTTAATAATAATCTAACAACCACATTTTTTTGTCAGTTCCTGGATTTGCAAAAAATAATAATAATTAGCGAATATGCTAAAAACCGCATTTTTTATCGTTTTTTTTTTTATTTTAAAAATTACAAAAGACGTAAGAAAAAAGGCGATAATTTTTTTAAACGCAGCTAACGTTTTTTAATAATAATCTAAAAACCATATTTTTTTATCAGTTTCTGGATTTGCAAAAAATAATAATAATTAGCGAATAGGCTAAATAGCAAATATTTTCATCGGATTTTTTTTATTTTGAAAAATTACAAAAAGACGTAAGACAAAAGGCGATACTTTTTGTGAACGCAGCTAACGTTTTTTAATAATAATCTAACAACCACATTTTTTTGTCAGTTCCTGGATTTGCAAAAAATAATAATTAGCGAATATGCTAAAAACCGCATTTTTTATCGGTTTTTTTTTATTTTAAAAATTACAAAAGACGTAAGACAAAAGGCGATAATTTTTTTAAACGCAGCTAACGTTTTTTAATAATAATCTAAAAACCATATTTTTTTATCAGTTCCTGGATTTGCAAAAAATAATAATAATTAGCGAATAGGCTAAATAGCAAATATTTTCATCGGATTTTTTTTATTTTGAAAAATTACAAAAAGACGTAAGACAAAGGGCGATACTTTTTGTGAACGAAGCCAACGTTTTTTAATAATAATCTAACAACCACATTTTTTTGTCAGTTCCTGGATTTGCAAAAAGTAATAATAATTAGCGAATATGCTAAAAACCGCATTTTTTATCGGTTTTTTTATTTTAAAAATTACAAAAGACGTAAGACAAAAGGCGATACTTTTTTGGAACGCAGCTAACGTTTCTTAATAATAATCTAAAAACCATATTTTTTTATCAGTTCCTGGATTTGCAAAAAATAATAATAATTAGCGAATAGGCTAAATAGCAAATATTTTCATCGGATTTTTTTTATTTTGAAAAATTACAAAAAGACGTAAGACAAAAGGCGATAATTTTTTTAAACGCAGCTAACGTTTTTTAATAATAATCTAAAAACCATATTTTTTTATCAGTTCCTGGATTTGCAAAAAATAATAATAATTAGCGAATAGGCTAAATAGCAAATATTTTCATCGGATTTTTTTTATTTTGAAAAATTACAAAAAGACGTAAGACAAAGGGCGATACTTTTTGTGAACGAAGCCAACGTTTTTTAATAATAATCTAACAACCACATTTTTTTGTCAGTTCCTGGATTTGCAAAAAGTAATAATAATTAGCGATTAGGCTAAAAACCACATATTTTTATCGTTTTTTTTTTTTTAATTACAAAAAGACGTAAGACAAAAGGCGATACTTTTTTTGAACGCAGCTAGCGTTTTTTAATAATAATCTAAAACCCACATTTTTTTGTCAGTTCCTGGTTTTGTCAAAAATAATAATAATTAGCGAGTAGGCTAAAAGCCATATATTTTTATCGGTTTTTTGATTTTGAAAAATTACAAAAAGACGTAAGACAAAAGGCGATAATATTTTTGAACGCAGCTAACCTTTTTTAATCATAATCTAAAACCCACATTTTTTTGTCAGTTCCTGGATTTGCAAAAAATAATAATAATTAGCGAATAGGCTAAAAACCACAAGTTTTTACTGTTTTTTTTTTATTTTAAAAAATTACAAAAAGACGTAAGACAAAAGGCGATACTTTTTTTGAAGGCTGCTAACGTTTGTTAATAATAATCTACAAGCCACATTTTTTTATCAGTTCCTGGATTTGCAAAAAATAATAATAATTAGCGAATAGGCTAAATAGCAAATATTTTCATCGGATTTTTTTTATTTTGAAAAAATACAAAAAGACGTAAGACAAAGGGCGATACTTTTTGTGAACGAAGCCAACGTTTTTTAATAATAATCTAACAACCACATTTTCTTGTCAGTTCCTGGATTTGCAAAAAGTAATAATAATTAGCGAATATGCTAAAAACCGCATTTTTTATCGGTTTTTTTATTTTAAAAATTACAAAAGACGTAAGACAAAAGGCGATACTTTTTTTAAACGCACCTAGAGTTTTTTAATAATAATATAAAAACCACATTTTTTTATCAGTTCCTGGTTTTGTCCAAAATAATAATAATTAGCGAGTAGGCTAAAAGCTATATATTTTATCGGCGATAATATTTTTGAACGCAGCTAATTAAAAGAGTACTGTTTCTTTTTTAGAGAGAGGTGCTACAATCAAAAATAAGGACTTGGTAGATGTTTGGGTGACAATAGTAGTAGTAGATGGGCGGCCGTAGCCTGGCAACTAGGCCGCATAATGGACCCTTTTTTCCATCCCCCCCGTGTTCCCCCGACTGATGCACGTTCCCCTTAGGATGCAAGTTTTTCTTTCTCTTAAGAGGACCTAATATATTTTTTTAATTTCAAAGTGCAATGTAATGTTTTCGCATCTTGAGGGGCCCACGATACTAGAAATATGAACTTTCAAAGTTTGGCGAAATGGGTCTATGGAGATCCCTATACCAAAATATGCAAAATCAAAGGCATTTTTCATTAACAACAATCTTTTATTATTAACTTTGTCTCTCTTTGACATTTCAAAAATACATACAAGCAATTGGTAAACATACGTCTTTTTAGGGCCAGCCTAAATATAATCTTTATTCCATTTTAAATCATTCGTTTTTTTTCATACAAAAATCTACATAATTATTTTATTGTGCACATTACTTAGATTTATCATACATTCAGTGGTATATTTTACATAAAATTTATTTATTATTCTTTAAGAATATATTAGTTAATTATAGGTACTTTCGGTAGTGCAGGAGCCGTAGACGTTAACATTTTAGGTTAACGCTAACGTGTTTTGCACGACTGAAACTGTCTATTATTCATTAATCACAACAAGTGTGCTTTTAGCCTACATATAAAAATAATAATTTCTGATTAAAAATCTGAATAGAGCCAACACTTAAAGCTAAAACATTATATACAGGGTGCGTTTTTAAAAACTTACAATCTCCATATTTCCATATAACTAATAGCGCTTTCGTTTAGGATTTGAACGATCGATTATGTACTCCTGCTCCGAGTAGCGTGTTCGGTTTTCCGAAACTGTTACTCCGGATTTGAAACAGATCGATCTTTCTGCTCCTAGTGAAGGGGCATGTGCAAGTCCGTGGGATTTTGAATGAACGAGTTTTGTCACTATATGAGATTGATAGCTCTTTAGTCACACAATCGAGTGTTCCAGGGTGTTTTCTTCGCATCCGTGTAGAAGGGATTGATATGACGTCATATTTCGAGATGGCGGCCAAAAATCATGAAAAGTACAACTTTTGTATAATTATACTCGATTCCATATAACTCGAGGACGAGTATTCCAAATAAAATACTTTCAAGGTCATCCGACCTTAAATGACCTTAAAATTAGCAAAAACCAGATTTTTGCCATTTTCTCTTTAAAAAATCTTAATAATTCGACGTTTTGTCAGTCCAACTTTAGATCTACCTTAAACCACTAGGCATGTATACCAAATTCGATACTTAGAGTTTGATGCAGTTTGAAGCTTCGTGACCTGGAAAAATACGCCAGTAAAATTAACATATTGCAAAAATAACATACTAAACGGCGCTATTCATTAACTATTAAAGCGAAAAGGAACAAAAAAAGAAAGATAAGAAGGTCAAGTCCAAACAATATTGTTAAAACAATTTGGTTCAACTATGACGCGTTTCAATATGGCGGCCTATGACCACATTTTATTTTATCCAATTTCGTAAAAAAGCAAAAACGACAAGTTGTTGTTGTTGACTTATGGTCACTTACTATGGAAAAAAAATGTAGTTGATGAATGACCTTGATTGACCTTGAAAATACTATGGTTTTGGGATGTTTTTTCCAAATTATCACTACGCAAAAACGTTAAGTGCCAGAGATGAAATTAATATCTTAGCCATAAATAACCACTTCATTTTCAACGTCCCTACCATTTTTTTTTGATATGGCGACCCAGATGTTTATGCTATACCCCGGTAAAAATGACCTATATGCCTGTCGTTTTTATTAACTTTCGGAACTGTGAATTTTATGTTCTACTTACTTGTCTAGCCAATAAAGTCATTTAAATAACCTAACCTATAAGAGAGTTATATATATTACCATATACTGGACCAGTGGTTTTAGATGCCATTTTCCAAAATGGCGGTCGAAAAAGCATTCGCAAATTCTAATTATGCCAGTAGGGCATGACTACACTTGTTTATTAACATTCATAATAAAATTCAAGAATGAGGATTTAACAGCTATTTAGTTAGTCACGCATTCATGTGCCACCGCATCCCTGTAGAAGTTCCGAAACTTAATAAAAACGACAGACATATAGGTCATTTTTATCGGGCTATAGCATAAACATTTATGACGCCATATCAAAAAAAATGGTAAGGAGGTTGAAAATGAAGTGTTTGTTTATGGCTAAGATGTTAATTTCATCTCCGGCGCTTTAAGTTTTTGCGTAGTGGTAAACTGGGAAAAACATCACAAAAAGCTTTCTTTTTCACTTGTACATGGTATAATCAAAGTCTATGCATGACCTTGGCATCAACCAAACTTTTTTTTTATAGTAAGGGGCGAACATTGAACAAGAATTGAAGGCCACCTTGTCATTTTTGCTTTTTTGCGAAATTGGATAAAATGAACCCAAGCAGCATTTTTCTGACTTCCGACTAATTACAACCTAACATGACGTCGGTTTTGGCCCAAATTTAGGTCGACAGTTGGTTTGTCCATCAAACAACGTATTTTTTGATAAGACCTGACGTCGCCAACAACTAGTGCATCAGTTGTGACGTCGATACTTACCAAAACTGAAGTAGCCAAATGTTGGTGATACTCGCTACTTATCAGCGACGTTAATTTCGGCGACGTAATTTTTAGAATAAAATTTAAGGTCAGGCCAAAGTGAAAACGGACGTCAATAAATTTAGTTGTTGTCAAGATTTCTTGTACATGGCAAAACTGCAAATATGAAAGTATTTTATAGATATACTTTACATGGGACTTATGTTAGAATAGAAAGTTTAAAAGTTTTTATTGTATAGTTTACAAAATAATCTTATAGGCCACTCACCTCGGAGCACTCGGTATAACGTCCAATTCATGAGACGTTATATTTAGTATGAGTTTTAAAGTAGAATTGTAATAAAATTGACGTTGCCAAACTTTTATTTATTAAATGTAACTATTCCGAGGTCCACCAACATGGGTGCGTGACCTACAATTATACTACAATATTCTAGGTCGGGTCGTTCTACAAGGCGACGTCGCAGGAGGTGTTCTTGTCCGAATAGGTAAATAATGATTACAAATTTGGTCGGCGCCCGAAACGCCATTTTAAACGTTTAGCATCGATGCGCCATTACAACTAAAATGCATTTTTTAAATACCTATAATGTTTTACTATAAGAAACAAGCTTCTTTATAAAGATTTTATTTTTAGGTTAATTTTTTTCAAAATTATTTTCTGAATATTTTTGAATTATTTTTGTGGGTTTCTGTTTTTTTAATGTCTATTTTAATTATATTTATCAGTAAACTGACCTTCGTTGGAAGATTTGGATAAATATAATGTGTAAAACTAACTTTTTTCAGTTACCTACAATAACTAAGATAATAATTATTGTCATCCACAGTTCATTGGGATGTGTTTGTTTAGACATATAAAAGTTTTTACCTAATAAGTTTAAACTTGGTGTGCACAGTAAAACTTTGGGTCGTGCGTCTACGTAATTTGACGTAATATTTGACCAAAACACTGTGCAGCACCCGACGTCGAAACGACTCGAATTTTGATTCCCCACTTAGGTGCTAAATCGAGTCCTCAGGAAGACTGATTGTCCTCTTCGCTTTAATAGTTGATGAATAGCGCCCTTTAGTATGTTATTTTTGAAATGTGTTAATTTTCCTCTGGTATTTTTCAAGATCATGCAGCTTCAAATTACATCAGACTGAAAAAAGCTCGAATTATTAAGATTTTTTGATAAAAAATGGCAAAATATTGTTTTTTGCGATTTTCAAGGTCATTTAAGGTCCGATGACCTTGAAAGTGAATTTTTAACAAATATTCGGTGGTTCTTTGTCTAAATCTGCTCTTATTTAAAAGTTTTTCTCATTTTATTTAAAAACCGTTAGAGAAAAAGGTACCATATTAGGTATTTTTGAAAACAGACTGAAAAACTTCATTCAAATTTTATAAAATATACAAGGTATCCCATTTAAAAAAGTATTGTCTCCGCCCTAGCTCCGTCCCCTTAGTGAATGGCAGCACAATTAGCATCCAAAAAGATAGTCTTTTGTAAACCATCTAATTATGTGAAGTTTTACTTCTCTGTCTCTTTTGGTTCTGGAGATATTAGGGTAGACTCGGATTTTTAGGACACCCTGTATGTGTTTCTAAAATGTCATAAATGTCCGCAAGCAAAAATTTTGAGAAAGTTACAGTAAAAAGCTATCTACACGTTTTGTTTTGTAACAATTACTGACATTATTTTGGGTTTGGTGAGCTGCAAAGGGGGGAGGGTCGATTGCCCACTGAAAAAATTATCTGATATTGTGATCAAAACAAATACCGTAAAATTTTTTCAAAAAGTAGTGTGTAATATTCTATATTTAAAATGAAAAAACTCGTAAATTTTAAATATTTTATAAAAATATATTTTCTATTATTTATGAATCGAAAGAAAATTTATATGTTTTTTTTGATAGGGAAACTTTGCAGAGTTAAAAATAAACATAAAATATCCATCCTATCCGGAATTCGAACCCGGGGTTTTCCGACAAAAAAGTTATACGTAAATTTTATATAGGTACAAGGGAATCTCAACCAGGTCAAAAATATCTGAAAAATTCAAGGATTCTTAGAAAATTTCCCGACTTTTTTCCGTATATTTCCCGACCCCACCGAATTCCCGACTTTTTCCCGGATTTCCTGGTTTTCAAGGATTGTGGCAACCCTGCGTGAATATATCGGAAACTAATCGAAAAAAAACTTGACATCTGTAAAGGCAATTCAAAAACTTTCAAAATGAGGTACTACCCATGTGGGAGTAGAAAATCGAAAATATGCTGAAAAATTCCCTCCTTTTTTTTTAAAACGGTATTTTTTATTTTTTCGATATTACCTTTAGTTTAGAAAATATGGCCATCGTAAGTTTAAAAAAAAAACAGCCTATATAGCGCCAGATTATGGAAACATTTCTTATTCTCGTATTCAGGCAAGAGAAAAATAACCTTCAACTGAGTATCGGAAAAAAAATCTCAACTTTGTACTATTTTATGCATGGTCTTATGCTTACATAAACTACTTAAAAATACCTGATCCTTAGGCACACTTTGCTTGTATTATTTACACACTTAAAGTGGCACGAATAGAGAGTGCTTAATCGTATCTCAGTGTGCAAGCTCAGAACGGATACGTCGTACAACAGCGACTACGTCTCACCTATCTCTACGACCACCCTTGCAGTATTCGTACGCAGCTAGCGTATCCTAGAGGCTCTGTATGCGATTTTTGACAGTTATTGTTTTACCAGAGGTGAGCAACTGGATTTGACAGTTGTTAGGGAAATGTTTGAAATTGTGTGTCAGCACGACACTGTTCTCAACTAAAAAGCCAGTTAACTTATTTTTGTTTTAGTATCCCTTGGCCTATGATCGGTGCCAAACTGACAGAAAATCTATGTTTTTCTTGTCAATTTGGTTATAAAAATGGCAGCCACGATAGGCTAAAGAGCACTGAGGCGATAGGAGTCAACAGGCTTTTTAGTTAAGAAAGGTGTTGGTCGGCAATGATAGTTGGTAACCCCTGACAATAAATAAATAACTTTGTCACTAAAACAAAATTATGATTGTTTTCCACAAACCAAAACTACACTTTTTTGCACTCGACGCGCGTTTCGCTAACATTGTTTATCGTCTCCTGATGATGCTAACGTTGTTAGCGAAACGCGCGTCGAGTGCAAAAGTGTAGTTTTGGTTTGTGGAAAACAATCATAATTTTGTTTTAGTGCAACCAAAGGTTCAAAATTCCCAACATAACTTTGTCACTGTCAGATTTTTTATTAAGAAATGTCAGGATTAAAAATGGAATTTTGCTGTATATAAAACTGTAAAAATACGTGCCTCGGCGAATTTGTATTGTTTCGTTGTCCAACGGAGAAAGAAACTCAGGAAAGGTGAAAAGAAAACATGCATTTACCAAGCTGGAAAACTAATAAAAATAGCCCAATTTGCGAGGTAAGTGAGCTACAATCAGTAGTTACAAACATACGCATTTAGCATGTACATCGTTAATAAATAACACATATGTTTCCCTGTTTTATTGTAAGAAAAAGAGTAACAAAAATATAGATCATAGGAGTCTTTATAATTTACCTATTATTTACATTTTTAATATCTACCGTGTGTATTCACTGTTTGTTTTTGTTTTTTTTGTCAAAGCTTGACATATTTTACTAACCAAAAAAAAATCAATCTTTCGAAAACTGTTTGGGGAAATTATAAAAAGAGACAAAACATCAGTCCATTTCATAAAATCCGTTTTACATGCAAATATGAAAAAAAACTAGAAAGAGAGGGCAATATGAGTTGCCCACCTCTGGTAAAACAACAACTGACAAATGTATAGAGAGCCTCTAGCGTATCCTAACCATTTTGATATCTGTGGGTTTTCATAAATGACTGATCCACACTTTCATCACTTCCATTTTCCATTCTATTGCCCTCTCGCTTTTTTCGACAAGGGATGAAATAGAAGTGAGCGGCATGAAATAAAACTTTGCATCAAGTACTGAACAAGAATTGTTTTGGTTACGTCGTACGTTTTAAGCAACTTTAACTCTTTTTTTTAAGGACGCTTTCACAAACAAATCAAAGATACGCTAACAACAACGCAGCTTCCTAAATTTTTCAAGAAAAAAATATACATTATCCAAATTTGTGTTTTTTATAATCTTAACAATAGCCTTGATCAACAAAACTTGTTTTCGAAATCGTCTATGTGGAATTGAGTGTACAATTGGCTGATTAATAAATGATTATAAAAAAAATGTTACTTTCTTATTGATTTAATAATCACAAAATTTTAAACTACATAATTTTAAACAAAAAAAATACCAACTACTGTAAGAAAAAAAGGCTGTTCCCCCCCTTCGCCTGCAGAATTGTTAGGAAGGTTACCCTCGATACTATTCATCAACTATATATGCTTATCCTTTATGAATTTCAAATGATTTCAGCATATTTATTATGCGTAACTTCTCATTGCTTCCAATATTAAAAGCTTACCAAAGTTGGCCATGATTTGAAATCAAAGAACAATTGCTTTTACAATGACAGGTTCACTCCTGCACATTTCATTCTTCTTTAGCAGAGTGCAAATTGGGTTAGACCAGCTATTCTAAAAATGGTGAAGCTAAATTCAGCAGAAAATCGGTTTGCTTTTGTTGTTTCAATAAAGCCCGTAAAAAAAACTATAAAATTAGTGGCAAGCTGTTGACGTTATTAGAAAACAAGGGTGTCAACTTTGATCCATACGATGAATGTAAGCCGGCCGTTATATTCAGCAGATGCTATATAAAACTGAAACAAGGAAGCCTGAATAAAATTGTGTATTATACAAAATTGAAACATTTCATTCATCCTATATAAAAGTGAAGCAAGGAAGTCTGGATGAAATGGTGGATTACAAAATTAAAAAATTTCATTCATCGTATTGATCAAAGTTGATACCCTGGTTTTCTTATAACGTCAACAGCTTGCCACTAATTCTATAGTTTTTTTAAGGGCTTTATTGAAACAACAAAAACAAACCAATTTTTTGCACTCTTCATGAGAATTTAGTTTCACCATTTTTAGAATAGTTGATTTAAATCAATTTTCACGTTCCTAAAGAAGAATGAAACGTGCAGGAGTGAACCTGTCATTGTAAGAGCAATTGTTTTTTAACTTCAAATCATGGCCAACTTTGGTAAGCTTTTAATATTGGAAGCAATGACAACGCATAATAAATATGCTGAAATCATTTGAAATTCATAAAGGATAAGCATTTATAGTTGATTAATAGTATCGAGAGTACCATTCCAAACAATTCAGCGGGGGAAGGGGGGGAATGTAGTTCAAAATTTTCTGATTATTAAATCAATAAAAAAGTGCCATTTTTTTAATACTTATTATTCATCAACTCAATTCCACATAGACGATTTCGAAAACAAGTTTGGTTGATCAAGGCTATTGTGAAGATTATAAAAAACGCAAATTTGGAGAATGTATATAGGGTGACCCAAATTCGATGCTCATTATGGGGATCTCTCTCAATTTGACGCTTCGCTCAAAACCAAAGTTTACAAATTTCGAAAACCGAAATCTTTATTTTTGGTTTTTATTTTTCTGCGCCCTTATTCCGCAACTATCCGGAATTTGTAAACTTTTTTTGATAGTTTTGAGCAAAGCATCAAATTGCGCAACTTTGCCTAATTTAAGCCTTTTCGTATCTCCTTCCGTTTAGGAGATCCTCATGGTGAGCATCGAATTTGAAACACCCTGTATATAATCAAAAATAGCTTGCCAACTTTAAGTGTCTATGTTCTTTAAGTAGTTCGTCCAAGGTTTTGACCGAAAAATCTATCTACTTTTTAAATAATTATATAAAGAGATGCATTTTATATCGATTTTTACGAAGTGAAATCTTTTAAAAAAAAATGGGATTGGATCGTTATTTCTTTATCTTGCTCAGGGCCACCAGACTTTTAAGTGAAATAATCCACTCAAGAAATATTTTCCCTGAAGCTTGCAGAGCAAGGTGAGCAGAACAAAAAAGTTTACAAATTTAGTGCTCCTTTAAAAAAAAAAAAATAGCATGTTTTGCCCCTCAAAAGAACATACCAAAAACTCAGCCTGCCCGGATTTTTTTCAAGCTCAGATGACAATTTTACTGTAGTATGTATTGTCATCGGACCTGTATTACTGTGCTTTTCATTAAAATCGGTTCACGGGAAGTGTGACAAAAATGAATCGCAAGATTTGATAGACAGACAGCCAGGCTCTTCGAAGTTAAATTAATGATTCTTTTGGTCAAAATATCAGATATTTCGACGGAAAAAATATATGTACCATAACATGTACAAGGTGTCCCATTTTCGATGGGATGCAATGAGAAACTCCGTTATTATTGAAGATAGAGACATGCTGTTTACGCATTACTTTCTTACTTTTTGAGCTTTAAAAAAATGGTATAGTCCAATTTTTTGATGATCGTACTGACGTCATTTTTTGGATCTCTATTTAATATGTTGTTTTAGACAGCGACAATAAATATGTAAAAAAAAATCAAGTCGTTGATTGTTTCAACTGTTACTTAAAATTGACAACAACAAATTATTTGACATGCGAACTGTTGACAAGAAAGAAATACGTTTTCAAAGGCAATAATGACATAGGTCCGCTCATCAAAAAATTGGACTATATTAACTGATTTATTCTGTCCCTTGTAGTTTCTGAGCTACAAGGGAAAGTTGAAAAATGGTCGAAAGTCCCTTAATTTAAGAGATAATTGAGTTCTGTAAAAACATGTCTGTGGCAATCTTTTTAGAAAAACAATGGTCTTTCCGAAAATTTAGTCCGACGTTTCGTTTCGTAGATACCATCATCAGAATCAAAAAGTTAAATACGGACCAACATTTTTTACTTCAGATTTTAGTTTAATTTTAAATTTTTTTGATAATAAAATATTTTTTTTTCGATTCCGAAAAAAAATTATCTTCAATGCATTTTTTTCTGGTACGGCCCTGTCCCATTTTTTTTTAGACCGTTTATATTTAACTACTATACAGTAGACCTGGACAAGACTTTGAATACAAATAAGGTGTTTATCATTGTTGTAAAAAGCAAACCAGAGAATTTGCATAATTGCAGGTAAATGATAAAAAAGATAATATGTTTGTAAAAACATTACGTGTAGGGCATCGTCGCCAAATTATTTAGCTTACGTCTGATGGTCTGTGGTAAACATAATAGTGAAGGGGCATGTGTAAGTCCGTGGGATTTTTTATGAAGGAGTTTTGTGACTATGTGGAATTGATAGCTCTTTAGTCACACAATCAAGTGTTACCGGCTGGTGTTTTATTCGCATTCGTGTAGAAGGGGTTGATATGACGACATCTTTCAAGATGGCGGCCAAAAATCATAAAAAATACAACTTTCGCAACCGGGGCATGATTATACTCGATTCCATATAACTCGAGGACGAGGATTCCAAAAAAAAAATATTTTCAAGGTCATCCGACCTTAAATGATTTTAAAAATCGCCAAAAAATAAGGTTTTTGCCATTTTCTCTTCAAAAAATCTTAATAATTCGACGTTTTGTCAGCCCAACTTCAAATGTACCTCAAACTATTAGGCATCTATGCCAAATTCGATCCTTAGAGTTTGATGCACTTTGAAGCTTCATGACCTTGAAAAATACCCCAGTAAAATTAAGATATTGCAAAAATAACATACTAAAGGGCGCTATTCATCAACTATTAAAGCGAAGAGGACCAAATTTGGTAAGAAAGATAAAAAGGTCAACACCAATAATATTGTTAATTAACCTTGAAAATACCATGTACACATTAAAAACCAGTTTTTTGTAGTGTCAGTTCCGGAGATGAAATTAATATGTTAGCGATAGACAAACACTTTATTTTAAACCTCCCCACCATTTTTTTTTTGACTGGTGTCCCAGATGTTTATGCTATACCCCGGTAAAAATGACCTATATATATTTTTTTTTTTTTCGGAACTGTGAATTTTATGTTCTACTCACTTGTCTAGCAAACAAAGTCATTTAAATTATCTATAAGAGAGTAAGCAGAAGTTAGATATACATTGCCATATTCTGGACCAGGTGTTTTGGATGCCATTTTCCAAAATGGCGGTCGAAAAATCTTAAAAAATACAATTTTTGCAACTGGTGCATGATTTTACTCGATTTCATACAACTCGAGGAAGAGAATTCCAAAAAAATTATTTCGAGGTCATGCCACTTCAAATGACCTTGAAAATCCCAAAAAACACAATTTTTGGCATTTTCTCTTTATAAGAATCTCCATAATTTAATGTTTTGTTACACCAACATCTAGTCCGTCAGATCAAAAAAAATGGTAGGGAGGTTTAAAATGAGGTGTTTGTCTATGGCTAAGATGTTAATTTCACCTCCGGCGCTTAAAGTTTTTGCGTAGTGGTAAATTGGAAAAAAACACTACAAAAAGTCAAGTTCAAAGTCAATCAAGGTCATGAATCAACTAAACTTTTTTTTCATAGTAAGCGGCGATAAGTCAACAAGAATAAATGGCCACCTTGTCAATTTTGCTTTTTTACGAAATTGGATAAAATAAAATGTGGTTATAGGTCACCATTTTGATATATCAACCGCCATATTGAAACGCGTCATAGCTGAACAAATTTTTTTTTAACAATATTATTGGACTTGACTTTCTTATCTCTCTTACCAAATTTGGTCCTCTTAGCTCTAATAGTTGATGAATGACGACCTTCAGTATGTTATTTTTGCAACATGTTAATTTTACTGAGGTATTTTTCAAGGTCATGAAGATTCAAACTGCATCAAACTCTAAGGATCGAATTGGGCATAGATGCCTAATAGTTTAGGGTACATTTGAAGTTGGGCTGACAAAATGTCGAATTGTTAAGATTTTTTGAAGAGAAAATGGGAAAAATCTTGTTTTTTGCGATTTTCAAGGTCATTTAAGGTCGGATGACCTTAAAAGTGAATTTTTTGGAATTCTCGCCCTCGAGTTATATAAAATTGAGTACAACCATGCCCCGGTTGCGAAGGTTGTATGCTTTATGATTTTTGGCCGCCATCTTTAAAGATGTCGTCATATCAACCCCTTCTACAGGAATGCGAACAAAACACCCGGTAACATTTGATTCTGTGTCTAAAAAGCTATCAATCCCACGTAGTCATAAAACTTCTTCATAAAAAATCCCACGGGATAGAAATTATCGACATATGCCCCTACACTATAATGTCTCTTTTAGTTATGCCTTTATGTATAGCACACAAAACTTTTTATTTATTTAATAATACACTATGAACTTTTTTGTTCTGCTCGATTTAGAGACGTCCATTTTTGCCAGGTCAGATGTCCATGCAAGATGCGTTTTTTGGTAGAAATTTGAAAATGCTGGAATGGCAAAATTTGAAAAAAAAAAAAAATCTCATCCACAAGAAACAGTAATTAGAGAAGGAAAAACAATTCGCTGCGTATCACAGCTCGAACAGTTTGTCTTGCTGCATTTCGTGCAGCTCGATCGACGTTCTAACCTTTTTTCCCTGCTGTTGCATTACCACTCGACTGTTGGGCAACGGCAGCTTGTTCTGTTGCGAAGGTAGGTGCGTTTCTTGGGAGGACGACCTATAAAATAAAATAAAAAATTTTGCACTCACAACAACAACACCCGGTAAGAGGGTCCGATCTGGAAGAATCCTTAGTGTTAGCGGATGTGCGCTGACACTAATTATTCTGCCAAACCTTTCCATCCACCCCCACTTGACCTTCAAGTGGACCTCTTAAACTCTCCCTACCGCTAGGTAGCCTAAGTTTTGTCGATTTTTGGGGAGACTAGCTGCCTGAAGGGCTTAAATGTCGTGACTGTTCTAAAGAACTATTTGTTGTTGTTGTTGGGGGGGGGGAGGGAAGTGGGATTTGGAGGAGGAGGGAAAGTGAGAACTAGCTCGCTAGCTGAAGGCTAGAGAGCTAGCTGAAGGCGGGGTCTCTTGTGACGATGTCGGATGTTAGCGTCGTAGCTGACGGCCTGTCGAATAAGAGGATTTGAATGAGTATCTGCTTTTTGGTATACATTATGGGCTTTTTCGGAAATAAAGGTCGTTAATGGGGTAAGATTATTGTCTCTCATAAGTCGAGTATACAATGTGTGCCAGGGAAGGTCAAGGGCGTTACGTCTGTAGCGATTCTCAAGGTTTTGGATGAGTTTTAGATGACTTGGCGCGGCATAGCCCCAGGCGGTTGATGCATAGGATAGGATCGGGCGAATAATTGTGTTTAGTAATAGTAGTTTGTTTTTGTGTGAGAGTTTACTATTACCGCGAAATAGGGAGTATAGATTTTTGTAGGTGTACATGGCTTTAATGCGTGTGTTTTATTAAATGCACTCAAAAGTAGATAACAATTTTTTATCTTTCTTATACCATAATAAAAGCGATGAGCGCAAATTAAAAATTTTAACTTAGGTATCATATATCGGTCACATGGACGATTCACCTAAGAAACAGTTGTATTACTCTATAACCTAAGGACATTTTCAAAGGCTTGGCAAGCACGGCAATCTCGCCCGTTCTCAGCTTCTTTAGATGAAAGCATTATGTTCATTCGAATAGAAGAAAAATTTAGTTCTTCTTTTATAGGTCTCCCTTTGTCACCGTAAAACCCCTGTATGTCAATTTTGATTTAAATCGAACAAACTAAATCTTTTCCCCCATCCACTTCCCTCGTTAGAGGAGATGTGGATAAGTCAGTTAAAATTGGTTAGCAAAAACTGAACGAAAATCGTCCATCTTGAATCCGCCATATTGAATTTTCAAAATCTGATCAAAAATTCGTATTCCTTATTCCCAAAAGCCCCCGTATACCAATTTTGGTTGAAATCCGACAAACTTAGGTGTTTCCCCTCTCCACTCGCCTCGTGGGGGAAGGGGTGCCTAATAATGACATATTATTGTAATGTCACCGGAACTATAAATGCATGCCAAATTTGAAGGCAATCGAATGATGAAAAGATGACCAAAAACCGTCCATCTTGAATCCGCCATATTGAATTTTCAAAATCTGATTAGAAATTCGTTATCTCCATCCCCAAGTGCCCCAACACACCAAATTTCAACGAAATCGGGCGTACTTCAACTGTATCCCCTCCAGCCCCTTCGAGTAGGGGGGACCTGTCAATTTCATCACACTATATTCTTGTGTTGTCACTGCAACTATAAAAGCATGCTAAATTTGAAGCTGATCGGATGTCGGGAAGTTGGTCAAAATTAAGTTGCAAGATTCCACCCGAACAAACATATAATAGGTATTTACGTCACTAGACCGGAAAATTGCAGGCGAGTCCTGTAAACCAGCGGAGACCTGTAAAAACACTTTCCGGTCGTGTATCGTACGTACTTTTTTTTTCAAACGATCAGAAAAAACATTTTAGTATCTATCACTTTCGTCGACGCCTAGCCGTGTTGCGTAATTTATGAACAGTTCCCTGATATTTTCTGCTTCTTGTTGGCTAGATAGCCATTGCCGCTAAGGCCGGTAGTTTTTAAGATGAAAACTAAGAAAAACAAAGTTTTGTGGTTAGAAATGATTTTTGTATTTTTATCTTGTGCAAAATTGTATAAAACATTAACAATTATAGTGTAGTGCCTATTAGCTTCACACAGCTAAATCAGTGATGACTGACGACCAGTTATGGCCAACCATGGCCAACTTATCAAGCAAAATAATGATAAAAGAGCTCATAAAAGGCAGATTTCTAGGTTTGTTCTTTATTTACCTATATTTATAGTATACTCTTGCTTTGAGATTAAAAATGTGTGGTCGATTTTTCGGTGTATGTGACTCTTGAAGCAGCTTTTATTATTTCCTCCAGATTCAACTCATTTTCTAGATCTGAGTCCATTTTTGTAAACAAAACTTTTGAAACAAATTTAAAACAGCTTTTTTAGAAGTGTCAAAACTGCACAAAAAAACAAGCTAAAAGCTGTCAACAAGAAGTCATAGCCAACTTGGCCAAAAATGAGACCGGAAAATTGAACAAAAAGGTCCTTTCTGGAGAGTGGAAATATTTCGAAAGAACATGACTTGTAATGTAGAACTTTCCGTATGAAAAATCGTACGGAAAGTGGCTATTTTCCGGTCGTTTGAAGAAAATATACATTACATTGCAAGTTAAATAAAAGCTTGTAAAAAGCGAGTTAACTCTATTACCGTTTTGGCACAGGATGTTTATTATATTTTAGCTTCCTCCCCTTATGAGAGATAAAAAAAGTACGGGTATGAGTAGGAGTAGGCCAATCATTCTGTCCAGACTGTGGCAGATATACAGGGGGGTTTAATTTGGTCATACCTTGTATCGTATGTTGTATGTATACTTGTATGTGAAGCATACAGTTTTACAAACACTTTTTTAAATAATATAAAAGGTACAGAGTAATTCACTATATTTTGAACGCCTGGTTAGCGCCTTTATTGTTGATGATAGAAAAAAAGTTTAAATGGAAAAGTTTTATAGTTTTTTAAAAGCCTTCTAACCCATATGACAGATGTTGTCAAACGTCATTCTATATGTCAAATTTAGACATCAACTCTCGTATATTAAATTTAACACCCTATATATTGTTTAAAACTTCGATACATCTTTTCTTCCTGATTCCAAAAATATACCATGTGTTTCCTTTGTCTTGAACGGTCATTGAACAAGTTATTTTTTATTTCACTCGAGAACTGCTAGAGATAAACCCTACAAAGTTGATGTCCAAATTTGACATATGGAATGGCATTTGACAATATCTGTCATATGGGCTAGAAGCCTCTTAAAAAATTATAAAACTTTTCTATTTAGACTTTTTTTTCTATCATCAATAATAAAGGCGCTAACCAGATGTTCAAAATATAGTGAATCACCACGTATCAAAGGCTTTCTATAGAAAACCTAGAGTTCTCTCAAAAAATTAATTATTCCAGACTTGTGGGACTCACTGATAGTCAAATCCTTGCCTTATTATAGCTTTTTTAGTTCACCATACCAATGGCATGGGGGACTATTAAAATCGTGAAATTTTGACTTTTCTTAATTTTATCAAAAATGAGTTACTATGGTTCCAAAACACCTCAATCGACGAAAAAAAAAGTTGTCTGTCTGTATACACGATAACTCAAAAACGCCTTAATCGATTGTAACGAAATTTGGTACAAAAATCCTCTATCGGCTCACCATGAACTGATTAACTTTTGGTTAGAGGTGGTGGGGGATTGAAGGGGGATAAAATATTTAAAAAAATGGTAACTTTGGAACAAAAGCAAGTAGCGTTTTTTCAGATTTAAGTTTCCATAGATATGGACTACAAATTTTGTTATAAAGTCCAAAGTGGTGCGAGCTTCCCGAGTTATTTGAAAAAACGTTAAAATATATAAAAAAATCAGAACTTTAGAAGTAAAGCAGCTATTGAATGCGGTTTTTAGATTTTGGTTTCCGTAAATATAACCCAAAACTTTTGTTATAAGGTTTAAATCTTTCAAGGCTACAGTTTTTAATATATTTTCATTTCCTTTCAAAATAAAATGATTGATTGTATGGTGGACTATTCGTGCTTTCTAGCACCAATTTTTTGACCAAAAGGAACCTAACTATCGAAGGTTTTCTACAGAAAACCTAGAGATCTCTAAAAAAATCGAGTGTTTCAGACTTTTACCTTATACTTGGTTTATTATAGCTTTTTCAAATGCACGACGACTCACCGAACAAAATCGTTCGAAAACTTTCTAAAATCCCCCGCAGACTGCGTAAAATCCGTACTGCTGTTGCTGCCCGGATCGTTCCCCATCATTCTGTCCAGATTGTGGCTGGGATTGTAGAACTCGTGCGCGCTGCGCCTGTTGTGCGCGTGCGTCTGCGCGTCACCTAATGTGCTATTGTTATTGATCGTCTGCTTCATGCGAGACACGGCCGGTTTTCGGTGGTGGGAGGAGAGATTTGTGTCGGAGGAAAAACTAAAAAAAAACCAGTTGCGAGTTCTACAAAACGGATGTGCTGGGAATCTTTCCATCACATCCTTTTTTTCCCCCGCCGTTCTGTTCATGAACGATGATAGATAAAATTTGCAAGCTTATTTTGACAAGTACCTGACGTTTTCGGTTTATTGACCATCATCAGCTCAAATTTAACTTTTGCTTTTAACTTACTCAAAATATTTTGGAAATAACAAATAACTTTACCTAACATTTTGAAAATACGTTTTTTTCTTTGTTTTTTAATCTCTGAATTCGGGCTGATGATGGTCAATTAACTCAAACCGTCAGGTAGTTGTCAAAATGAGGTTGCAAAATATCTGTCATTCTTTATGAACCAAACGGCAGGAGAAAAAAACCATGTGTCCATAAGAAAAAATGAACTTGAAAGTGCTCCTGTCACACTGAAATGTCAAATTTCGAAAACGGACCTCTTATTAGACAGATCTTAAAAAAGTGCCTGTAAAAAGTTTTAAGCGTTTTTTGACAGCTTTAAGAATAAGGGCGCAGAAAAATAAAACCTAAATATAAAGATTTCGGTTTTTTTCGCCTATCTCCGGAACTACCCGGAATTTGTAACTTTTTTTTTGGTTTTGAGCAAAGCTTCAAATTGCGCAACTTTGCCCTAATTTAAACCTTTTCGTATCTCCTACCGTTTAGGAGATCCCCATGGTAAGCGTCGAGTTTGAAACACCCTGTATAACTTCGTTATTACTGAAAATTTAGAGCTTTTTTATCGACTTTTTGACAAAGAATTTAAGCCATGTTTCCAGATTTTTTCCGCTGTCTTTAGTTTGCAAGATATAAGCCAAAGTTAGTATTTTTCTAAAGGAACACCCCATGTTTTATTTAATTTTTGAATTTGTGATGAAATTTCCTTTTAATTAGTATAGCATATGTGATAGTTTGGTGGAGCCGTTTTTGAGATATTTGATATTTTGCATTTCTGTCTAGTATCTCATAGCATAGACAAACAATTCTGACAATGACTTATTGCATTACTGCCATAGCAGAGCAACACCGTACTTAACTAAAAAGCCTGTTAACTCCTACCGCTTCAGTGCCCTTTAG
Organism: Oxystoma pomonae; assembly: GCA_963921995.1. Classification (NCBI taxonomy): domain Eukaryota; kingdom Metazoa; phylum Arthropoda; class Insecta; order Coleoptera; family Brentidae; genus Oxystoma; species Oxystoma pomonae. The sequence goes on from OY998163.1 coordinate 159,036,599, forward strand.
CCTATTGTGGCTGCCATTTTTATAACCAAATTGACAAGTAAAACATCGATTTTCTGTCAGTTTGGTGTCAATATGGCGCGGATCATAGGCCAAAGGATACTAAAACGAAAATGAGTTAAGTGGCTTTTTAGTTGAGAACGGTGTTGAGCAGAGCCTACTGTAATTAAGTACTAATTGCTATATAGTAAAAATTAAGTAGGCTTTGCTTTTTGGTAGCTTATCAATGATGTCAATTGTTTATTATTTGACAGAAACTTGGTTATTGATGACGTTAGAAGGGACAGAGAATTAGAGGAATTAGGACTTCTCGGTAATAATAATTAATAGATCAGTAAGACGTCTAGAAGCCGTTGATAGGCTAAATACGTACTTTTTTTTCTAAGTGAACTTGAAACGTGCCTCTATAATAATAACAGGAAGCAATTTTGACTTTTCTCATATTATGGCCTATTGCAGAAATTTGATGACATATCAAATGACTAACACTATCACAGCAATCAAAATAAAGTCACAGCACACTAGACAGAAATGAAAAATTTGAAATATCTCGAAAACGGCACAACCAAACTATCACATATGGTATATTGTTTAAAAGCCAATTTCACCACAAATTCAAAAATTGAATAAAATATGTGATGTTTCATAAGAAAAATACTAACTTTGGCCTATATCTTGGAAACTAAAGATGGTGAAAAGAAAATGTGAAATATCTAAAAAACTACTTAACCAAAACATCACATTGATTAGAATTTAATCAACGAGAATATAATCTATTTAATTCTGAATACAAAAATAAAATAAAAAGCATGGTGCTCCATAAGAAAAAAGGTAACTGCGTTATATCTTGAAAACTAAAAGTGGCGGATAAAATCCAGTTTGAGATCTGGATTCTGCTTTAACAGATCTACAAAAAAAGCAGTTCATATCAAAAAGAAATTTTCATAAATAAAAAAGTTACACGCCCTATCCAAAAATGCAGACTTTTCCAATGGGTGGATATATCAAAATGCCGTTTTGACCAAAAATCTTGTCTTGAAATTTGAGCCTCGCAAATGTTGGGTTGACTAACTCCGCTAAAAGTACCCGTACCCATACAGGGTGTCCCAAATTCGATGGTTTTGGGTACTTCTAGAGGAGATAGAGAAAATTCGACCCCCCTTTGCGAGGCTCAAATTTCAAAACAAGATTTTTGGTAAAAACCGCATTTCAATATGTCACCCTGTCTTCGAGCCACACACACCCCAATTTTTATTTGATTTTTTCAATGCTTTTTTATTTCCTTCAAAACGATGTGCCACTTACGAAGATCGGATAAATAGTTGTCGAGTTATTAAATATTTTCTATAAATCATATAGTAGGCTGTGATAAAGTGTGATTAAAGTGATTAAAAACATCTAGAGTGCCTTGGTTGAAAATCTGAGCGTAAAATATAGGTATAATAATGTATTATTAATATAACAGTAGGCTTTGAATTCAGTTAAGAGGCAAAAGAGTTTTTTATTTTTGAAGCATTGAAGAAAATCTCTGATCAATTTGATTGCAAATGATATCAATAGAATAGTAATATACGCGGACTTTAAAGTATTCTCCTCTATTATGAAATTGGTAATTTAAAGCAAGCTCATCAAATTGATGAAAATGTAAGCGTGTCAGTGAAAAATCTTCAGATTTAAGCATTTTTTTAGATGGTTGATTGATGGATTCGCTACTAACATATTTAAAGAGCTTCTGCTCCTGACAACCGGTTTGTTGTTCAGTATTTGTATCACCCAAGCGAAAATCTTCATTTTCTTGTATCAACGAAGATGAGCTGCTCACGTTCGCCTGATCATGCGAATGCTTAGATTGGGATGGAAAAACAAAATATTTGTCAATCTTGGCCAATTTTTTCAATGTTTTCTGCTTTTAATTTACGTTTTTCTGCACCACTCTTTTGTTTAGGTTTAAGGCTGAGTTTAAGCTTATCCATAGCAGATAGAAATACAGAACTAAAAAAAGAGAAACTAAGCAAACCTTATCAAAACCACAGTACAAAGACTCTAACCAAAAAACCAAAGCAGTAGTCCCATATACCATTTTATATTCTTTAATACCTTTAAGTGTGGAATTAACTATATGCGCTTTAAATGGCGAGGTAAGTCGCGTTCATTAACATTATTTATTTATTTTTGAAGTAATTGAAGTCACAGCGGCAACGCTGGTTTTATAGGTACTCCAAATGCTAGTTATTCTAGTTAGTAGGTAGGCGATAAGAAGCGCCAGGTATATTACCATTGTTTTAATGATATTACCATACTGCATAAAATTCGTTGACAACACACCAGTAACAGATATATAACTCACATCAACAGTTCATATTTTATTTAACGATTTCACTGTTTTCAGCTAAGGGAAGTAGCTGAATTGAGAAATATAAATTCTGAGACAAAACAAAAAGCAATATGCCAAAATAGCAATTATTATTCTTTACAAATAGATTATATTACCTTACCTTATATTAACCTGTTCATACAACTCTTATATCATTTAAGAAATAACAATGCGACCTGGACAAGGGCCTGGAAATATATATATACCATCGTCTTTGATATATACTTAGTCGGAATTATTTTGTTTATGTTTGGACTCACGATCATGGGATTCTGGGAATTACCAATGCTGTTAACGAATAGTAGCGGTAGGGTCGATATTCGATAAATCGATATTATATTAGTTGATAGGTATGTCTATACTGAGACTTTATTGAATGTAGCTTGATTATTAAGTATCTAATTATCCACATCATCGTGGGCCCCTTTTGAACCCTGGGCCCCAAGGCGGTGCACCTAACTGCCCGCCCGCCGCTGGGTAGAACTGGTGTAGGAGGCCAAAAATCCAATAGTTTTCTGTTGGTAAAAGTCTTTTTTAATTATAAATTATTATATATACCTATACTTTATGCTCAGATTGTAAACCAAGGCACTCTATATTTTTTTAATAATGTGGCGTGCCGCTTTTATCACAGTCTACCATATGCTTTATGGAAAATATTTAATAACTCGACAACTATTCATCCGATTTTCGTAAGAGGCACATCGTTTTAAAGGAAATTAAAAAAGCATTCAAAATATTTTAAAAAATTGGGAACTTCCATAAGAAAAATACTAACTTTGTGTTACATCTCAAAAACTAAGTGAAAACTGATGAAGATATTTTCATAAACAAAAAAGTTATAGGGCCTATCCCAAAATGCAGACTTTTCAAAAAGCCCCCGTAGCTCGAAAACGGGCCGACATATTGAAATTCGGTTTTTACCAAAAATCTTGTCTTGAAATTTGAGCCTCGCAAAAGGGGAATCAAATTTTCTCTATCTCCTCTAGAAGTACCCGAAACAACCCCAAAAACATCGAATTTTGGACACCCTGTACAGGGTGATTCAAATTGGGCACTTTTGGGGGGTTTAATGTATTTCTAGACGAGACAGAAAGAAATGGATTCTTCTTTTCGACGCTCAATTTTCAAGAGAAGTTTAATGGTGAAAACCGCATCTTGATATGTCAAGCCATTTTTAGTTTCTGAAAAGTCTGCATTTTGAGATGGGGTCTATAACTTCGTTATTTATGAAAATGTTGCTTTGGTGTAAAAAGCTTTTTTGGAGGTTTTTCTCTGAAGATTCCATAAGTCAAATCGGATGTTATCCAGATCCTTTAGTTTCTGAGATATAAGGCAAAGTTATGTGTTTTCTTATGAAATATCACCTGTTTTATTTTATTTTTGAACCCGAAATAAAATTCTCTTTAAGATAATATGCCATACTTGATATTTTCGTTTAGCCGTTTTTGAGATATTGATTATTTTTTATTTATATCTAATGTGCTAAGACAGGAAACGCCAACTTGATGGATGCATGACGTCTATTTGCTAAGCCTACTAATAATAATATAATAATAAATGATAAGCATTTTGTAAAAAAAGCGAGTGGGCTTTGATTTTGTTTTCAAATTAAAGGTGCGAATTAAGACAAGTAAGCTTTGGACTTAAAACAAGCTAATTCGACATTCATTAATTTGTTTAGTTTGAGAAGTAGCGCTTTTTTGATAAAAATGTATCAAAATAACGAAAAATTCGATATGTTAAAATGTTTTATTGAGTCAGATGAAAATTCTCACGAAAATTTACGATGTCAGACGTGACAGGGAGAGAGAGAAATTGGTGTGCTGGGTGAGATAAATCTTAATTCTACCACATCTATTAGACGGTTAGATGCGGACACAGTATTTTCGTATTCCAAGGTTCAGCGAATACTTAAAAAACATAAATATAAGCCTTATCGACCAAGGAAGGTGCACCGCCTTTACGAACGAGATTTTCAACCTAGAATGGAATACTCCAATTAGTTTTTGGAAAGAATCCAGGAAAAAGCAAATTTCCCTCTGCAATTACTTTATACCGGCGAAGCTCATGTTTCCAGCAATGGCCTATTTAACCGACATAACAGTTACTCCTGGGCTCAGGAAAATCTACATGTGACCGTCGAAATGGCTAATCAGGGCCGCTTTGGTTTTACCGTATGGGCTGGGTTGTTTCGAGGAGAGATTGTGGGACCTCACATCTATAACCAAAATTTAAACCATGAGAGGTATCTTGGGATTTTAGAAGACGTTGTGGAACCTTTTTTCGAAAATATGCACGCGGGAGATTATTCTTGTGGGTAAGTGTATTTATTGTTATAGTTTTATATTATATTGATGTAAGCATTGTATTTTTTTGCAATAAATGCTATATAATAATAGTAAATTATGCTGAACCTGCTGTAGCACCTCCCCGTTCAGCGCGGTCAGTTACTAACTATTTTTGATACTAGTATACTGTTTAAGAATAATAAGTTTAATACATATTTAAATTTCCTTTATATTTCTTTTATTGTAATAGTAAAACTATTACCCAAATAAAATCATAAAGTTTATGTAACTTATAAAGTTTAAATTTTTTTTTAATGATGCTGTTTATGTAGTGAGCTTGGAGAAAAAAGGAAATATTCAAAAATAAAAGTAGTAGGCCGTGGCATGTCTTTCATGGCCTACTTCAAATAAAATATTTAAGGTGTTTTCATTGGGAAAACTGTTCTTTATTTACAGCATACTAGATATAAATTAAAAATAATCAATATCCAAAAAACGGCTAAACGAAAATATAAAGTATGGCATATTATTTTAAAGAGAATTTTATTTCGAGTTCAAAAATAAAATAAAACAGGTGATGTTTCATAAGAAAAAACATAACTTTGCCTTATATCTCAGAAACTAAAGGATCTGGATAAAATCCGATTTGACTTATGGAATCTTCAGAGAAAAACCTCCAAAAAACATTTTCATAAATAACGAAGTTATAGACCCCATCCCAAAATGCAAACCTTTCAAAAACCCCTCGTAGCTTAAAAATGGCTTGACATATCAAGATGCGGTTTTCACCATTAAACTTCTCTTGAAAATTGAGCGTCGCAAAGGCGGGTCCATTTCTTTCTATCTCGTCTAGAAATACCTTAAACCGCCCAAAAGTGCCCAATTCGAATCACCCTGTACAGGGTGACCGTTTATAAAGTTCCACCTGGGAAAACTTTTTTACTATTCGTCCCAAAAAGATAAACAAAAAAGTGACTTACTCATGAAATTATGTAGTTTTCTATTACAGTTTCACTTTTAAAAAAAAAACACCAGTTACACGCAAGACGGCCATGAGGTCCTTTTATGGCAAATTATTTTTGATTTTACTCGGGAACCGCCAAAGATAAACCCTATATATGATATATTCAGTGGTGTAGCCAGAAATCGACTCTGGGGGGGGGGGGTTTCAAAAATTAGGCAAGTGCCTATTGCTTGAGCTCTTGAACTGAAGGCAAGGGAGAGGGGCGGTTTAATAGGTGTATGAGTTATAGTGTATTCCATTGAAACTTTCAGTGCAGCACTCGGATACTTCTGTCCTTTGCGGTTTTAGGTTAAAACAAGCGACAAAGATATTGCAGTGTTGCACTAACTATCTCAAAGGAATACGCTATTAGTGTATACGAAACAAAAACACTTATTTTTTACCTGGTCTCGTTTGCAGATTTTGTTCAACATTATCTTAAATGCGCAGGAAAAAATTTTGAAAAAATTACACTAAACTGCTATTTTTTACGCGTTTCAAATGTTGTTGACAAAAAAATTGTAACAATATTTAATATTGGTATAGCGCCGCCGGTGAAAATTTTGACGAAAAAACAAAAAATTTTGATCCTTTTAGGCTTTTGTCAAATATTTTTGAAAAATTATATTGGGGTATATACTAAGAATGATATTTATTACTCGATTTAAATGCTGGTGATAAAAATTCCTTAGAACTAAATTAAATTTTTAACAATTAATGACATCATAGCACCGCAGGCAAAACACACGTCACACAGCGGAGTAAAGGGTCAAAAAAGTGGGGGAACTACAGCTGTTCCTGGGGCCCTTGATCATGATTAATTTATTGTAGATTGGATTGGACCTTCTGGGGGGGGGGGTTAACCCCCAAACCCCTCCCTGGCTACGCCACTGATATATTTTTGGAATCAGAAAAATTAGCATTTTGGAAAAGGCCTTATAACTTGGTTATTTATGAAAAATGTGGTTTTGTGTAAAAGGTTTTTTGATCGATTTTTTATTAGGAGTTAGGTGGAAACAGTTTTTCTCTAGCTTTTTTAATTTTTGAGATGTATTATAAAGTTTGTATTTTTTTTAATTTAAAATTTTTTAAAATGGGCATAAAATTCCCTTAAAAATGATGTATGTATGATGAGCTATTTGACTTTTTCTTTATTCCAATAGTAGGCTATGCTTATTTTGGTCAATGATCTTTAAAATAAACAATCCCATGGTTGATGTTAATTTTCAAAGCCTCCTTAATATTGCAGACGTTTGGAATTATTATCTATGCAATAATTTTAGAAATTATAGTAGGCCCTGATTTTCTTCCATTTTTAAAGAGCCAAGTAATTAATCAAGCCACCTCTGGTTTGACAGGCATTACAGTTTGTCTAATTTTCTAAAGATCATGACTACGACGAGTCTTGAACCATTTTGGCCACATAAAGGCACTGCTCTTGTAAAATTAAAAACAAGAAATTCTAACCAAAAAATTTAGCAGCCACCGCAACGCCACCGACTTTCAAAGCTGGTGCAAATAATAATAATTTAAAGTTTTAGTCGGGATATATTCTTTCCCTTACCAATAGCATGACAAAAAAAGACAGAATGAAAACAACGAAGATTTTCCGTCATTCTCGGACGTACCTGTTTTGACATCGGCACCCATAATAATAAAGGCTGATCTATATAAAATTTAATGAATTCTGATAAATTTGACAATATTTGTCGTATTTAACACAAGAAAACTATTAAAATAAATAAAAGTAAGTTCTGTCACAGTCTCACAAATAATTTTAGGAGTAAACTTGAAAACTGTTTAAAAATCCGTTTTTACTCTCGTGTGCACACATCTTAATTCCACCAAACAAAAAAAACATTCGCGTTGTCCAACGCCAATGCAACGTTGCGGAAAAAAAACGCAACTGGATTTTCTGACAGTTAGGTGTCAATATGGCACCGATAGTAGGTCAAAGGATACTAAAACGAAAATGAGTTAACTGGCTTTTTAGTTGAGAACGGTGTTGATCCAGAGCGACGGCAGCCATATATGGATAATTTTCTAGCTAAACTTAAAAGGAACCTGCTAACCTATGAATTGTTTATGACTATGACTTGAAAGTCAAATATCTCTAAAACTATCAAACCGAATGTCATGTGTGATACATAATTTTTAAGGTAATATTATGCTCATTTTATAAAGTAAAAAAAATAAGGGTCATTCCATAAGAATAATACAACTTTATGATATATCTCAAAAACTAAAAAAGCTAGAGAAAAACGGTTTCTACCTAAAAACTCCTCATAAAAAAATCTATTAAAAAGCTTGTTACACAAAACCAAAATTTTCATAAATAAAAAATTTATAAGGCCTTTTCCAAAATGCACACTTTTCAAAAACCCCCCGTAGCTCAAAAACGGCTTGACCTATCAGATACGGTTTTCAACATTTAACTTCTCTTGAAATTTGAGCCTCACAAGGGGAGGTCATTTTTTTTATATCTCCCCTGGAAGTACCTTAAACCCCCCCAAAAGTGTCCAACTTGAAACACCCTGTATCACAGTTCACTTTTTGATTGATTTTAAGAAAAAAAATATGCTCTTTTCAAAATTTATATTTTTGTGTAGGTGCCGTCCCTAAATAGTTATTCTGATAAAAATTAAAATCTTCTATATACGTCCTACTGTCAGAACCTGTCAAAAATATGTCATTTTTTCCCACAACGTAAAAAAAAATATTTAAAAAAAATAAAAATTAGGGCTTATAGAGCATTTAATTTTAGACAACAAAAGTCAAACAAGCATTTTTGTAGTACTAAACGTCATTTCAATGTTTGAAAAATTAAAAAAATTGTCACATTTTGAATTTTAATGCTGTTACTTAAAAAAAAATATTTTCTGAAAAAGCGATGTGAAACCTAAAAAAAAAACATATTTTCGCTAAAAAAACGTTACAATTTTTTTTACATCACTTATAGTTTTTGTATAAAAATAAAATTATTTGAAGAAAATGCTAAAATCATGTCGATTGTAATGAACGTCTTTGCACCAAGATTTTTCTATAAACCTAAACTTCTACAAAAAATACAATTATGTGCTAAGTAGGTAGTCTTATTAACTATCAAACGACAGTAAAAAAGTTGACTTTCTTGACTAGTACATGATGCTTTGTGCTCTGATATTTTTTTAAATGTTCTATAAGACCCTTCGAACTCACCGGGATTAAGGGGGCAAGATAGAAGCAGGAATAAGGTAAGTACCTTATATAGTCAATATTTGTTGTTATTTTATTGTATATAAAAAGATGTCTTTTAGAGAGCTCCTCTTATTTAATTCCGCCAGAGGTTACCTTTTTAAATCTAGTCGAAACTTTTTTACTGTCGTTTGATAGGTAATAAGACTAACTATTTAGCACATAATTATTTTTTTTAGAGTTTAGTTTTATAGAAAAATCTTGGTGCAAAAAAGTTCAATACAATCGACACGATTTTACCATTTTCTTCAACTTATTTTATTTTTGAATAGGAACTATAAGTGATGCAAAAAAAGTTGTAACGTTTTTTTTATCGAAAATATGTTCTCTCTCAGGTTCCCCATCGCTTTTTCGGAAAATATATTTTTTAACTAACAGCATTAAAATTCAAAATGTGACAATTTTTCCATTTTTTAAATATTTAAATTACGTTTATAAAAAATGGTTAGTACTACAAAAATGCTTATGTGACTTTTTTTGTCTAGAATGGAATGCTCTATAAGACCAAATTTTTTATTTTTAAAAAATATTTTTTTTTTTACATTTTGGGAAAAAATTACATATTTTTGACAGGTTCTTACAGTAGGACGTATATGGAAGATTTTAATTTTTATCAGAATAACTATTTAAGGACGTCATCTACACAAAAATATACCTTTCCAAAAGAGTATTTTTTTTTAAATCAATCAAAAAGTGCACTGTGGTATATAAGGGATATTTTTAAAAACCAAATTTAATATCATAATTGATAACTGACTGTTGGGCCATCGTTCTGTAAAGGTTTGTCTTCTCGACGTTTCTTTGATTCGAGTGCTCGGCATCTTCAGGCGATCTGTTCCCACAATTGGCTGAACGTGATCAGTCAAAATGGTTAAAACAAAACAAAAACTTTCTAAGTAATGGACAGTTTTTGGTTAATACTTACTCGCTCCTAGTGCTAACTTTCCTCACCACCTCTTTGGTGCTGGCTATCGAAGCGTCGATTTTACTGAGGAAATCGCTGATGTTGTCCTCTTCGAAACTGCTTCGAGTGCTACTCATCGTACTGCGGTTTTGATCTTAAAAAAAAATATTTTTTTTTATACCTTCATCAAAAACAATATTTTAGTAACTGTAACTGCAGATAACTAAAGATCACGGGTGCAAAAAAATATTTCTGTCCGTTTTTTGCCCAAAATTAAAGAGAAATAGCGGAAAATAGTAATATTGAAAAAATCTAATTATTCTTGCCTAAAAATTAAGGCATTTCCGCCAGTTTTGACCAAGTATTTACGAAAAAATCATTTAAAAACATCGTCAAAATAAAAATGTCGCAACAATGAACGTCACCGAGTAAAAAGGCACATCGCTATGGAAACCATTATTTCATTTACCAGCTGCCTTGACTTATAATGTAAAGATCGTGTATTGCAAGAAGTGCTCTTCGTTCGAGATTTTTAAAAGTATTTTCCTGTTTTTCTTTGATTTTTTGATAAAGGTATTAAAAAAATAGTGTTAACAACTTGCGGCTGAACTGTTCTTTTTTTTTACTCGCGTTTTTAAATACCTCGCTGCGCTCGTTATTTAAACCAAGTCTTGTAAAAAAAGCACTATTTTATCACTAGTTGTGAAAACTACAATTTTTTTTCAACACAAAACGGTATAGAACATGTCGTCGCCCTATATGTGAATGGCCCTAATCCACAAAATATTCAATTTTCAGTTAATGATAGCAACTACTTTAAAAATGTCCAAATTTTATGTTGACAAAAGCTCTCGTTTACTTTTTTACTTTTTTTTTATGAAAGCAAACAAAAAATCTTTAATCTTATTTTACTCAAAAGTAGTGTGTTATGTGGATTAGTTCCATTCACGATACACTTAACCATTCCCATCTAGGGCGACGATACAGGGTTCCTAAGCAAATCCTTAGGGGGCCAAGCAGCCGTGTATAAGACGCAGACAAACGGAAAAGCACATTAGGCAGAAAAGGATGGGCATGGGGCGATGTTGTCACTACATCTTACACGTAGTAAATCCATTCCAGGTTGTTGTTTTCTAATGTTTTCCATTTTCATACCTTTAGGACTGGAATAAAAATTGTTTTTGCTCGACTCTAATACCAAACTGATGAAAGATATCGTAAAAAAAATATCTTTCGGCTTTTCATTTTGTAACCATTGTCCTTACGCACTGTTTACAGGCTGGGGACTGAGATACATGCAAATGCCTAACCTAAAGCGTTCATACACGGCCGGAGAAATCGACTGAGATATTTCCATAGAAACTTTATCAAGCAAATAGGACGGGTTGACGCCTTCGAACGTCCAACCCGGGTTTTGCACTTTGATTAGAAATCAAAAAGGAGGAACAGTCAGATGTGGGGCCGTGCACAAATTACGTAACGGTGATTTTACCAATTTTTGACCCCCTCCCTATGTAATGTTTTGTAACGGTTTGGCACGCCACTCCCCTAATATTACGTAACGATTTCAAGACGACTACCCCCCCCCCCCCCAAAAAAAAAACTTTTCACTTATTTTCATTCCAAATTTTCTTAGTTTCACACAAATGCAAACGCTGTCGAAAACCCCCCTCCCACCTACGTAACGTTTTGTAACCCCCCTCCCCCCTATGACCATTACGTAATTTGTGCACGGCCCCTGTAGTCCCAGTGGAGGAGGGCGAGAAAATTGATATTTTTTTCTTAAAAATTATACTCTTTAGACCTATTTCTTTGCGTTCTCGAAATTACGTAATTTTTGAAAAAAAAATTGTAAGCGGCGCCATTTTTATTCCGTGCTTTGTTTTTGTAACATTTTTGCGTTCGGCTAATTTAATTGAAAAATTTTTGCCTGCGGCGCCCTTTATCTTCTCGCTCGAAACCAAGATCCCCCGTTTTAGGAAAACTGATCCCGTCTCTGTTTCTAAATTTTTTCGAATAAAAGAAGAGTATGACCATGGGGGAAATAATTTTTTTCTACAGTATGACGAAAATTTCGAGAAAGTTGAAGAAAAAAATAAAAAAGTGCCAGAGCTCAAGTTTTTCGTAAAAAAAACGTTTTTTGTAAAGAAACAGAGCAAAATAAATCTTTTCACCCCTTTTTGGGAGTTACAAATATTGGCAGCCCCTTATTTTTCGCTTTTACCCTCCCGCTAGTTTTGAAGAATTGATTCGCTACATGTTTCGAGATCATGTCATAAAACACCTCGAAAATATCAAATGTAGTGTAGGGCCAGCTTTATTTAAAATCAATAATATCGCAAGCAAAAAGCTCTGCAGGAAAAACAGCGCCGTTTATTGATTTCTTTGGCCGCTAGTGCTAGCTGCATGGTTTTGGCCGTTTCCGGATAGATGTCACTAGTAGAACAGAATGGAAAGAAATTTAATTAAGAGCGAAAATATTTCTTTCTAATGTTACAAACCTCACGAGTTTATCGCTCAGTATCGTAAATAATGGACCCTGCCGCCTCCTTTAAGCAAGAAAAACCTGTGGTTTGGACCTGAAAACATCTAATTTTTAATTAGATTAGATGTGTGGCCGCCATCTAGCGGAATTTTCAGACATCTTGTCAACGGTTATTATTGCAACTATGATTTATGCTCACAATGAAAGAGTGGCGACAATTATTTCTCATGAAAGCAGTCCGGAGATAATAACAAACTGTCACCATTGCTCAATATACCTGTTTCTTTTGTGCGCGCAGAACTTTCTATGCCATTTCTGTTTGATTTATTGAAATCCTATCCCTAAGGAAAATCTTAGGAACCCTGTATAAGGAATGGATATCACTCACGGATGTCTCAATTTTAATGTAATATTAAAGCACAGATATTAAAGAGCCCAACTAAATTACAGCTTCAAATAGGAAACGGTTTTATTTTAAACATTACGTTCGGTGTTGGGGAGATGTTTGAAACTAGATATACCTACAAAATTTCATGGCATTCTTGATTGTAATTTTTTAGGAATTGTGAATGCCTGCCAACTTGATTGTTTACTTGACTAGCAACGAAACACATGGCTACCAGTGGTTTTTTACTTTGACTCGAAAACCACATACCAGATCACTGTGGAGCAATAATAGATTTTTATCAGGACAATGAGACCTACAACATATGCAGTTTTGAGCAAAATCCCACATCCTTTATAAAAGATAGAGCTACAAAGAAAATGTTGAAGGCTGAAAACTTACCAAAACTCAACGATATCTTAGTAATAACTTGTTAACTTAGAGAAGGTATGGTCGACACAGATGTTAGTTTATAGGTTTCTCCGCCAAAGTCTTTAAATATTTTAAAACTCCATGCTCGGCTCCTTGTGCCAAAGATGTACTTTTTTGTGATCGCTAAATGTTGCTTGACTTGCCATGGCTCTAGCTTTCAGCTGATCCATATATGCTATTATCAAAGTCAGTATCTCCCTCTATTCATTTAATTTTTATTACTGTATCACCTTGGTGCATCTGTCCTTAGCTGCTTTAGTTCCTGTGCAGATTCAGATCAACTTAATCAAGGTGTATCTTCAGCGGGAGAGTCAGCAGCAATGGTTGAACCGAGCGTTTACAATTTATAACGTGTGGCTTAACAGTACCCTTTCAGTTTATAAATTGGGGGGCAATGTTTCCATGTTGTGATTTATTTGTTCGAAACCTGCACATACTCCAGACCAAATGAGAGAGACAAATGGCGTGACCGTTGGATCATTTGTTTACGGTTTGTTTGTTTACTTTTTTGTTTTTGTATTTAAAAAAAAATAACCTTTGAATAAACGTCAAATTCAATCATATTTTGATACTGTTGACAGTCAGTGTTCCCACACTACTATTTAAAATTACGGAAACCAATGTCGCCAACCTAAATCTCCACAACATGGCGGCGAAAATGGCGGAAGACATGCGGCAGTGATTTTCATGAAAATTTGCCATGGGTGTTAGCAATCCAAGGTTTCTAACATCCGTGACCCCACCTCAAGAAAATCAAAATTTAGTCACACCATAATTATGTGCTAATTTCGTCACCAATCTAAAAAATTTGTGCTCCTCGGGTTTATGAGAAAATCGAGAAGAAAATGAGGTAGCTAGGTTAATATTAACTTAAAAACCTCACCAGAAAATATGGCGCCAAACTGAAAATTTTTGGTTTTAAAATGTGTGTGTGTGTGTGTGTGTGTATGTGCTCCACAAATATATAAGAAAAAAAATCGAATTTGTCGTTTTAAATTATGTTTTTTTTTTAAAAAAAAAGGGTGGGGTAGCTAGGTTAATATTAACTTAGCGACCTCACATGTTTAGGTATCACTGAATTTAAAAATTTCAAAAACGAGTATGTTCTGCATATTATGTGCTAATTTCGTCTATGTCAGAAAATGTTGTGCTCATCTGGTTTCCAAGAAAATCATAAAAGAAAGTGGGTTAGCTAGGTTAATATTAAGCGAACTACTTCACTTAAAAACTGCACTGAAAACAAAAAATTCGGATTTTTTTTAAATATATTTTTACTTCGGAATCGTACTTCAGATTCCGAGTGCTAGGTTATTACAGATGATGTTTTTATTGATTTTCTGGGAAACCAGACAAGTACAAAATTTTCTGATCATGGACGAAATTAGCACATAATTTGCAGATAATACTGGTTTTTAAAATTTTTTAATTCCGTGATACCTGAACATGTGGGGTCGCTAAGTTAATATTAACCTAGCTACCCCCCCCTTTTTTTTAAACATAATTTAAAACGAAAAATTCGATTTTTTTCTTATATATTTGTAGAGCACATAATTAGCACATAATTTTAAAACCAAAAATTTTTAGTTTGGCGCAATATTTCCTGTGGGGGTTGCTAAGTGAATATTAATCTAGCTACCCCATTTTCTTTTTCGATTTTCTCAGAAACCAGAGGAGCACAAAATTTTTTGATTGGGGACAAAATTAGCACATAATTATGGCATAACTAAATTTTGATTTTCTTGGGGTGGGGTCGCTAGGTTAATGAATTAAATAGTGTTTGCAACTTGCGGATAAAACTATCATTTTCCATTTGTTTCTTAATATTTATGCGAACCCACCTGGACTAGTTAAAGAGGTAGAAGACTGAGACTCGGACAGGCTGGACGAACTCGCCAACCCGTTTTCGTGGTCTTCAGGGACCGGGATCAGCAGGGACTCCCTGAGGAATAAACTATCGGAGGCCCACAGTTTGTTGGCCCTACGGATTTGTTCTATCTAAAAGAAAATATACAAAAGTTCGAATAAGCTCCATTTCTTTAACATAATTATTATCGAAAAATTACATTTTCCGACACACATATTTTTATAGCTATTGATTAATTGATTATTGATTTATGCTTTTTAGAGCCCATAAATCAATACCTCGCACCGCTCATGCCGTTACTTACTAGCTAGTTCCCCTCGACGACGCGCGCGGCCGTGTTTCCCCATAACTTGAGAACGGATTGACCTGTTAATACGTCGATGGTATTGACCTACGGCGATGAAACTTGGCACCATTGTTGAAAACTAGTGGGGGATGAAGCCTATTGATTTTCAGAAAAATCGAAAAACTGCAAGTGGGGTAGAAATGGGAAAAAGTGTCGAAAATTGGCCTTTTTAAGGTGTACCTCCGTTGTTTCGTTCTAGCTGTCCGGGAAGTTGAGTAATCATTTTCAAATTTTGCAGGAATTAGGGCTCAAGTGTAGGGACGAAACCTATTGAAAATGGGCCGAATCGGAGAAAGACAAGTATTTTATTTTGAGGAGGTCCGCGGGGCCCCATTTTTCAATTTTAAATTTGACGAAATTTTTGCCGGTTTTTAGAATATATCAAATCATTACTCGAAAAGTAGCAAACCGATTTAAACCAAATTTTATACTCATATAAGGCCGAATGTGTGCTCAGTGACCGTTAAGTTAAGTTTTGAGATTAGTTTTTAGTTTTTGAGTTTTGACGATTTTTCGAAAATTATGTAAAATGGTTGCAGTCAAAAATACTCGATCGAGCGGTTTTTTTGCCCATGCATTTTTTGACGGTTCCTGAACTGCTACTCTCTTCAAAAAAATCCAAAATAATTTTTAAACAAGTTTTGAGTACTGTAAGACACACCGCTTTTGAGTTTGAGGGCAAAACATCCAAAAACATGCAAAAAAAAATTTTGGAAAAAAATTAATTTTTACAAAAATCGCTATTTCTCAAAAATGGCAAGGTCCGATGTGATGAAAACTACACAGATCGCTTTGTTGAAGTTTTTTTTACATAAGAATCAGTCAAAAGTTTGAGCCAGTTTGTAGATGGCGCTGACGTACGTCCCTTAATGTTTGTCAAAACGTGCCCGATTCCAAAGAAAAAACAATAAAATAAATAATTTTTTAAAATACATATGCCACGATATTGAGAGAAATTTCGCTTTAAAGATAAAGAAAAAATACGCAAAATGACATGTATTACAATATGATCAGTGCCGTACGTGAGCCATTATATACGGCAAAATTCTATAAACATTAAAAGAAAACTGTAACACTTTTTCAAAAATAAAAATAAAGTTAACAAAATCAGTGGCGTACGTAAAGATAAGAAAAAAATATGCAAAATTACTTGTGTCACTATATTATCAGTGCCGTACTGGAGTCATTAGAACGGAAAAATGGTGCCAAAACGGCAAAATTTTATAAAAATTAAACGAAAACTGCAATAATTAAAAAAAAATAAAACTAAAGTTAACGAAATCAGTGGCGTACGTAAAGATAAGGAAAAAATACGTCAAACGACATAAGCCACTATATGATCAGTGCCGTACGTGAGTCTGTAACGAAAAAATAGTGCCATTTTAAATTTAAAAATATAATCATATCTTTTTTCCAGTACTAGCATTGTGATTTGTAAAAAATTATTATTTTCCCGATTCATACAAAAGATACCTAGGTTTTCAAAGTGTTGGAGAATAAATCCTACTCATATAAGTCAGAACGGCTGAACCGATTTGGATGAAATTTTGTAACAAGATATATTGCAACCTGTATTTTTCGAGTAAAAAAGAATCAATCATCATTATTAATTTGCGGAAGGCGTAAATCACCCGTTTATGTTTTTTCTTTCCAACTGCAACCAACAAGCAGGTCTAAGAAAAAAAATATATAATCTTTAAAGCATAGATTTTGGTTTTTGATACATCGCCAACTACTATTTAGTATAAAAAGTAAAATCCCCTATGTAGCCCTTTTCTGGAGGGCTATTTTTGGAAAATATTCTAAAAACCTTAAATAGTAACTCTCTATTTTGACTTCATATTTGAATTCTCTTTCCAATGGTACCCCATATCATAAGGTTTGCTTTACTAATTTTCGAGATATTGGCTTTGAAAATGTCAAAAATTCAATTTTCAAAGGCCCATATCATAGAAAGTAAACAAAATATCTCTATTGGGTTTATTATCGATTTTGAGGGTTTTATAAGAGCAAATAAAAAATGACAACAGTTTGACGTTTGCACGTTCCTATTTACAGTTTATTGATTTTCAGTGATTTTGACGATATTCCAAAAATATGAAGTAGAAGGCCAGATTGTCAAACTGTTGTCATTTTTTATTTCCTCGTAAAAATACCCTAAAATCGATAATAAACACAACAGAGATATTTTGTTTATTTTCTAAGATATGGGCCTTTGAAAATTGAATTTTTGACATTTTGAAAGCCAATATCTCAAAAATTAGTACAGTAAACCTTATGATATGGGATACCATTGGAAAGAGAATTTCAGCGAGAATTCAAATATGAAGTCAAAATAGAGGGTTGCTATTTAAGGTTCCCAGAATATTTTCCAAAAATAGCCCCCAGAAAAGGGCTACATAGGGGATTTTACTTTTTACGGTAAATAGTAGTTGGCGATGGATCAAAAACAAAAGTGTATGTTTTAAAGATTATATATTTTTTTTTCTTAAAACCCCTCTCTAGACCAACTGTGAACTGGAACACTCAGTTTCTTTTACATTAATGAAAATAAAGGTTAGGTTTGAGTTCAAAAATTTCTTGGCAAATTGCAACGAACTTAAGCGCTATAAAAACTTTTTTTTTGTTCCCCTTGGTATACAGGGTGTAGCAATAAAGCTAATTTTTGTAAATGGAATACCCATTATATTTTTGCATTTTTGAATTTTTCAAACAATTAGCTTTACAAAAATACCAAACACTCTTGAAATGTCTTTTGTAGTTTCTGAGATATTTGCGTTTAAAATTTTAATAAAATACATTAGAAATGACCATCTGATCAAGCTACATTGGCTTCGATCGTTTTTTTTTTCAAGGCCACTAGATTTTTAAATTTATATTGTTAAAATAAGGCAATACATTCATGGCCCACTTGGTAGCTTAATCATTTTGAGGATTATTAAAACTTAAACGCAAATATCCCAGGAACTACAAAAGATATTGATATTTGTGTAAAGCTAATTTTTTTAAAAAATTCAAAAATGCAAAAATTGTCCGTATTGCCACACATTGTATACCAAGGGCAAAAAAAAGTTGTTATAGCGCTTAAGATCGTTGCAATTTGCCAAGAAATTTTTGAATTTAGACCTATCCTTTATTTTCAATAATAAAAAAGATACTGAGTGTTCCAATTATAAACAAAGACCCCGTACATTTTTAAATTCTGGGTTTCTTACTGATTTCAGAAATGTATAACTTATATGCACTGGATTCATGGGTTTTTGAGATATTGAACTTTAAAGTTTTGTCACTTAGGTGGCTGTGAATTACAATTTGTTGTGTTTCCATTAGACATGTCATCATAATTGTAGTAGGCAATGATGTTTTTCGCTCTCTTTAAAAACTGCTAAATCATAGTTGGCGTGTTGAAGTGTTTTGCGTTTAAAAAAATGATAAACATCCTGCATTATGAGTCATAGCCACCCAAGTTAAATTCCAATATCTCAAAAACTATTGACCCAGTGCATACGAGCTATAAATTTCTGAAATCAGGAAGAAACCTAGAATTGAAAAATACAAAAAAATACAGCGTGTTATATTTAAAATAAGAAAGTTGCTATCAATATTTGACAGTTCAAATGACTTGGTTTTTTTTTACTTTAATATTTTTGAAGATCTTTATAAATCAAATAACTTTTGTATTCAAAACTTTTTTTATACCTTCATCAAAAACATGATTTTAGTAACTGGCTGGCTAACTTTTTTTTGATCACGGGTGCAAAAAAGATTTCTGTCCGTTTTATACTCAAAATTAAAGAGAAATAGCGGAATATAGTAATATTGAAAAAATCTAATTATTCTTGCCTAAAAATTAAGTCATTTCTGCCGGTTTTCACCAAGTATTTACAAAAAAATCATTTAAAAAAATCGTTTTAAATACCTCGCTGCGCTCGTTATTTAAACCAACGCTTGTAAAAAAAGCACTATTTTAGCCACTAGTTGTTAAAACTACTATTGTAGCTCACTTATTAACATATACAGACCGCTTCAAGCTACTGCGAACATAGGGGGAATCAAGTCCAATTTACTCTCCGTGCCGTACGACCGAGGTGGATTCGAAGCACGCTGCAGTGTTATCTTTTGGAAATTCATTTTGTTTTTATTATTTTGTTTTATTTCTGCCTTGCTCGAGAAACAGATGGGTAAGTTCTTAATTGAAATAATACATTTTTAAAACCAAAAATGGATGTCTACGAAGTTGCCGAAAAAGTGCAGATGGTCAAATGGTCAAATCGTCATAACCCAACACACGTTCGATATTGGTCGAGGGAAAAATTTGCATTTGTATTTTGACGTAAGAACACAGAATCCCCAAAAACTAAATGTTTGGGGGGGGGTATTGTAGGGGAACACGTAATTGGGCCATTTTTTATTAACGGCAATTGCAATTTGAATGGTCCAGGATACTTGGATCTACTGCAGCAGCACATTATTCCAACTGCTAGGCAGTTGTTAGGTGTAAGATTTGGTGAAACATGGTTTCAACAAGATGGTTGTTCCGCTCACAATGTTGGCCTTGTTAGGGAATATCTTGATAATGTATTTCCTAATCGGGTTATAAGTACACGGGGAACTATTTTATGGCCAGCTCGATCTCCCGATCTTGCTCCTAATGACTTCTATCTGTTTTTGAAGAAGCTTTTCAAATTATCACCCCTAACATGCTTGGAAACGTTAGAAGGGGTTTTTATAGTAGGCTCGGATATTGTCTAGCCGAGCAAGGAGGACTTTTCGAACATTTGCTTTAATTTTTTTTTGACTGGGAGAATCTTTTTGGTTTTTAGAATGTATTATTTTATTTTGAGAACTTGCTTTTATTTTGTTTCTCCTTATTATTTTCATTGTAACACGTCGTCACTGATAAATCTGAGCAGTTGACAACAAAACGCTCTTATTTATCAGTGACAAAAAATAAGAAAATTACGTTATAAAAATTTGCGTATTTATTGACCAAATTCCGGTTTCATTGCCTACGCTCCACACAGCACCGTGGTTAGAGGCGTACTAAATACTAAAGGCGAAAGCCGGCGAACGACGATCGGAAGCCTGAGTGTTGGTTGCTCCACTGATAGGCGTGCGGTGTCTCTGCATGTACGTACACTGGCAAATTAGACTTCTTCCGCCCTATGTTCGCAGTAGCTTGAAGCGGTCTGTATAACAAGGGGGGCCATTAATAATGAAACACCCTGTACGGCCGTGTAGAGTTAACACTAGTGTTCTACACGGAGCTTTTGCCTGGTTCCACCACATTTGGTCTAGAGAGGGGTTTTAAGAAAAAAAATATATAATCTTTAAAACATACACTTTTGTTTTTGATCCATCGCCAACTACTATTTACCGTAAAAAGTAAAATCCCCTATGCTACCCTTTTCTGGGTGCGATTTTTGGAAAATATTCTGGGAACCTGAAATACCAACCCCCTATTTTAGCTTTCTATAATTCTCTAATCTAATTCTCGCTGAAATTCTCTTTCCAATGGTACCCCATATGATAAGGTTTACTTTACTAATTTTCGAGATATTGACATTCAAAATGTCAAAAATTCAATTTTCAAAGGCCCATATCTTAGAAACTAAACAAAATATCTCTATTGTGTTTATTATCGATTTTAGAGGTTTTTTACAAGGAGATAAAAAATGATGATAGTTTGACAATCTGACCTTCTACTTCATATTTTTTGAATAATATCGTCAAAATCACTGAAAATCAATAAACTGTAAATAGGAATGTGCAAGCGTCAAGCTATTGTCATTTTTTATTTGCTCTTATAAAACCCTCAAAGTCGATGATAAACACAATAGAGATATTTTGTTTAGTTTCTAAGATATGGGCCTTTGAAAATTGAATTTTTGATATTTTGAAAGCCAATATCTCGAAAACTAGTAAAGCAAACCTTATGATATGGGGTACCATTGGAAAGAGAATTTCAACTAGAATTCAAATATGAAGTCAAAATAGGGAGTTACTATTTAAGATTTTTAGAATATTTTTCAAAAATAGCCCCCCGGAAGTGGGCTACATAGGGGATTTTACTTTTTACGGTAAATAGTAGTTGGCGATGTATCAAAAAAAAAAAATCTATATTTTAAAGATTATATATTTTTTTTCTTAAAACCACTCTCTAGACCAACTGTGCCACCTGATGAGATTTAATAAAATCGTAACCGGCCGTGGATTGGCGATGGATCACGGAGCCTGCAGCGTGTCAGGACGTGTTCCGCACAAAGATCACTCGTGTCTTTACAAAATACGTTGACTAATACGTGAAAAACACAATTGTTTTAATCTGCCAAATTATTTTTTACTTTTTAAATAAAATCGTTTAACTTAATAGTAGTTTTAATAACGAGCGCAGCGAGGTAGGTAATTAGAAACGCGAGTAAAAAAAGCACAGTTTAGCCGCGAGTTGACTATTTTTTTTTATACCTTCATGTAAAAATCCAAGAAAAACAGGAAAATACTTTTAAAAATCTCAAACGAAGAGAACTTCTAGCAACACACCATCTTTACACTATAAATCAAGGCCGCTGGTAAATGGAATAACAATCGTTTCCATAGCGATGTGTCTTTTTACTCGGTGACGTTCATTGTTGCGACATTTTAATCTTTGACAATTTGATATTTTAACGTTATTTTTAAATGATTTTTTCGTAAATACTTGGTGAAAACTGGCGGAAATGGCTTAATTCTTAGGCAAGAATAATTAGATTTTTTCAATATTACTATTTTCCGCTATTTCTTTTTAACTTTGAGTAAAAAACGGACAGAAATCTTTTTTTGCACCCGTGATCAAAAAAAAAGTTTTTTTGCATCGGTATTCAAAAAAGTCATGCTTTAGTTATCTGCAGACAGTGACTAAAATCATGTTTTTGATGAAGGTATTAAAAAAAATATTTTTACTTTTAGTCTTAACCAAAAAGAACCAAATGCAGGATGCATAATTATTGCTTTCGCAACCTTTCCATATCTTTCCAATTTCTCAATCCTAAGTACAGGGTGTTTCAAATTGGACACTTTCGAGGGGTTTAAGGTACTTCCAGGGGAGATCCAAAAAAACTGATTCTCACTTGCGAGGCTCAAATTTGAAGAGAAGTTAAATGGTGAAAACCGTATCTTGATATGTCAAGCCGTTTTCGAGCTACGGGGGGTTTTTGAAAAGTTTGCATTTTGGAAAAGGCCTTATAACTTTTTTATTTATGAAAATTTTGGTTTTGCGTAAAAAGCGTTTTAATAGATTCTTTTATGAGCAGTTTTTTGGTGGAAACAGTTTTTCTCTAGTTTTTTTAGTTTTTGAGATATAACATAAAGTTTGTATTTTTCTTATGGAATAACCCTTAGTTTTTTACTTTCTAAAATGGGCATAAAATTAGCTTAAAAATTATGTATCCCACATGAAATTCGGTTTGGTAGTTTTCGTTATTCCAATAGTAGGCTATGTTTATACTTTTTAGTTGCCTTGGGCATAGGCTTGGGGGCTATGAATTTAGAAATAAACAATTCATAGGTTAGCAGGTTCCTTTATATCCATATATGGCTGCAGTCGCTCTGGATTTCTTTGAATATACAGATTTCCTACATCTTGAGGGATTTCGTTTGAATCAAGAAAGCATTTCAGCATGTCGAACTTTTCGTCATTTTGATACATTTTACAAAAATATAAAAGGCTAATGGGATCTCAAAATTAGACAAACTGTAATGCCTGTCCAACACCGTTCTCAACTAAAAAGCCAGTTAACTCGAACGAATTACGGTTCGGTTATTTTTGGATACGGGAGAAGAATAACCGATTTTGCCTACGGTATCGCCAATTTTGATGGTCTATTAACTCTCTAATAGGGCATTTATTTAGCCTATTTGTTAATTACATTTTTTTAGCCTATTCCGTTCAAATGCTGATGGGTAACCAGTTACACCGAATTTTTTGAAAATGACGAAAACTCGCATGTCTTAAAAGAAACTGCTGCTATTGAGGCTGACATGGGAAGCATAATAAATAGTTTATTAACAAATACAATAGTTTCGATATGTATATATCTTCTTAAAAGAATAATATAATATATTAAATATGAAGCATTTGGTTTATTTCTGAAATTTATAGTCATTAGAATCAGCAATATTTTCGAAAATAAAATTAATTATTGATGAATTAGTTTTTCCAAAATAATGTTGTTTCTAATGATCTGAAATACTTTAAAAAATGCCCGAATTCAAATTTCCCGGAGCCGGCGCCGCTATCCTAATTCAAGCTTCGAGACCGAGTCATTAGAGGCGCAACGGTAGCAAAAAACTTATAACAGGGCCCTAAGTCGTCAGATCGCCTTCTATACCCGTAGGTACATATTTTGTGTTTGTAACGTCGAATCACCTCATTTCTCGTTCAGCGCACTTCCAGCTGACGCAGGCGCATTGGAGCCCATCTTTAATCCATTGGCAACGGCAACTTGGTATTTCGCAGGGTTTCCGCCACGCTTTTTCTCATAGGGAAATACGCACACAAATACACTTGATTTAAAAAAAAAACGCATACATGCAGTCACAAAATTGACCTTTCTAAAAGTGTATAATATATACGGACTACCAGCTAAAATGCCTAAAAACTTCAAAAGTACGACAATTTGTCATATTGTTTAAAAAAGGTCTCTAAAACTGAAAATATGTTTTTACGTAAATTAAAGGCAACCTTGTTTTTATATTAAATTTTGCATAATACTAAAAAATCAGCAAAAATAATGTTTTAGTAAAGTCTTTATTGAACAATATCAAATTATCACTCGAGTAACGGACGAAGACTGTTCTATAAAGAAGGCGGTAACCCATTTTGGAGTGGATAAAATAACAATAATACGATGGAAACAGCGTTAGATTGAAAACAATTCGAAGAATAGGAAACTTGGATTAGGACAAAAACGATGGTAAACTTAATACTAATTATTTTAACTTAAAAAAGAACTAAAATAAATAATTTAGTATTTAATAGGATCACCATTTTTCTCTATTACAAGCTGCAAACGCCTGGGCATTGAAAAGGTTAAATTTTGAAAATACTGATGGTCTTCTGAGAGCTGATCCAAGGCGCGATAAATAGCATCGCTTAACTCTTCAGCATTTCGTGGTCTCCAATTCCTTTGATATATTATTTTGACGATTCGACCCCATATATTTTCCATTGGGTTAAGGTCAGGGCTGTTGGCTGGCCAAGAAAGTGTTTCTATATTATTATTCTGAAACCATTGGCGAACAACATTAGCCGTGTGTATTGGACAGTTGTCCTGCTGATAAACGAAGTCATTATTCTCATTTAAAGCCTGTACAGATGGCAGCATAACGTCTTCAAGGATTTCAATATATCGTTCAGTATTGAATTTTCCTTCGATTCTCCAAAAAAAACACAAACCTCTAGCACTAAACCAGCCCCACATGTTTACAGAAAAGTGTTCAGCTTTTATAATTTGGTTTGTATATTCGGGTTCAAATCTAGAATTTGGTGGACGATAAACTAAAATTCTCCTGCTGCTTGAAGATGATTGAAAAATTTTTTCGTCAGTGAAAACCACCCTCTCCCAGAAGTCATTATCACGAAGAACGTTGTTCAGTACAAAAATCACTCGGGCCTGTTTTTGTTCTACTGTTCGAAAATGCTTCTTTGCAGCAACTCGACAAGAGACTTCTGATTTCGTTACTCTTCTATTTACTGTTGCTAAAGAACCCGGAAATAATGTTATATTAGCTGCTTCAACCCCCGTTGAAAAAGGATTTTGTCTGAGATGGTCAATAAGTCTCTCATCTTTCACTTCAGAACTTACTTTTGGTCGTCCTGATCCATCTTTCCTATCCGTAGAATTATTTTCAATCCAGCGCTTTTTCCATCGCATTATTGTCATTTTATCAACTCCAAAATGAGTGGCCGCTCTTCTTATAGACCAGCCGTCTTCTATAACACGAGTGATAATTTGACCTTTTGTAAATGTTGATATCTGTGGCATCTTTAAGGATGTCACACTGAATTTTAAGCTGTCAGGCATACTAAGGTGGTGGTGCCTCATAATAATATACACTAATGGAAAGCTAAATTTTGTGGCATAGGAAAAAATGCATGCATGAGTTTTTTTTGAAATCAAGTGTACATTTTATCATTGCATTTTTTCTTCTAGGATACATTCCAACGAGAGATTAAATTTACCTGTACAGGGTGTCCAAAATTCGATGGATTTTGAAAAAATTCGACCCCCCTTTGCGAGGCTCAAATTTTAAGAGCAGATTTTTGTCAAAAACAGCTACTCAATATGTCACCGCGTCTTCGAGCTACGGGAGATTTTTGAAAAGTCTGCATCTTGGGATAGGCACTATAACTTTTTTATTTATGAAAATATTTTCTTGGTGTTAATTGCATTGTTGTAGAGTTTTTAAACTAGAATTTAATTACCAAATCAGATTTCATGAGTCACTTTTAGTTTTTGAGATATAACACAAAGTTGATATTTTTCTTATGGAACACCCCATTTTTTTACATATTTTGAATGCTTTTTTAATATCCTTCAGAACGATGTGCCTCTTATGAAAATCGGATAAATAGTTGTCGAGTTATTAAATATTTTTCAATAATCATATGGTAGGCTGCGATAAAAGCGTTACGCAACACACATTAAAAAAAAAATCTAGAGTGCTATGGTTGTCAATCGATATTTGTTACGAAGAAATAAAAAACTATTTTGCTTCTTAACTGAATTCAAGGCCTACTATACTTGTCATTGTCAACCAAAGCACTCTAGATTTTTGTAAAAGGCACATCGTTTTGAAGGAAATTAAAAAAGCATTCAAAAATTTACAAAAAAAACTGGGGTGTTCCATAAGAAAAATACCAACTTTGTGTTAAATCTCAAAAACTAAAAGTGACTCATGAAATCTGATTTGGTACTTCAATTCTAGATTAAAAACTCTACAAAAATGCAATTCACAGTACGAAGATATTTTCATAAATAAAAAAGTTATAGTTAGTTAGAAATGCGATTTTTACCAAAAATTTTGTCTTGAAATTTGAGCCTCCCAAAGGTGGGCCAAATTTTCTCTCTAAAGGCACCCAAAACCCCCCAAAACCATCGAACTTTGAACACCCTGTACAATTTGAGCTTACTTTGAAAATAAATATCTCAAAAACGAATCGATAAATTTTCGAAATTTTTGCACGATGGTCAAGACATTCAGGAGACCTTTAAAACAAGGTATTACTCGACCCACTTGTTCTATTCAAAATATAGGGGTAAAGTTTACCCCTCAAAGGGGATGCTCGCTATAAAAATAGGCAAAAAGTCTCCCCCTTACAAATTAAATCGATGTGTTTCAGTACTTCCTCCAATTTTTTAGTTTTTGAAAAAATCCAGGTGAACCCTTTTAAATGGCCAATCCTGTATGTATCTGCTTTGGTTTAAAAGTTATGAATTTACCCCCTTTACACACCTCAAATATCCCCTACTCCCAAATTTTTTTCGTCAAATTGTATTGTCACCAAAACAAATCATAAATCTAATAACCGCATGTTTTTGTATCTGTTTCCATTACAAAGTTCTGAATTTACCTTCTTTACACCCCTCAACCACCCCCTACCCCCAAATTTTTTCGTAATGTTCTAAATTGTGTGCTGTGCCAAATTTCATTAAAATCGCTTCACGGCAAGTGTGTCAAAAATGAATCGCAAAATTTGATAGACAGCTAAAGCGTGAAAAATGTAAAAACTTATTAATTGCAAGTCCAATTTTTCTTATATCCTCTTTATAAAAAGAGTTTATCCAAGTAATTTTTATTGATTTACGTATATATTATGATGTAAGGTTTTTCTCAAGTCATCTTACAACTCATTGTTAATTTTTATACAAATTAAAAAAAAATTAGAAACGAAGCATTTGTATTAGATTGTATTTTAATTTTGTTGTTATGCGGTTAACAAAACCGGAGTGTTTTTATTTTAAAATTAAAGTCCTGATTTCATCGCTCACAAGATAAAAGTATGCAGTGATACATTTATAAGAGTGGGTACTAAAACAGTTGGAAAATCCTGATTGAAACATTTTTTGTTATCTTGTCAATTTCCGGGTCTAAGGGCTGTCTTATTAATAGCGGGTTATCACCGGATTAAGTTCAACATTGAGTTAAATAGGTCCTGAGCATGATACAATAAAAGAAAGGTATGATACGTAGCACCTGGTGAGATTTTTGTCGCGCGAACAGGGAACTACCGACGCACAGCTGATACCAGTTCACCTACAAACATGAAAACTTGAGGATAGTTTGGGTTGATAACGGAGGAGCTCACCAAGCAAATACTTTTTATTATTTTACTTCTGAAGGGGCCACACTTGGTCTAAAGAGGGGTTTGCAACAACAAACAACAATTTGCAACTACCATTTACCGTAAAAAGTAAAATCCCCTATGTAGCCTTTTTCTGGGGGGCTATTTTTGGAAAATATTGTGAGA
Organism: Oxystoma pomonae; assembly: GCA_963921995.1. Taxonomy (NCBI): domain Eukaryota; kingdom Metazoa; phylum Arthropoda; class Insecta; order Coleoptera; family Brentidae; genus Oxystoma; species Oxystoma pomonae. The sequence continues at coordinate 159,064,422 of OY998163.1, forward strand.
ACCTTAAATATATTATATTATTATTAAATATATTATATTATAAGGTTTATTTTACTAATTTCCGAGACATTGGCTTTCAAAATGCCAAAAATTTAATTTTCAAAGGCCAATATCTTAGAAACTAAAGAAAATATCTCTATTGTGTTTATTATCGATTTTGAGGGATTTTTAAGAGCAAATAAAAAATGGCAACAGTTTAACGTTTGCACATTCTCATTTACAGTTTATTGATTTTCAGTGATTTTGACGATAATATTTCAAAAATATGGAGAAGAGGGTCAAATTGTCAAACTATTGTCATTTTTTATTTCCTCGTAAAAAACCCCTTAAATCTATATTGAACACAATATATATATAATCTTTAGTTTCTAAGATATGGTCCTTTAAAAATTGAATTTTTGACATTTTAAAAGCCAATATCTCGAAAACTAGTAAAGCAAACCTTATGATATGGGGTACCATTGGAAAGAGAATTTCAGCGAGAATTGAAATATACACTTAAAATAGGGAGTTTCTATTTAAGATTCTCAGAATATTTTCCAAAAATAGCCCTCCAGAAAAGGGCTACACATGGGATTTTACTTTTTAGGGTAAATGGTGGTTGGAAAGTGTATAGAAAACAAAAATCTATGTTTTAAAGATTATATATTTTTTTCTTAAAACCCCTGTCTAAACCAACTGTGGGGTAGAGATAGGGATTGAAAATTTAAAAGGATTTTCTGTATCTCAAAAACGAAAAGCCTCATAAGTTACTACCAATAAAATAAGTAAACACGTGCTTCGCCATTTTTAAAAATTCAGATAGGGGGATGAGAAATAGGGGCGAGTCTGTTTTGAAGGGGGTACAAATAACTCACAGTTACGTAGAGTTCTACATCAATGTAGAGCTAAAAATTCGCATTTAGGTTCTTCTTGAAAAGGATGTTTTTGGATTTTTGGAAAATTTGAACGGGTCGGGCGGTTGCAACCATCCCTCTGTATCCGATAAATATTTTAATTTGTCAAAGTATGGGAGGTATCAATCTAAACCAATGTTTTATTTTGAAAAGTAACAATTGAGGGTGGGGGAGGGGGTTGCAGGTAGGAATCGTTTTCCGTAAAAAAGTACTACAAGGTTTTAAATTAAACGAAATGCAGTTTGAAAAACAACGAAGGGGTGGGGGATATATACCGGGTGTCCCAAGGTGAGAATATTTTGGAAACTATACAATGGAAACTTTTCACACTTTCTATTCTAACATAAGGATAGAGCAAAACGGTTTTTACAGTCCTATCTTGATTTTTCACAAGCTATCGTTTTATATCTAAACCCAGGGTTCAAATATCCCAAGGTTAGTTTAACCCTGGGTAAAAAAACATTTCTTAAAGCATTAACGCAATTCATAAAATGATTTTCCAGGTCTTGTTTGTTGCCAGGTTACCCCATCTCTAAACGTTTTATCCGTTAATGTGCCCCATAAGTAATAGTCACAGGGTCGTGTCCGGATACCAACCTAACTAACCAGCTATGAGTCTTGAATAATTAATTTCAACCCGTTAAAAGTTCATATGACGAAACCCCAATTTCCGCCTACTCCAAATATTTAAAAGAATTAAGTAGGCTATGACATCATATTATGCCAGTCGTCAGCTCTTTAGTGCATGACCTACTTTAATTTTATTGTCAAAACCATATCCGGCCATAGCCACCTTGTTGTAAAAAGAAAATGTTGAATATCTGAAAAACTACTTTACCAAAATATCACATAGATAGAATTAAATTCTAATCACGAAAATAAAATCAAAAACAGGGTATTCCATATCTTAATGCCGCTCTAAGTGCACCCGCGACATTTTGAGCACCTTCTATATTCTTGTTTTTAGATTTTTTTTTAATTAGTTTTTTTGAGATTAAGTTATTTCAAATGGAGTAGGGTAGGGGTACTTCTTGATATTAGTTATTATTTTGAGGTTAATTAGAGTCAAGAATTTTTTCATCTATTTAGTTGTGTTATTAATTAGAATATAAAGTTTAATAGTCGAATAATATAAATATTTAAAAATATAAGAAAATATAAATATAAACATTAAATTGAAATTGGTAGAAGCCTTGTTCAAAGTGTAAAGTGTAGTAGGTCATGACATATTTGACATGACCTTATAAATTGATTGGTTTGTTCGGGTTCCGAATTTTAAAACTGTCCTAAAACGTTTTGGAACTCGCGTGATAGTTGGACCAACCCGAACGCATTTTCATAAAATTGCGGCATGTACATTGATAGCAAGCCATAATAATAGAGTGAAGAAGTAGAAAAAGAAGCACGTGATGTGACCCAGAGTTCTTTATTTTTAGCATAAAATAAATATTTTACCGAAAATTTTCCATGAATTGGTTCTCATCATAGGTCCACAGTTTCTTCTACAAAATTCATAGATTTTGTGTTTGTACAAAATTCATAGCTTCATTATTTTTTTTTACATTGCATTTAAAAATCTGCCAATGGCTTCATCATCACCACTACCTGATGACGAGGTAGAATCTTGTCTTAATTTTTCCAAAGTGAAATTCTGCAGTTTTTGAAAGAGCAGAAATTTAACACTGAAGAAGCCGAATTTTTAGGTTTGGCAAGGATTCCTCTTCTTTAGGGCACACTATACAAAATGCTCGACAAAATCTTTAAAAAAATGCAAATGCAAGACACAAATTATTTTTTCGGACAAACCTTACATACGTAAATGAATTTGCGCATACGTCAGAAAATAGTCCTAAACAGTTCCATTTAATTCCGCCCGGCTTCACGGAACTGTACAGAACAGTATCGAACCGGTCCTGGACAAATTTTCGATAGTAACCCGAACATAAAACTTATCAATTCAGAACAGTTGTGATCGAACCAGAACGCGTTTTTTTAAGCGCGCATGCTCCGGACTGTTTAGAACAGGAAATTTCGACGAACCCGAACAAAGCATCTGTCATTGTAAGAGCAATTGTTTTTTAACTTCAAATCATGCCCAACTTTGGTAAGCTTTTAATATTGGAAGCAATGACAAGCCACGCATAATAAATATTCTCAAATCATCTCAAATCACATCAAAATGTTTTATTTTGCCATAAATAAAAGTTACAATAAATGCAAATTATGTAATAAAAAATAAAAAACTATTTAGACAAAAAAGGACCTTTTCACGATTATATACAACCGATAACAAACCATAAAGGTAAACTCTTGCGAAAGAACTCTTTTTTTATTTTATTACAAATTTATGACGCATAGCAGTATATAGGGTGGGCCACAAAATTCCGCACTTTTTGGATTGGCTATTACTTTTGACATAAGTGCTCGATTTTTAAAGGTATTAGTTTTTTAGATAGATGAAACGTGATACTTTTTCGATTCAGTTGAAAATTTAAAATTTCTCAAAAATCCAAGATGGCGGACAGTTTTAAAAAATGTGTAATTTTCACCTCCCCTGAAAAAAATTTATGTACGACAATGAACAAACTTTAAAGCTTTCACTACAAATGCTCGTACATCGAGGTATTGCCTAATTAAATCGGATAAGAAATAAAAAAGTAATGGGTATTTAGATTCTTAGTATTTTTCTTAATTAAATAATTAGGTCAAAAGATATAGCAAATGAAAAATGTATGTAATTTTGTGATTTTTTTCAATGCGAAGCCAGAACACTCGCAGTCAAAAAACTTATAACTTTTTTATTTCCCAACTGATTTAATAAGAAACAATGAGCGTTTGTAGTGAAAGCTTTAGAGTTTGTTCAGTGTCGCACATAAATTTTTTCCAGGGGGGGGCGAAAATTACACATTTTCTAGAACTGTCCGCTATCTCGAATTTTTTGAAAGTTGTAAATTTTTAACCGAATCGAAAAACTCCAACGTTTGATCTTTTCAAAAAGCCAATATATTTCAAAATCGAGTAATCATTTCAAAAGTTATAGCCAATCCAAAAAGTGCGGAATTTTGTGGCCCACCCTATATATATTAATATAATCGTGAAGTTAAAATACTTAAAATCACACTAAAATAATATTTGCAACTATTTTACCAAAAAACGAAAGGGTTAAGAATTTAACTAACAAAATGTTGCGGGTCAGTCCATATCAAGTCAACCAGGGTATTTTACCACACCATCTCCGATATTGATGATTTTTAGTATACATGTTTTTCCTACCAAAAAACTGGAAAATCCAAAATTTCAGACTTTTTTGACCAGTTGTTTATTTTGAATTAATTTTTGAAAATCGAAAAAGTCACTTATTTGTCCTTAACATGTGCGCACAAAATTAGGAATATCCAAAGAACCACTTATAATAGAAAAGTAGGTGAAGGTTCATTTTAAAGCTCTTATAAAGACCTTTCATATGAGAATATTGCATAACATATATTGAAAAAAAAAATAAAAAAAAAATTTTTGATTTTTTTTTTAAAAATTTCAAAAAGGCCATTTTTAATTTTTTTCAAAAAATTATATTATTTTCTTTAAAGTGTTATTAAACTATTCACAAAATTTTGAGATGGACAAATCATGGGTTCAATGTAAAAAAATTTATTAAAAATGTCACATGCATGAAAAATCGCCTATAAATAGACAATGCATTTTGGTAATTAGAAGAATATAATGGGGTTTAAAGCGATATTATAAAAATATTTAACAATATTTTATTTAATAAAAAATTATATCCTACGTTTCATTCTGTATCAGTAATCAGATTAACATTGCCCCCCATTGTAATATTTACTTACAAAACCTCTTTTCCACCGGAGACGTACTATTGGATGTTCCAATTCTTAGGAAAATATGCCTGTATAAACCTGCCAATACTTTTGTGAAATACTGCCTGTTTATTCCTGTTTAACATTAAGGACACACCTCCTTCATTTTATTGGTCTGTTTAGGTACATTGTGGGGATTTGCTGACATGAAAATTCCTGCATAAATTGATTTTAAATTTCTGGCAAGTATCTTCCTGATACAGCTCCAAATAATCGATACATAATAGTTCGACTGAAGGTTTATCAGAAGTCATCTCTGTGTAATTTTAAAAGTTTCAACTATGGGTGAGGCAAGTGGATGGACTAAATATAAAGTAAAGTGCTGTGATCCACTAGAGTTAAAAATCAAGCATTTTGGGAAATTAAGAAATGTGACCAAGTGGATGTGCAGTTACAAAAATGTCAAAATGGGAATGAAAATCTGTGATGATTGTAGACTAAAGCTTTCAAAGGAGTTTAAGGCATCTGAAGAAGATGAGGCAGGGTAAGTAACAAATAGTATTTTTTAATATAAAATTAATAAACTAAACCAATTGCGTCAAGTACGGAGTGGAAAAATCTCATGGCATTATTTTGCATGGCATTATTTTGCATGGCATTTTGAGAATACAGACATTATGTACAAATTTCTTGGCATTATGTACACATTTTGGGTCAGCTGTTACCCCCTTTTTAAGTTCTTATAAAAAACTAACTTTTTAAATTTTTTTAGACCCAGTCAAGTTCCAGAAAATGATCCAGATTTTCAAGATCCTGCTGAATCATTTACTCTTTTAAACAAGTCATTGGAGCTTCTTGGTGTGTCGCCGATTAAAAGAAAAAATGTATACAAAGAAAAAATTGATATTGTACAGCATACAATTGCGAAAGCATTTACAAAGAAATCAGATTCAACGCTAGTAAAGGAATGCCAGAGTGACGAAAGTGAAATGATTAAGCAGTTAAAGGACAAATTTTTAAAAACCGAAAAGAGGAGTGAGAAAATACTAGTTTTATCATGTTTATCTCAAAGTTGGAGTAGAAAGAAGATTGAAGAAGAATTTGGAGTTTCTCAATATTTGGCCAGAGCTGTAAAACAGTTAGTTAAGGACAATGGGATATTATGTTCTCCTAACCCCAAACCGGGAAAGACCCTTAGTGATAGAGTGCCCCAAATAGTGGTAGATTTTTACCAAAGGGATGACATTAGCAGGACCATGCCAGGTAAAAAAGATTATGTTGTTATCAGAAAATATGGAGCTGAAAAAGAATATGTACAAAAAAAATTAGTCTTAGCTAATTTAAAAGAAATGTATGCATTGTTTAAAACTGAGTACCCCAATGAAAAAATTGGGTTTTCAAAATTTTGTGAACTGCGACCCAAAAACTGTATACTGGCAGGAAAAAGTGGGACTCATACTGTATGTGTATGTACTATACATCAAAATATAAAACTAATGCTCAATGGCTCCAAATTAAATAAGCTATATGATGAAAATAACAGGCCTCTTGCAATATCTTATCATGATTGCCTTTATAAACTAATGTGTAATCCACCTTCAGTGGACTGTTTTTTAAGCAATAGATGCAAGCAATGTCCTGGAGTAGAACAGTTTAAAAATACGTTAATAGAAAAATTTGAGGAAGAATTAATTGATGAGGTCTCATTTAAAAAGTGGGTCTCAGTAGATAGGTGTACTATGGAAACCGTTGTTAAGAAAAGTGATGATTTTGTCCAGGAATTTACTGATGATCTTGTAAAACTTAAATCACATTCTTTTATTGCAAAAATGCAAAAAGATAGATACAATGAAATAAAAATTAACCTTAAACCTGGAGAGTCTTTGATCACTTGCGACTTTGCGGAAAATTATTCCTTTGTTATGCAAGATGAAGTCCAGTCTTATCATTGGAATAACAGCCAGGCAACCCTCCACCCTTTTGCCATTTATTTTCTAAGTGATGGTAAACTGCACAACCTGAATTATGTGTTTATTTCGGAAAGCTTGACACATAATACAATTGCATTTAATTTATTTTTAAAAAAATTAATGCCTGATTTCAAAATCAAAATACCAGGACTTAACAAAATTTTTTATTTTTCGGATGGATGTGCTGCGCAGTACAAAAACAAAAAGAATTTTCTGAATATATGCCTGCATAAAAAAGATTTTGGTGTTGAAGCAGAGTGGCATTATTTTGCCACCTCGCATGGCAAAAGTGCCTGCGATGGCTTGGGAGGAACTGTTAAAAGACTTGCTGCCAAAGCCAGTTTGCAGAGGCCCTATGACAATCAAATAATGACACCTCTACAATTGTTTACTTGGTGTGAAGAAAACATATCTGGCATTGATTTTAAATATTGCACAGAAACAGATTATACAAATCATGAAATAATTTTGAATAAAAGATTTGCGGAAGTCTTAACAATACCGGGGACACAAAAAATTCATGCTGTAATTCCTCTTACAGAAAGCACGTTTTTGGCAAAACAGTTTTCTACATGCTTAGAGGTCGAAACACATAATCTTTTTAAAGGTGGAAGCATTATTTTGCAAAATATCGAGTCAGGGTTTGTCACTGTAGAATATGACAGTCCTTGGTGGCTGGCTTGTGTCTTGGGGAAAAATAATGAGAGCGGAGAACTGAAAGTAAGCTTTCTTCATCCACGAGGACCTCATCATTTTTTACCCAACACCTCAAGATATTTTAATTATTAAACCAGAAAGTCTTATAAAAAAAGTTGAACCCAACACTGCTACTGGCAGAACTTACAATGTCAGCAAAAAAGAAATGTCAGATTCATCAGAAATTCTTAAAAGAAAGTTAAAAAAATAAATTTAAGGTATATAGTTAGTCTTAGTGTTTTCTGTCTAATTTTTATCAACGAAGTAGGAAAGTTTGTTTATTTCTTTTGCGAGTTTAAAATAAAATAATTTGTAGATAAAGCCTCTGGGTATTTTTTAAAACCTGTATCCATCCAACAAATTTATTTATTTTAATATCCAGTGCACTATTGGTGCTCCTAAAATATGTTTATTTTTTTAAATGCATGATTTTTAATGTACTTAATATTTTTGATATTTTTTTTGACATTGAACCCATCATTTCTCCATCATAAAATTTTGTGGATAATTAAGTAACTCTTTGACCAAAATTATATATTTTTTTCAAAAAAATTAAAAATGGCCTTTTTCAATTTTTCAATTTTTTTTTTCAATTTTTTATTTTCAATTTTTTTTTTGTTAAAATTATGTTGTGATATTTCATAAAAAAGAGCTTCAAAATGACTTTAAAATGAGCCATTTATTACTTTCCTAGTGTAAGTGGTTCTCGAGATATTGCTAGTTTTGTACATTCTTGTTAAGGTCAAAATGCTGACTTTTTTATTTTGAAAAATTAAAAAAAAAAACTACGAATCAAAAAAATCTAAAAATTTGCATTTTCAACTTTTATGGTAAGAAGAAAATATATACCAAAAATCATCAAAATTGGAATTGGTCGCGTAAAATTTTTGTGATTTTTTGGTTGATTTGATATGGAATGACCCTTGCGTAACGGATGGAACACTGTATTTCCACTCAAAAATTTATTTCCGCAAAATGAATAAATCTTGGTAATACTAGCAGGCCTACTTCATTTATTTTTTATACAATTATTTCATGGCGCGAAAATATTTGAGAGTAAAAAGTTTAAGCTGATCTTTTAATATAAAAAAATTGGTGCTAGAAATCACTGATAGTCCACCATACAATCAATTATTTTATGTTAAAAGGAAATGAACATATCTCGAAAACTGTAGCTTTGAAAGAAAGCATATCGATAGCTCCTTTACTTCTAAAGTTATGATTTTTTTAATATATTTTAACGTTTTTTTCAAGTAACTCAGAAACTAAAGCTCCCACGAATTTGGACTTTATAACAAAATTTGTAGTTCATATTCATGGAAACTTAAATCTGAAAACCGTATATCGCGACTTGCTTTTGTTCCAAAGTTACAATTTTTTTTAAATATTTTATCCGCCTTTTCCCCCCTTCAACCCCCCACCGCCCTACCCAAAAGTTAATCAGTTCATGGTCAGCCTATAGAGGATTTTTGTACCAAATTTCGTTAAAATCGATTAAGGCGTTTTTGAGTTATCGAGTATACAGACAACAGACCGACAGAATTTTTTTTTTTTTCGTCGATTAAGGTGATTTGGAACCTTGTCACTCAAAATTAAGAAGTCAAAATTTCTCGATTTTAATAGTCCCCGATGAGAAATTGGTATGGTAGACTTAAAAAAAACAAATCGCATGGATTTTTTGGCACAAAGAAACAGATGACTTTTTCATTAGAAACGGTTTTAGCCTTTTGAGGCAAATTAAAGATATAAATATAAGTGGTCACAAGAGTAGATTAATGCCTCCGTTATTTCGTATTTTATATTATTAGCTAGAATGGCTGCTAAATATAATTAAAACCAACAAACAAATTAAGTGGCTTGGTATATACTTTGTGTAGTTTTTTGTTTAATTATTATAGTTTAAAGTAAAATAATAACTTATTAGCTAGTCGTTTCAAATATAATTGCTATTATTTTTAGTCCGGCATTCTAGTTATCACATATACATTAAAAAAGTTTTCTTAGGTTTTTAAATTTATTTACCTTTTATTAGTCCACTATACCAATATGGTATAGGAGACTATCCAAATCGTGAAATTTTGATTTATCTTAATTTTATCAAAAATGAGTTACAAAGGTTCCAAAACACTTTAACCGACGAAAAAAAAATTGTCTGTCGGTCTGTTGTCTGTCTGTATACAGGATAACTCAAGAACGCCTTAATCGATTTTAACGAAATTTGGTACAAAAATCGTCTATCGGCTGACATGAACTGATTAACTTTTGGGTAGAGTGGTGGGGGGTTGAAGGGGGATAAAATATTTAAAAAAATTGTAACTTTGGAACAAAAACAACTACCCTGGTAAAATTTTCCCCTCGAATCTCATAGAAAATACGATAGAAATTTTGTAGAAGATTTTATCGGGTTTTGGGTCGGTTTTTGCAACATTTTCTATGATATTGGAGGAGATTTTATCAGGTCTATGGGTAGTGATTTTTATTGTTTTTGAAGAAGTTTCTATGGGCACGTGTGGGATCGGTTTCTAGGATATTTGAGGAGATTATATCAGTATTGTGATTCTAGAAGATCCTATGGGGAATGATTTTGGAGAAGTTTCTATGAGTTCTTTTGGGATCGGTTTCTAGGACATTTGAGGAGATTCTATCAGTATCATGAATCTAGAAGATCCTATGGGCAAGAAGATTTTATCGGGTTTTTGCAACATTTTCTATGATATTGGTGGAGTGGTTTTTGAAGAAGTTTCTATGGGTACATGTGGGATCGGTTTCTAGGATATTTGAGGAGATTATATCAGTATCGTGATTCTAGAAGATCCTATGGGGAATGATTTTGGAAAAGTTTCTGAGTTCTTGTGGGATCAGTTTCTGGGACATTTAAGGAGATTCCATCAGTATCATGAATCTAGAAATTGTGTTCTTGGTGGTTTTTTGCAACGTTTTCTTTCTATCAGTAACGTGATTATGGGCAATAGTATTATTGTGTAGAATATTAAAGGGTACTATCAATATCATACTTCCAGATTATCTAATGGGCCAAAGGATTTTATTCGGGTTTTGGGTTGGGTTTTGCAACAATTTCCAGCAGATTGGATTACCTTCAATTACTCCTAGGGACAAAATTTCTAAGATATATAGAGATTTTATCAGTATCTTTTCTAGGAGTCCTATTATAATCATACCGTATGGTAGGGAATTCAATAGGAGGATAATTTTATCCTATAGGATGGGAAGTTCTTGTGGAACCACTTTGATTTTCCGCTTATCTCTTAAACCTTTTTGAAAGATAACATTGAATACAATTGAGTGTATTTAAGAACTTTAGAGAAATGTATGAGTGTATTTAAGAGAAACGTTTAACATAGCTGTATATAGATTAACGTATATCTCAAGACTGAAAAGTGCATAGTGGAGCTAAAGCCTGGGGACATCAATTTTGTATCAAGATAAGTAGTAATTTCATAGTAACGATAATTTTCAGACCCTGCAGTAATAAACCTGCTTCTTAAATTAACTCACAAAATGATTTGCTTTTCTTATAAAAAATATTCTCCAAACCGATTCCACAAGAACTCATACAAACTTCTCCAAAATCATTGCTGATAGGAACCTCTAGAATCGCGATGCTGGATAGAAACCGATCTTACAAGAACTCATAGAAACTTCTCCAAAATCATTGCTCATAGGATCTTCTATAATCATGATACTGATAGAATCTCATTAAATATTCTAAAAACTGATTCAACAAGAACCCATATCTTCTGGAATTACGATACTGATAGAATCTCATCAAATATTCTAGAAACCGATCCCACAAGAACTAATAGAAACCTATCCAAAATCATTGCTGATAAGAATTGCGATACTGGATAGAATCTCATCAAATATCCTGGAAACCGATCCCACAAGAACCCATAGAAACTTTTCCAAAATCATTGCTCATAGGATCTTCTACAGACCGCTTCAAGCTACTGCGAACATAGGGGGAAGAAGTCTAATTTGCCAGTGTACGTACATGCAGAGACACCGCATGCCTATCAGTGAAGCAACCAACACTCAGGCTTCCGATCGCCATTCGCTGCCGTTCACCGCCTTTCGCCTTGTATTTAGTACGCCTCTAACCACGGTGCTGTGTGGAGCGTAGTCAATGAAACCGGAATTTGGTCAATAAATACGCAAATTTTTATAACGTAATTTTCTTATTTTTTGTCACTGATAAATAAGAGCGTTTTATTGTCAACTGCTCAGATTTATCAGTGACGACGTGTTACAATGAAAATAATAAGGAGAAACAAAATAAAAGCAAGTTCTCAAAATAAAATAATACATTCTAAAAACCAAAAAGATTCTCCCAGTCAAAAAAAAATTAAAGCAAATGTTCGAAAAGTCCTCCTTGCTCGGCTAGACAATATCCGAGCCTACTATAAAAACCCCTTCTAACGTTTCCAAGCATGTTAGGGGTGATAATTTGAAAAGCTTCTTCAAAAACAGATAGAAGTCATTAGGAGCAAGATCGGGAGATCGAGCTGGCCATAAAATAGTTCCCCGTGTACTTATAACCCGATTAGGAAATACATTATCAAGATATTCCCTAACAAGGCCAACATTGTGAGCGGAACAACCATCTTGTTGAAACCATGTTTCACCAAATCTTACACCTAACAACTGCCTAGCAGTTGGAATAATGTGCTGCTGCAGTAGATCCAAGTATCTAGGACCATTCAAATTGCAATTGCCGTTAATAAAAAATGGCCCAGTTACGTGTTCCCCTACAATACTCCCCCCCAAACATTTAGTTTTTGGGGATACTGTGTTCTTACGTCAAAATACAAATGCAAATTTTCCCTCGACCAATATCGAACGTGTGTTGGGTTATGACGATTTGACCATTTGACCATCTGCACTTTTTCGGCAACTTCGTAGACATCCATTTTTAGTTTTAAAAATGTATTATTTCAATTAAGAACTGACCCATCTGTTTCTCGAGCAAGGCAGAAATAAAACAAAATAATAAAAACAAAATGAATTTCCAAAAGATAACACTGCAGCGTGCTTCGAATCCACCTCGGTCGTACGGCACGGAAAGTAAATTGGACTTGATTCCCCCTATGTTCGTAGCAGCTTGAAGCGGTCTGTATAGTCATGAAACTGATAGAATCTCCTTTAAAACTGTGTATTTGTTCGTTGATAAAATCTTCTCCAAACCCACAAACTGATAAAATATCCTAGACTTATAAAACATCCTTGATTCTCATAAAAGTAACTAGTCTTATCCAATCTTATAAATGATTCTAAAACTACAAGCCGATAATACATCATATATTCCCTATATAATCTTCTCTGCTTCTAAAAGATTATAAAATATTATCAAAAAAAATATTGGCCTTCTCATTGGATCTTATAGACCTTATAAAAACATGATCAAAACTTCTCCGATCTGGATAAGATTCGAGGGGAAAATTTTACCAGGGTAGCGATATACGGTTTTCAGATTTAAGTTTTCATAAAGTCCAAATTCGTGGGAGCTTCAGTTTTCGAGTTATTTGAGAAAACGTTAAAATATATAATAAAAAATCATAACTTTAGAAGTAAAGCAGCTATTGATATGAGGTTTTCAGATTTTGGTTTTTGTAAATATTACCCAAAAATTTTGTTACAAGGTTCAAAACCTTCAAAGCTACAGTTTTCGAGATATTTTAATTTCCTTTCAACATAAAATAATTGATTGTATGTTGGAGTATCCGTGCTTTCTAGCACCAATTTTTAATATTTAAAAATATTATTTGGCATATGTACCGATTTTTAAACAAATGTCCTGACAATTTAAAGCATTTATTCCCTGCCAGACCAGAATTAATGTTACACTTTAGTTTTTGGACCCATTTTTATGTTGAATAACCTAACCTTTTATGTTGGATAAAATAACCACATACCCTAAATAAAAGAATATTTAATATGCTATTTGTTCATTTGTTAGAAAAGTGCATGTATGTATAGTGCATGTGTGTAAATATTTAATTTTTAAATTTAAACCATATAAATCAAAAATGTATGCCCAGACATGTAATATTTTAAAAATCATTTAGGATCTGCGTCATATTTTAAGTATTTTTTATGAATCCACATGATCTCTAGTTAATGTAAAATAAATTAAATTTTAAGGAAAAATATAAATTTAAAAATTCAGTTTCAAGATTTTAATGGTGCATTTTTTAGGTCAAAATCAGACTTTTGTTTCTCTAGCATGTCCACAATTGGACACTTTTAGGGGGTTTAAGGTACTTCCAGGGGAGATGGAAAAAAACTGACCCCCACTTGCGAGAATCGAATTTCAAGAGAAGTTAAATGGTGAAAACTGTATCTTGATATGTCAAGCCGTTTTCGAGCATGGGAGGTTTTCCAAAAGATTGCATTTTGGAAATGGCCTTATAACTTTGTTATGAAAAATTTGGTTTTGTATAAAAGGTTTTTTAATAGATTTTTTTATGAGGAGTTTTCTGCTGGTAACAGTTTTTCTAGCTTTTTTAGTTTTTGAATTATATCATAAAGTTTGTATTTTTCTTATGGAATGACCCTTATTTTTTTTATTTCCTTAAATGAGCATAAAATTACCTTAAAAATTATGTATCACAACACGGTTTGGTAGTTTTACAGATATTTGGCTTTTTCTTTATTCCAAGTAGGCTATTCTTATAATTTTTAGTTGCATTAGGCATAGGCTTTTTTTTAAAATCATAGTGGGCCATGAGCTTACAAACAAACAAACAATTCATTGTGTAATTTCAGTTTTTAAAGCTCCTTTAAATTAGTCAATAACTTTGTTCTTATAATATGACTATGAAAGATAGTTTTTAAATACTTATGACACTAGTTAACAAAATCATTAAATCAGAATTTAAACGATAAATAAACTGATAAAAAAGTAACTATATCAGGTGTTCAAAATGAGGACCATTTTGTCATTGCCTAAATGTTTTCCCTGTATAAATAATAATCACAGAGAGTAAGGTCGGGCGACCTGGCTGGCCAGTTAATGTGACCACTGTTACCAATCCAGTGTTCTTGGAACAGTTACTTTAGGTAATCGGTTACCAGTCGCGCTGTATGAGTAGGGGCTCCATCTTGCTGTTCTGCATAATTTTCCAGGGACAAATTTTCAAAAAAGGATTCTACAAAGTCTTCCAAAATCCTATGTCAATAACCTACTATTTGAATAACGAAAAAGTCAAATATCCGTAAAACTACTAAATCGAATTTCACGTGTAATACACGATTTTTAAAGGAATTTTATGCCCATTTTAGAAAGTAAAAAAATAAGTGTCATTCCATAAGAAAAATACAAACTTTATGATATATCTCAAAAACTAAAAAAGCTAGAGAAACTGTTTCCACCAGAAAACTCCTCATAAAAAAATCTATTGAAAATCATTTTACACAAAACAAAAATTTTGAACAACCCCCTGTAGCTCGAAAATGGCTTGACATATCAATGCGGTTTTCACCATTTAACAATTTGAAACACCCTGTACATCGGTTCACCGGACCATCATAAGGGGCCCAAATATTTTCAATGCTACATTTTCTAGCCTTTATACTATGTCATAATATGGTTACAACTGAGGCTAATAAGAAAACCCTACAAACCATACCAAAAGCGTGGTAACGCATAAATATCTCAAAAACTGTAAGAGCTATGAAGACAAAACTAAAAAAATCTTGAAACATTTGACAACTCGGTTAACCTGTATGTATGCTAAATTTTGTAGCCTTTTTGTAGCTATTTTGTTACGGTTTTTGTGCCACTTCAAATCAAGCACAAGTCCAGCTAGTGCAGCTGTAAGCTTAACATAGATACTAGCTACCACAGACAAAGTCTCTCAATTCCAAAATTTGGCCACTGTACACAATATAGCGGTATCCAAAATATGCTGTTAATTGACTAGATAAATATGAGGTGTAACAACATATTAAATCGCGATTTTCTTTAATAATAATCTTGCGAGATTTATTGTTGTCCCATAACTGGCTACCGGATTTATCTAACAAACTCTGAGCCCTACAAATTTGGGCAAACATTTTTTGCCTTTTTATTAAAAATATTTCTGTGTGGCTTAGCCTTTCCAAAGCCTAGTTATCTCTAATACTTTCCCAAGATAAATTTTGTGGCCAGTCTTACTGGACCACCCTATATACAGGTCATTTCAAGCATTCATATAGGACAAAAAAGTGAAATGGTGGACGCTTTTGAAAAATGCCAATTTTTCGTTCCCCTGCCACCTTTTTATGTACGCCACTGTCTTTTCTGAGTAACGTCATTTAAAAAGCCACATCCTTGACGTTTTCAAAAAGGTATTGCTTGTTAAAATTGGTCGTGAAATACAAAAGATGGAATAAAATTAATGGAATGAGTTTTTGGCCTCTTATTAAAACTTGTTGGATGTTTTTGATATTACATTGACAAAATACATCTTAGCAAAACCAAAAAACTACTCCCTTGACTATTGGCGAGACAGGTATCTACTAATTCACAAACATATCTCTGTTAATTAAGTATAGTATGCTTAAACACAAAATTCATTTTTTAGAGGCCAAGAATGCACCCTGTTAATTTTATTACATCTTTCATATTTCATGACCAATTTTAACAAGTGATATCTTTTTGAACATGTCAAGGGTGTGGCTTTTTAACTACGTTAGTCAGAAAAGACAGTGGCGCATTTTTAAAAAGCGTCCGCCATCTTGAATTTTGGTGAAATGTCAATCCTGGTGACAGGATCCTATAGTCTGAAGCTTTAGCTTTCCAGTAGAACAAAAATTTTTGAAATCGGACAAGTGGTAAAGAATTTATACCACCTAACAAAAATGTGGGGTTTTTTTATGGGCCACCCTATACTATATGATTTAAAATATTACCACATTTTCTACTAAAGAAGTTTATGAAAAACCATTAATATAAGCAAATAACAAATTGTCCCAGGCAGTTAGGATTAAAGTGTATATTCAGAAAAAAAAAGCTTTAAAATTAAGACACAAAATTAAAATTTTTCTTTCTTTCTTTTAGTTTTTTTTTGGAAATATGCTTTTTTCAATATAAATAAAAAGAATTTGAGTTAAAAGAGAAGAAAATAATATGATAAAACGACGATACTTTTTATGTTTAAAGTTATTCTTGAGTGATGAACAGAACCAAAAACAAATTAATTTAAAAACTATTATTTGTTTTAGCTCTAAAAATTTTCATTTTAAAAAGAAAAATTAAATCACATCTGCCTTTATTTCTTGCATGTGCTAAATTTCATTTTTTCTTAAATTATGAAAACTGTCAGTAGGTTACAAATTTTACTTACCGTTACATTATATCTAAGTGCAATCCCTTGCAAGGTATCACTATCAGTCACAAAATGCTTAATATAAGTCTCGTTTTTGGTGCTTGCTTTACTACTTGTGCTCCCATATTTTTTCAATGATCTTGCACTGTCCCGTATTGACAGTTTTTCGTAGGAACCTCTGTCTCTGTCTCCACCGCGGCCTAGCATAGTTGAGATGAAGCCTATATTTGGAAAAGATATGCATTGATACATGTTGTATATAGAAAATACAATTTCCATTTTTAACTCCCAGGGAAGTCACTATATTTAGGATTTACAACATACATAGTTTTCAGATTTAAAAAATATGTTTAGTTGGTTTTATTGACTTTTTCTGGAGATCTGTAGCTGATGATATGTGGAAATATACTATCAAAATTGTGTGAATAAGATTTTACTCTTTCATATCTGGTATTTACATGGTAAACAGTGTCTTATCAATGAGATTTTTGTGAGGGTTTTTGCAAGATTTTTCTTAAATTTAATTTCATAACTTTAACATCCTTAGTACTGTTATTTTAATAATAACCAAATGTTTCTGTTTTTTTATATCAAAGCTTAAACTTTTTTAAATTGAAATAAAATATCTATAGGTAATCCCATCTTAGGTATGTCAATTTTATATTTTTATCTCTTACAGATACATTTTTTCCTTTTAAAATTTGTGAGAAGACCCTGTTAGACAAAAACATTAGGAAATAATTTATCTTAGATTAATGGGAGGTTTACCCAACTCATTATTATGCTTAATCATAAATTTGTGCTAATTCTGTCTATCTGTCTCTTCATTCTGATAAGGAAGAAGAAAGACAGACATACAGAACTAGCACTAAATTTATACCATAAGATAAAAATTATCAACTTGTTGCATTGTTCATCAACAGTAGTAAACAATGTAAGAAATAAATCACACAAACTCAGGCAAAAAATTTTTCAGATTTTTTTAGTTTTTCTTTTTCCTCCCATGTTGCAGACAGTAAAATAATAAAGAAAATAATATATTTAATAATAACTTTAGGGGTATTTTATTTAATTCGAGTTATCTTTATCTAGGTTTAGTTTTCAATAAACAAATTTAACTACCTATATTTAATATTCCCACTTTTATGGGAGGTTTACTCAACTCATTGTAAGGTAAAGCTATCTTTACTCAAAAATCAAATGACAGTGGGCTTCTGTGATTGATTTCTGGTGGTAAATTGGCAGGTTAATTCTGTATGTTTCTTCTTCCTTATTAAAGTAAAGAGACAGAATCAGCACTAAATGTATGTTTATGCATAAAAATGAGCTGAGTTAAACCTCCCATATATAGCCCTGTTCTCACTATGCAACTTTTCCATGCACAAAATTTTCTAATAACAGGTTAAAAGAAGACACAATCGGCGGTACAGTTTTCTGCCATTTTTGATTTTTTATGAAAAATTCTTTATGGGGGCACCTACTAGGGTCCCTAGGACCCCAAATCCGCCTACGCCCGATTTTTTTTTTAAAGAGAAAAAAGGGTGCCGGAGGCTGTTTTTTTGATGGTTTTGGGTTAGTTGGGCTGTGTTGAATTGGGTTGTTTTAGTGAAAAAAATTTAAAAAAAACACAAAAATAAAAAAAAAAACAACCGTCGCAGCCGGATTTGGGGTCCTAGCGACCCTAGTAGGTGCCCCCATAAAGAAGTTTTCATAAAAAATCAAAAATGGCAGAAAACTGTATACTGCATAATTACCGAAATTTTGATGCATGGAAAAGTTGCATAGTGAGAACAGAGCATATGTCTTTTCCTTGGTCTTTTTAAAACGAAAAAAATTTTAACAGTTTCCCCTACAGTAAAGTAAGTAAAAATCTCTACCTACCTCAACAACACAATGTTTATTTTTTTAGCACTCGGAACAACAATTTATCACAATTTTAAAATCACATAACTGCGTTCAGATAAGGCAAATCTCGATTTTATTTGTTCTTTTGTGTTGGTTTCGAAATTGTAAAAAAAACGCAGAAAAAATCCAACTTTCAAAAACGACAAATCGAATCTATGTTTTTGACTCAAGTGACACTCAACCATTTCTTTGTTGTAAATTTTTTTCCGGCCTGCATTTTTTTCTTCGTTGTCCAATTAGATTGTTTTGTCCATTGGCCGTAGTATGTTCTTTTTGTTGGTCGCAGCAACACATTTCCGCCATCTTTCCCTTTTCGTGATTGAAGGGTTGTCGAACTTTTAGGGGCAAATTGGCACTTTTTTTTTTAAATATTCAGAAATATTTACTTATACCTGAGAGCGAAACATTTGTGTTTATTATTACATTGTCTGCGTTAATCCATCCAAGGATGACTAATAAGTAAAGGTGAGTTTATGAATTATAAAACGTAAAAGTAAAATGTTAGGCTTCCTGCTATGCACTTAGGTGTGTTGCGGGTCGTCGACTTTTCCTTTGGCTGTTTATTTTTTTGAAACTGATAAATAATTAGATTATTTGTATTGTCCTATTAGAGCCCCACATTTTTTTATTCATTCCCAGGAATCGGGAGAGCTGTACAGCGAAACAATTCTTAGGATTTCCAATAGAATAGTTATAGAGAAATAAAAATTATATTTTTTAAAATATAGAACCAAGATAGCAGCCTGCTACCATGAATATTGCAGTTATAAAACATGAAAATGGTGTTGAAGAAGTGGTCAAAATTGAAGGCCATGAAGAAATTCAGGTAAAAATAAAAGTTAATTATCCAAACAGGAAATTTATTAAAAAAACATTGCAAAAAAATATACCAAACATGCTTTGAAAGAAAATGCTTTATGCTAAAACATGAATAATAGTTTTTCAAATCAATGGTAATTATGCAATATTGGATTTTCTGCCATTTTTGATATTTTAATGAAATATTCTTTATGGGGACACCTACTAAGGTCCCTAGGACCCCAAATCCGCAGGCACCAGTTGGTTTTTTTATAATTTTTTTGTTTTTTTTTTAAATTTTTTTCACTAAAACAACCCAATCCAACACAGCACTACCCAACCTAACCCAACTCAAATCAATCAAAAAAACACATTACAACCCCCCCTGGCATCCTTTTCTTTAAAAAAAAAACCAGCGCCGGCAGATTTGGGGTTCTAGAGACTCTAGTAGGTGCACCCATAAAGAATTTTTCATAAAAAAATAAAAAATGGCAGAAAACAACATACTGCGTAATTACCAAATCAACTATTTAGAGAATGCATAGAAACTAACCATAAAAAATACTTTTAGTTAAATTTGCACTTTGAAAAATCCATTTCAGGATGCTGTTGCATAAAAGTCTTGATAACGTCCTGTTTTTTCTGTTCATCACTTGTTGGCAAGCCCATCTCTTTCTGTCTTTGGTCATACATCATTTTCTCCACTAAGCCCCTAGTTTCTCCATCCAAATCGCTCAACTTTGAAGGCTCAGGATTGATTTTTTTTGTGCTGATTTCAGGGTCTGTATTGACCAGTTTACTCCACCAGTTCATTTTGTTTACTTTTTCTAGGTTGAATAATAAGGATTTACCATCCTCAATGACCCATGTGGACTCCTCTAATTTGATTTCATGTTGGAAGTCACCATCAATGATCGGAGGTTGACCTTAAAAAAAAAAAATATATTGGTGCTGCTTTGGGTGTAAAAATAGAATTTTAAACTTGAAAGGGAGTGTGCTTACCTTTGATGCCACAACTTAAATGTTTCTTCGTCAAGTTGACCACAACATCTTTTTGCTTAGCCCTGAAGTTAATTTCTAAAGGTACTTTTAACTCAATATCTTGCAAAGTCTGGGTCCACTTATATTTGTCCAGGTCACAACCGTTGCCCTTGTTAGGTTTAAGTTTGCCTTTTTCAGATTCATCCTCTTCCTCTTCTTTGTTCTCGCTTTTTTCTGTCTTTGAACTTGTTGAAGTTTCGGCAGTGGTTGAGCTACTGCTACCTACAAAAGACAAAGGTTTAATGGTTTTTATGTAACTAAATATGTTGAATTTATTAAGCTTAAGTCCTATTTTTTTGTTGAATATTGTTGTCAGGATAGTTACCATTTTGTTGGATTTGGTTAAGGATTTAATTAATAAAATCAAAAATGAACCTCAGACAAAAAGAGAGGTTCATTTTTGAGTTTATTAGTTCAATAGAATACATCAATAGAATACACCCTTAACCAAATCAAACAAAATGGTAACTATCCTGACTTAAATTTTAACAGTAAATATTTTGAAAGAAAATGCTTGCCTGCAGTGTGTTTTTCATTATCAATCTCTTGTTGCAGTTTTTCTGCTTCTTCATCTGTTAAATCTTTTATTTCTGCTGGTTTTACAGTTTGTTCTTCGACTTTTTTTGCTTTTTTGGCAGCTTCTCGCTGTTGTCTGGCTTTTAATTCTGATTCATGTTGCGATCGGCTTATTTTTTCATGTTTTTTAAAGGTGTTCATTACCAACTTTTCCCAGTCCCCTAAAAAGAATTTACGATTTAAGTTTGGCCACTCTTGGTACTTCTAAAAACTTTGTTTCTTACCTTCATTTCCCCCAGTAAAAAAATCAGTCTTCCTTCCCAAAAAGCTGACAAAAGTGTCTAGTAATTGATGGGGCCCTTCAGGATGATGTTGAGCAATAGTTAGAAATAGCGAGTCAAACTGTTCTTGCTTGCCGTCTCCGCCACTCATTTTTTCGCAATTCTATCCACTTGAATTCCTAAAAATAATCACAGGGCTTAGGATATGAATTTATTGATCAAACAAGAGTGAGTGAATGAGTAATGGACAAAATTGTAAGAGATTCTGTACCTATTAATTTTCTTATGGTCCTCAACGAAAAAGTGTCTTTATCGAAAACCGAAAAGTATGAAAACGCACGCGAAACGCTGCAAAATTTCGTATTTTCTAGAAATCCGCCTGCGGTTCTCGAAAAACGGTTTGACGTTTAAGGTTAGGAAACCTCGGTATCTTTTTGTTTTCGTCGGCCACTAAGGTCACTTGTACCATTTGCAAAGATGGGTCACCCTAAATCACGGATGTAGATTTTTACATTCGTGCCCTAAATTCTCACAAAAATAATGGCGCGAATTTTAAAAAGAAAATTTATTTAATATTTAAATATTTTTAGGAAGAAGAGCTATCCCGAGCCACCATACTCCAAAACTTAAAACAATTTACTGTTCAGGATAGAATCGAATATCCGGTACTGCCCGTACTTGTTGACCCTCATAACAATGTTAACTCTGATGGAAACTTGGAAATCATGCAGCAACGGGAAGAAACAAATGGATCCGGTTTTACTTATGTTATTCAGTATGTATCGTTTATTATACTTTCAATAAAAACATGATTTGTTAGTCATGGAGTAACAATGCATTTGCAGAAACATGTTTATGGGTAAAAAAAGACTTATTTATTTATTTATTTATTGTCTAACAGGAAAAAAAATGCCAATAATAAGACAAAAAATACTTATTAAGTAGTAAAAAGGTCGTAAAATAATTACTTATTGAATTAAGTCCTAATAGGAGAAAGTATAAAAGTAAAATTAATTATTATTTAAAATAAATAAAATTAACCAACTGAAAAAAATGATAAGAAAATGTAGGAAAACCAAAATCTGAATCCTACTGCATCAACCTGTTTTCCTTATATGAAATTTAAATTTAATGAGAAAATTAAGTTTGATACCTATTTTGGACTTGAACATATTGACAGGTAATGACAGTAGATCCATACTAGCATACATGTTCAGATTGTTGAACCAATAGACTTATTTTCATCTGAAAAATAGGTTGTTGAAATCTTGATACTGCATTTCCAAAAGCACTCTGCTTTAAAAAAATTGGATTTATGATATTATTTTTTAGAAGTGAATACATCAATGAAAATGGTGAAACAACAGTGGAGTATAGACTTGCAGACACTCTGGCGGACGAACGACATTACATTGTTGAAGAATATGCAACCAATTATGAAGAAGACTCCCAGGGGAATGTCTTTGAGACTGTTTACATACAGCAAGAAGGGGCAGAGTTGCAAACTTGTAAGAAAGTTTTAATGTTCTGGGGTTCTTTTTGTTCTACACATGTGGAAATTATTTCACCAAATCGTTGTATGAACTATGTGTGTTAGGCTTCTTTTCTAGCGCATTCACTAAAAGTTAAAAATATAAAAAATTTTTTACTTTAAGGACGCACTTTAAGTACGCAATCAGCAATATTTTTACTAAGCTGTTCATACAACATCCTTTTCTGTTATAACTACGGCTTAAAATATTTAAAAGAAAAACGTCAAGAAATATTTTGCCGGCCGCACTTTTTCTTTAGTAATAAGTATTTATTCACAACCAACTTCAGTAGTTCATTATATTAATTGTAAAAATGGTAATAAATAAATTGTCTACTATGTTGGGAATTTGGAACCTTTGGTTGCACTAAAACAAATTTATGATTGTTTTCCACAAACCAAAACTACACTTTTTTGCACTCGACGCGCGTTTCGCTAACAACGTTAGCATCATCAGGAGTAGTACTACAGTTCTAGAAAAAAGTGGAATTTACGAAATTAGTTGCATGGATTGTGACAAAAAATATGTTGGCCAAACGAGACGCTCCATTCAAACACGTTTTAAAGAACACTTAGCACACTTAAAATACGGAAGAACAGAAAAGTCAAGTGTGGCCGAGCATGCTTTTGAAAACAATCATAGAATCACATTAGATAACCTAAAACTTCTAAAAAGTGTACCAAACAAAAGACTTTTGAATGCATTTGAAAGTATGGAAATCATTAAATCCAGAAATAGTTTAAATAAAGATAGAGGACCCATCCCGTTTAGTACACTTTATTCTTTGGTTGATGGGAGATAGGATTAAAAATCGTGATCAATCACAAATTATTAGTCTTATCTCCGCCCACTAAAGGATTGTATACAGGGTTCCTAAGCAAATCCTTAGGGGGCCAAGCAGCCGTGTATAAGACGCAGACAAACGGAAAAGCACATTAGGCAGAAAAGGATGGGCATGGGGCGATGTTGTCACTACATCTTACACGTAGTAAATCCATTCCATTTCTAATGTTTTCCATTTTCATACCTTTAGGACTGGAATAAAAATTGTTTTTGCTCGACTTTAATACCAAACTGATGAAAGATATCGTAAAAAAAAATATTGTTCGGCTTTTCATTTTGGAACCATTGTCCTTACGCACTGTTTACAGGCTGTGGACTGAGATACATGCAAATGCCTAACCTAAAGCGTTCATACACAGCCGGAGAAATCGACTGAGATATTTCCATAGAAACTTTATCAAGCAAATAGGACGGGTTGACGCCTTCGAACTTCCAACCCGGGTTTTGCACTTTGATTCGAAATCAAAAAGGAGGAACAGTCAGATGTGGGGCCGTGCACAAATTACGTAACGGTGATTTTACCAATTTTTGACCCCCTCCCTGTGTAATGTTTTGTAACGGTTTGGCACGCCACTCCCCTAATATTACGTAACGATTTCAAGACCACTACCCCCCCCCCCCCAATTTTCTTAGTTTCACACAAATGCAAACGCTGTCGAAAACCCCCCTCCCCCTACGTAACGTTTTGTAACCCCCCTCCCCCCTATGACCATTACGTAATTTGTGCACGGCCCCTGTAGTCCCAGTGGAGGAGGGCGAGAAAATTGATATTTTTTTCTTAAAAATTATACTCTTTAGACCTATTTCTTTGAGTTCCCGAAATTACGTAATTTTTGAGAAAAAATTGTAAGCGGCGCCATTTTTATTTCGTGCTTTGTTTTTCTAACATTTTTGCGTTCGGCTAATTTAATTAAAAAAATTTTGCCTGCGGCGCCCTTTATCTTCTCACTCGAAACCAAGATCCCCCGTTTTATTAAAACTGATCCCGTCTCTGTTTCTAAATTTTTTCTAATAAAAGTAGAGTATGGCCATGGGGGAAATAATTTTTTTCTACGGTATTACGAAAATTTCGAGAAAGTTGAAGAAAAAAATAAAAAAAGTGGCAGAGCTCAAGTTTTTCGTAAAAAAAACGTTTTTTGTAAAGAAACAGAGCAAAATAAATCTTTTCACCCCTTTTTGCATGTTACAAATATTGGCAGCCCCTTATTTTTCGCTTTTACCCTCCGGCTAGTTTTGAAGAATTGGTTCGCTACATGTTTCGGGATCATGTCATAAAACACCTCGAAAATATCAAATGTAGTGTAGGGCCAGCTTTATTTAAAATCAATAATTTCGCAAGCAAAAAGCTCTGCAGGAAAAACAGCGCCGTTTATTGATTTCTTTGGCTGCTAGTGCTAGCTGCATGGTTTGGCCGTTTCCGGATAGATGTCACTAGTAGAACAGAATGGAAAGAAATTTAATTAAAAGCGAAGATATTTCTTTCTAATGTTAACAACCTCACGAGTTTATTGCTCAGTATCGTAAATAATGGACCCTGCCGCCTCCTTTAAGCAAGAAAAAGCTGTGGTTTGGACTTGAAAACATCTAATTTTTAATTAGATTAGATGCCATCTAGCGGAATTTGCAGACATCTTGTCAACGGTTATTATTGCAACTATGATTTATGCTCACAATGAAAGAGTGGCGACAATTTTTTCTCATGAAAGCAGTCCGGAGATAATAACAAACTGGCACCATTGCTCAATATACCTGTTTCTTTTGTGCGCGCAGAACTTTCTATGCCATTTCTGTTTGATTTATTGAAATCCTATCCCTAAGGAAAATCTTAGGAACCCTGTATAAGATAGAGCGTAGATTAATTTAGTTCATTGTTTATCGTCTCCTGATGATGCTAACGTTGTTAGCGAAACGCGCGTCGAGTGCAAAAAAGTGTAGTTTTGGTTTGTGGAAAACAATCATAACTTTGAAATAAATTGTCATTTAAAAATAATTAAGTAATAAAAAGGTACTACTAATAATAATAATAATAATAATAATAATAATAATAATAATAATACTATTGAAAACCGAGAATACAATAATTACATCATTTTAAAACATGTTTTTTTTTAAGTCTTTTGTAGATTTAATTTTTTATATTCTTATTTTTTATTTCTTCTGGGATTCTATTGTATATATTAATCTATTCCATCACAAATAATTGATTTTTTACCAAAATTACTTATTGATGGGTTGCAAATAAGTTTCCTGTTATTTCTTGTTTCATTGAGTGGTTAACATTACATGTAACTAACTTAATGTTAGATTTTTTACTGTCACAGTAAATTGAATGAATTAAAATGCCTAATTTTAAAATATGTAGATTGTTAATATCACGGTAGCCCTTTGGTTTATAAATGTTTTCTGTGGGTTCTAAGAATTGAAATTTATGAATGCATTTGATTGCTTTATTTTGTAGTTTTTTTCAATGGTTTTGTTGTGGTTTTATTTGCAAACACCCAAATAGATATAATGTATTGTAATTTGGAAAAAATTAAAGCATAATAAATGTTTTTTAGGTGTTTTAACGGTATGTAATGTCTTATTTTGTGAAGAACACCGATTAAAGGAGAAATAGAATTTCTTAAATGTTCAATATGTTTATCCCAGCTTAATCTTTCATCGATGTATAATCCCAAAAATTTTATAAATTTTGTATATTTAATTTCATTGTTATTAAATTTGATTGGTTCTATTTTTTGAGTAATTTTCTTTTTATTAATAAAAATACAAGATGATTTATTATAGTTAATTGTTAGTTTGTAAGAATAGAGCCATTTTTGAATAATATTTAGATCAAAGTGAATATCACTATAAATTTGGGAATAATTATTTGCAAAATAAACTATTGTTGTGTCAACAGCAAATAATTTTATTTTGGAACTCCTCAAATTATTTTTCCTTTAGAACTTTTATGGTTGCCAATTTCAATATATTGGAGTCGATTTAATAAATAATTTTGAAACCATAAAAGAGCTTTGCCTCGAATCCCGATGTGGTTTAGAAAATTTATTAAAATTTCGTAATTAACAGTGTCATGCTTGACATTTTTGACATTACTGGCAGTACTGAAATAGGCCTGTAGTTATTGCTATTGTATTTTTCGTTATTTTTATAAACAGATAAAACTTTAGCAATTTTCATATTATTGGGAAATTCACCTTTTTCAAATGACAATTTTGATAATTTTTAATATTATTGGAATTACATATCATTTGGGCTTTTTAAGATTTTTTACAGAAATGTCGTCGTACCCAGATGCTTTTTTGATGCCAGTTCTTTTATGATTTCTTCAATTTCTTCTTCTAGATAGATTGAATTTAGATTGGACGGAAAATCATTTCTCAAGGTTTTGGGTATTTTCTTTGCCAAATTTTCGCCCACATTTATAAAATGGTTATTTATTTCTTCACAAATTTCTGGTTTGTTTTCAATTTCAAAAAAAAAATATATATTTTTCCATATATTCTTTGGGTCGCCAGTTGAAAATTCTTTCTTGTAATATTGTTGTTTTGTTTTTCTGATTTCTTGTTTGACTTTTTTATTAATTTGTTGATATCTTCTTTAGCTGCTAAGTTTTCTGGAAACATTTTTGTTTTTTCGCAATTTGCTGCGGGTTTTTTGGATATTACTTTTTTTGTTTTTCTGTTTTTTATATATTTTAAAATTCGCGCAAAACTGCGTGCTAGAGTTGTAAAAACTACTTTAGCATCCAAAGTTCTTCCACAAAAAAAAATCTAATTTGCAAATTGTACAAAAATCCCTAAAAAAATCCTGAATTTTATGATGGTCTTTTTTTTGAAGATTTTACTTGGCATTTTCAATAAAAATATATTGCAGTTTCTTTATCTTTCTTTATATCTAATAAATCTAAAAAATAGGAATCAATGAAAATATTATTGAAATTTACTAACTATGCAGATTTGAAGAAAATATTATTTAATATTTTGCAGCTATGGAGGTGACAAGAGATGAGGAACAACCCCAGCAAAATGAAGATGTTTACGAAGATGAGGGACAGATGACCATAGTTGAAGAGGTAAGAAGAAGCGTTGCTTTAATGTTCTTTTAGTTGCAGTTTTTGCAAAATATTTCTGTCCATCTAAGTTATTCTGAGCATTCTTCAATAGCACCACATCTCGAATGCCTCCAATTTGCACATGGCATCAGTCCTTCCCACGCCATATTTACATATTACATAAAATACAACAATGTCAACATTTGGAAAAGAAATAGAAAAGTTACTTAGTTCTAGCAACGAGGATATAAGCTAAAGTAAAATTATTTATTGCTATTCATTCAATTGTTTTTACAGGATAGTGAGGCCGAACAGTCGATATTGGTGGTAGAGTCTTTGCCGCAATCGGTAGGATCCACGGTAGGTAGCTCCCCCCCCTTCCAATTTAGTTATTAATTAGGTGCCCTATAAAACTAAATTATTTAATAGCATACAATAGAACTCTACTTAACGTTTTCTTCATTTATAAAAGCATAAAAGGCAATTTAAATTGTACGTATGCGTCGACGTCGAATATAACGCAATATTAGAGAGTTAATAGACCACTAATTTTACCGTATTACCGTAATTGAGATGCTATAAAGATTTGTTATACCACAATCACAAATGTAACTAGAATAGAAAAGAAAACAACAGTTCCTGTTTTTCCAAATTCACTGTCAGAAACAGATTAAAGACCTAACTAAATTAAAAAACGAAAATTCTTTTAGGCAAATCGAATTCCAAGGTATAGATCAATTCTAACAAAAAAACAAAACTCTAAAAATATCGTTTATAAAATTACTTCAGCGTCGTAAATTTTATATTGGAGAAACTTCAAGGCCCCTTGACTTGACCATAAGGGGTACCTCAGAAGGGGAGATTGGGAGAGGTCTAAAATTTGCCAACATTCTTTTGAAAATGATCATAGAGCAATGTGGGGAGAAACCAGTATATTACAAAAAGAACAAGACAAAATTAAACGAAAAATCAAAGAAGCAGCTTGCATCTATCTAAATGAAGATGAATGCATAGCTAGCATATCAGTTGATAAAAATCTTCCGATTTTAAAACAAGATTTTCAAAAAGGCTTTTTAAAATAAATTAAAATCAGTCAAAATATAATTAATTTTTATTTTATATTTTATTAAACTCACCCAATACCTTGTGCTACTATCGACACACCAAACTGTCAAGTTAATATTTGAAATATAAATTAATTAAAGTCAGTCAGCTGGATGACAACAGATAGATATTTTTAAAAAAGAATCGAAAAAAATTTTGAAAAGAATAATACTGGGTTTATACAGAAAAATAAGATAAGATAAGACATAACATAAGAAATAACATAAAATGAAATAAGAGATGAGCTTATGACAAACCCTGTTGAGACATGAGACATAAAAAGATGCCCAACTTTCATCTTTTTATGTTATGTCAGGTGAAATCACATTTCTCGCATGACCACGACGCCATTTTTTGCGAGTGTCCACCATAACACTACTTTTATTTAATAGTGTTTAGATGTTATTTTTGTTAAAAAACAAGTTTTAGGCAAAAAAGGTTAGCAAAATGTCAGATATTGACATTTACATAGGTAGGGAGCCTGTTCATTATTGTTGCAGTAAATTGGGCTCAGCTATCTTATGTCATGTTATTTCCTGTATAAACAGCCATTTTTCTTATTTTATGTTATGTTATGTTATGTCATGCTATGTCTTATCTTATTTTTCTGTATAAACCCAGTTTATTTCCTTTGATAACGGCAGTAGAGTTTCTGACGAAACGTCAGATAAGTACTTAGATTCTAGTTAGGATTTGCGTGTGTTTAGGCAAATTTTTTATCTTATTTAAAAACAACTGATAAACGAACAATATTTTTTCTCTAGGAAGTTACGCAGTGGATTTTAACATTTTTGAAAAAAAATCCTTAACTTAGTGGCGAAAAACCCAAAAAAAGTAGTTTCGACATTATGAAGCCGCCACAAACATATTTAGATTTTATTCAAAGAAATAAATCTGGTTGGTGGCAAAAAATAACCGAGCGGATCCCGTTAATCCTGCGTAAGTAACGTATTCCGGTTCGGTTATTTTTGGATACAGGAGAAAATTAACCGATTTTGCTTACGGTATCGCCAATTTTGATGGTCTATTAACGCTATGTTTACTTGCCTAGTTTAATTTTACTCTAACTGCTAAAGCGTCTAAAGCGCAACTGTAATGAAATGTTCAGAGTAAGAGCAGAGTTAAAAAAAGTTGGGTTTTGTATAAAAATAATTTTAATTTATACATTTTTGTGTTTTGTTTTTTTTTTGAAATCTTTCAATTTTTTTTGAAAGTAAGTAAGAATTTATAAAGCCTATTTTTTTTTCAAACAGCGTATTCTACGCCTGATTGAAAAAAAAATAATTTAATTATCTTTAGGTCACTGAAGAACAGCAACCACAACCACCCAGACCTACACCGGTTTCTCATCATCCTCATTCTCGAGCTGTCACCATTAAGCAAGAGGTGTCATCTCAACTTTCGGAAGGTATGGAGTAATTTTTTGTGAGCTGAACATGTCCTACGTTTTCACGTGGAACTTCTTTTTTTGCTTTTTTAAATTCAATAAGTTTACTTATCTCAAAAGAAATATTTTTTTTTCACAGATTTTTTCTATTCATTTTCAAACACAACCAAGACATAAAAGACCTTTTCTAAAAATTTTAAATAATTTTTCTCGTAATTTTTGGTATTTTTGGATTGCTTACAGTTTACTTAAAAAATAAAAATGACAAGAGTTCGCGATGGCCAACAATTTCATCATTTAAAGGACTTCGATAAAGGACGCATCGTGGGCTGGTTTTGGTTTACGAGAAATTGCAAGAAGGGTTAATGCCAATCCATCAACAGTGTTAAGAGTTTGAAGAAGGTGGTCCAATGATGAGACTTATAATGTCGTGCGGGTTCTGGACGCCCTAAATTATTACAAGGTCGTGACCTACGCCATCTCAGACTTCTTGCTCTCAGAAATCGACGGGACAGTATACGCCAAGTAAGAGATGTTCTAGTTGCAGCTACAGGACGAGTGTTTTCAAGGATGACAGTTAATCGAAGATTGCTTGGTATGGAGCTGAGGGCTTACCGTCCGCTTTTGGTGCTACCTTTGACCCCGCAACATAAGGCTCGCCGCTGGGAGTGGTGCAGAGCTCGGCAAAACTGGAATGACGAATGGAATATCATAAGCTTCAGCTACGAATCCAGGTTTTGTTTAGGAGATCATGATGGACGCATGAGGGTTAGGCGATTTCGAGGTGAGAGACGAAACGTAGGCTTTGCTGTTGAACGTGATACAGCAAGACAGCAAAGTATCATGGTATGGGGTGATGATGGTGAGATGTTTAGGAAGCAGATCACCCCTAGTCCCCAACAACGGCAATCTGACTGCTCGGCGATATATCGATGAAGTTCTGCAGCCAGTTTTACATCCCTACCTACAAACTATCCCAAATGCGATCTTTCAACAAGATAATGTCAGACCGCATATTGCTCGTGGAACAATGGACTTCTTACATGAACTTGGCATAGAGACTTTGGAATGGCCAGCAAGATCGCCTGACTTGTCGCCTATCGAACACGTATAGGATATGATAGGGCGCAATCTTAGTCGATTACCACGTCCCCCTGGAAACTTAGATGAACTCTGGCATGCCGTAACGAGGATATGAATGAGTGTTCCTGAATATGATATAGACCATATTATTTTGTCAATGCCCAATAGAACACTCATTATTAATTTTTTGATCACGAAGGAATCTTCTTGAAAATGTAATCAATATTACTAAGAGCGTTTGTCCTTTCTGGTGTTGAATTTTTTTTGTTCTCCAGTATATAATTAAAATAAAGGTCTATACCTACTTCTTGCAGGAATATTAAAAGTGCTAACAGCTTATTATTGATGTCAAGTCAGTTCGATACGATAGCCGTTGTCGTGCAGTTGGATTGAACTTGGGCAGGGCCAACGAAAAAAAAGTTCGATTCGCCGCGTTTTCAAGGAAGGTTTGAAAGTGAATCGTAGTGAAAACGTATTCAATTCCACGTGTAAACGTAGTAATGGTAACTATTGTTCTCTTCTTTTAATTGTATCGGTATGAGAGAGATCAAGCTTAGCAGAAAATGCACCCCTCTGTCCATGAATTTATAACGATCTCGAACGGTACACAGGCGAGTCTTACAGACCATTTTTCTCGCATGGAAGGATGAGTTTTTGCTATGTTTTTTCAGGGGGTCTGAAAGTAAACCTCCCAAGTTTGTGTTTCCCCCACTCCTCGGGAACCATCCTCCATTTTGAAAAATCTCTGTAACCATGGCAACACGGAGGCCATAAAGTCTGAGAACAAAAATATTCGGCAAAAAATTTGCAACGTTTTTGTCCAAGAGCTCAACTTTCTGTAGTTAGAAATTAACTCTGTGTTTCGGACTTCCATTGTCTATATTTTATTTATACACGACGTTTCGATCGGTACAATCTCTGATCGTCTTCAGGTGCAAACTACAATCAATTCCTAAGGCTACGTACTTATATACTGTGAGAAATCACTCAACCTTGAAGTTTAAGAAGTTGGCTCCGCCCAAGGAGGGGCTTCCAAATATTTGGGATTTCAACACTTGGTTTACTGAAAATACCCTGATTCCGCCCAATAAAGGCAGCTTCAAGGAATTTTCGTTTCTTCCAGTGTGACTCCTTGTGCAAAACCTTTGCTTCTGCCCACTTCATTCGGTGTTGTTTTGACCATGCATGTTCGGCAATTCCTGATTTCGTGGTTTCACCTTTTTGGGTGTTCGTCTGATGTTCCTTAAGCCTAACAGATAGTGGTCTTTTAGTTTCGCCTATGTATGATTCACCACACTCACAAGGAACTTGGTAAATGCATTCCTTATTTTGTTTGTTCTCCGGTTTTGTTTTACTAAGAAGGCTTCGAATTGTATTACTAGATTTAAAAGCTGTTTTAATATTAAAGTTTTTCGCTACTCTTCGAATTTTCTCTGATACTCCTTTAACGTATGGGATTGTAAGGAATGCATTTGCCTGGTTTTGGTCATGTAATCTCTGTCCTGTTTGTTGAAATTTAGAAATAGTATCTGTTATAAGTTTCAGGCTGTAACCATTCTGCTGCAGATCCTTCTTAATGTTTCTTATTTCGATTTCCAAGTCATGAGAATTGTTACAAATTTGAACGGCTCTGTTATACAAAGTTTTGATTATGCCTCGTTTGGTTGTAGCAGAATGATTTGAACCTTGATTTAAATATTGTCCTGTGTGAGTGGGTTTACGATAGACTGTTGTTCTGATGTCGCTTTCTACTCGTGTGACAAGTACATCAAGAAAAGGAATTTGACAATTTTGCTCCAACTCCATTGTGAATTTAATGGTGGGTCTTATGTTATTTAGGTGGTGAAGAAATTCTGAAAGTTGTTGGTCATTCCCGGTCCAGACAATAAAAGTATCATCAACATATCTCAGCCAGAGCTTAGGTTTATATGTTGCGGTATCAACCGCGTGTGATTCGAACCACTCCATGTAAATATTGGCCACCACTGGCGAAAGCGATGAACCCATTGGCAGACCGTCTTCCTGAGCATAAAACCTATCTTTCACTTGAAAATAAGAGTTATGTAGGCAGCACTCCAATAACTCCATCACTCCCTCCAGCGGTAGGCTGGTACGTTCATAAAGGGATTCGTCATCAACCAGTCTTTTTCTAATAATATCTAGCGATTCCTTTATTGGGACATTGGTGTATAGACTTTCGACATCAAAACTGACAAGTCTATCCTCGGTTCCTAAAACAAAAGATTTAAGAATATTAACAAAGTGGTTTGAATTTTCTACAAATGAAGCGGTCTTGCCTGCAAGACAATATTTAAATCAAGGTTCAAATCATTCTGCTACAACCAAACGAGGCATAATCAAAACTTTGTATAACAGAGCCGTTCAAATTTGTAACAATTCTCATGACTTGGAAATCGAAATAAGAAACATTAAGAAGGATCTGCAGCAGAATGGTTACAGCCTGAAACTTATAACAGATACTATTTCTAAATTTCAACAAACAGGACAGAGATTACATGACCAAAACCAGGCAAATGCATTCCTTACAATCCCATACGTTAAAGGAGTATCAGAGAAAATTCGAAGAGTAGCGAAAAACTTTAATATTAAAACAGCTTTTAAATCTAGTAATACAATTCGAAGCCTTCTTAGTAAAACAAAACCGGAGAACAAACAAAATAAGGAATGCATTTACCAAGTTCCTTGTGAGTGTGGTGAATCATACATAGGCGAAACTAAAAGACCACTATCTGTTAGGCTTAAGGAACATCAGACGAACACCCAAAAAGGTGAAACCACGAAATCAGGAATTGCCGAACATGCATGGTCAAAACAACACCGAATGAAGTGGGCAGAAGCAAAGGTTTTGCACAAGGAGTCACACTGGAAGAAACGAAAATTCCTTGAAGCTGCCTTTATTGGGCGGAATCAGGGTATTTTCAGTAAACCAAGTGTTGAAATCCCAAATATTTGGAAGCCCCTCCTTGGGCGGAGCCAACTTCTTAAACTTCAAGGTTGAGTGATTTCTCACAGTATATAAGTACGTAGCCTTAGGAATTGATTGTAGTTTGCACCTGAAGACGATCAGAGATTGTACTGATCGAAACGTCGTGTATAAATAAAATATAGACAATGGAAGTCCGAAACACAGAGTTAATTTCAAACACATCATTGTCTCAAACTTTCAAACTTTCTGTAGTTAGTTTTCAAAAAGGTAGAGGTGGCCAAAGTTTTAAAAAAATCAGTTTTAAGGTCTTTTGGCCAACAAAAAGTGTTTTTTTTTTTAAATACTTTAAATAAGAAAGTTGCATATCTCGGAAAAATCCTATAAAACTATGTATATTATCTATGTTGGGAATTTGGAACCTTTGGTTGCACTAAAACAAAGTTATGATTGTTTTCCACAAACCAAAACTACACTTTTTTGCACTCGACGCGCGTTTCGCTAACAACGTTAGCATCATCAGGAGACGATCAACAATAAACTAAATTAACCTACGCTCTATCTTTTATACAATCTTTTAGTGGGCGGAGATAAGACTAATAATTTGTGATTGATCACGATTTATAATCCTATCTCCCCTCAACTAAAGAATAAAGCCTCCGCCCACTAAAAGATTCTATATAACATAGAGCGTAGGTTAATTTAGTTTATTGTTGATCGTCTCCTGATGATGGTAACGTTGTTAACGAAACGCGCGTCGAGTGCAAAAAAGTGTAGTTTTGGTTTGTGGAAAACAATCATAACTTTGTTTGAAAGTTTGAGACAATGATGTGTTTGAAATTAACCCTGTGTTTCGGACTTCCATTGTCTATATTTTATTTTTACACGACGTTTCGATCAGTACAATCTCTGAGACAATGGAAGTCCGAAACACAGAGTTAATTTCAATCATAACTTTGTTTTTTATGTATATTATATATTTAATTAAATATTCACGCAGCTACAGCGACTGAAAGTGGGTAAAATTCTTTGACAACCGCTTTCTGGGCATGCCATGAAGTCGCGTGTTGTGGATTATATATTAATATTTATGGTAAGAGCAGTACAAATGAGGTATGAAATTAAAGCTTGTGACGTACGCTACACAAATGACCCAGTCTGTCGGCATGAAAACTACACAAATGACCCAGTCTGTCGGCATGAAAATTGCCGAAAGTATCTGACCGACTCACATTTAGTCGAGTCCTTTTGGGTAAGGAGCCA